>JAZKJV010010618.1:0-362400 GCA_037367405.1 Ottelia alismoides | reverse complement strand
TTGCCTATTTGGGGTTATTATTTAGTCCTTAAAATATGTATTCCAGTTCAAAATTATTAGGATAAATTGCATGTATGTCCGATTAATTTTAGAAAATTGCATTTATACCCCTCCTGACATCATATGAATTAAATATTCAGGGAAATTTGTGTAGAGTCCCCTATACTTTGTATATTTCTTGGATTATATTTTTATTTAATTATAATTTCTTTAGGTCCCTACCAATTTAAGAATTTTTATTTATTGTATTTCTTGCATTAAAATAGCAATTTGCATATAAAATTTATAGAAAATTTATTTTAAATGCCTAATGTTCTATAAAATCACATATATTTTTTGCAAGGGCATTTAAAATATTTTCCTATATTTAAAAATATAAAAATATTGAAATTCATACCTATTTGAATTTAAAAATACAAAAAATTAGAAAAATGTTTTGAAAAGTTCTAAAAAATTATAGTATCTTTTTATATTTATGTACTATAAACAAAAAATCATTAAAAAACTCAATAGAAAAACACTAAAAATATAAAACCTTAAAATTTTGTAAAAAAATAAAAAATTTATTGAAAAATCTAAAAAATTACATTTTTGTGTTTATGTATATTATTTGTTCGATATTATATGCAAAATTAGTTTGGAAAATTTTAAGCTTTTAAGCTATTTTTAAATTCTAAAACAATCCGGCTGTATATTTTTGCTCACTATTTTCTATTTTTATCCAATTAAAAATACCATAAATTGCAAAAAATAAATATAAATATTAAAATAGTATAAAATATAAAAAACAAAAAGATATTCTATTTTTTGCATTTTGATTATTTATAGTTATATTTATATATGTACTAGCCTACATTATATATATAGCTATATTTACTTATATTAGTATTATTATTACTATTGTTATTAAAAAATACCAAAGTATTTTAGATACCTCTAAAAAATAAAAAGGACTATACTTAGTATATTTGTCTGATATTTCTCTATCTTATTTGCATTTATATCTTATATATTATATTATATTATATATAGTATGTATATATAGTTACATATATTATCTATCTATATTAAAATGGAAATTAAAATTAGAAAATATATAAAATATAAAAAAGTAAAAATTACAAACAAGAAAATATAAATTAAAATTTCAAATAAATTAAATATTAAAATCCCACAAAAAATAAAAATCCCTATAAAACAAAAAAACATTAATTGTCTTTTCTTGCCAATTTTTGTGATCTATTCTCGTTACTCCTTTGTGGTTTGACCCCCTATAAGTGCATACTATACATATCATTACGTAGGGTATACCAAATTTTAGCTCACTATTATTCATTGATTGAGCATAATTGTGGGTTAATTGTTGATTGCACGCTTTGATTGAGTATTGAGTACTGTGAGAGTGGTCGATACAACAATTATTGTATTCAACTTATCGGAGACCGCATGCCCTCCAAGACCACACGTTAGACACCTTGATTTTAGTGTTCATCAATACCACGTCCGCATATCTTCTTCGGTCTCCATGTTGCCTCTTCGACACCCTGTCGGTGCCATAAGACTTCGACTAGGGGAACCTCCTTGCTGCGAAGCTTCTTCACAACACTATGTGGTATCTACACTAGCTTCTCCTCAAATGTCACGTCAAACTCCATGTCAAGATCCTTGTAGATGATGATGTGGCGAGGGTCGTGCACATACTTACTCAAGTTTGATATATGGAAGATGACGTAGATGGCCAATGAGTGTAGAGGAAGTGCTACTTGATTGATCAACTTACACACATGAGCAACGATCTCGAATGGGCCAATGTATCATGGCGCTAATTTGCCAAGAAGACTAAATATCTACGCTCCCTTCATGGGAGATACTCGTAAAATACCCAGTCTCCCATTTGTATTCATTGAGAATTCATATGTATGTGTGATTAAGTCAAAGATCAAAAGAAGTCACACTTGAAAAAACGGTGCGAGAAGAGTATCTATTTACCTAGAAATCCAAATCTCTCCTCAATCGATCTGCATAGATCTTCCTGTGGATCTACGTCGTCAGAAGCCTTCGTAGTCTCCTCCGAGATATCCATGGAGTAGAGAGCATGGTCACCTGCCTCATGCCAACTGAGAGGCGTGAGGCATCTCCTCCTGTATAGAGCCTTGAAAGGTACCATGCTGATACTAGAATGGTGGATGTTATTGTATGTAAACTCCACAATGGTAGATGGTCCTTCCAAGACCCTTTCCAGCGCATGCACATAACAAGTCCTCAAGCATTTGGATGATGTGATCACTCCGTTTGTCGATCTGTGAATTGTAGGCGGGGCTCATCTTCTGCTCTATCTGTAGTGCTAACATGATATGGTGCCAGTAGTAGGACACGAACCTCAAGCCTCTGTCAGACACTGCCTCTCAAGGTATACCATGAAGTTTGATGATATTTTGAATGTATAACCTCACCAACTGAGATGGAGTGTAGGTCATGTTGACGGGTATGAAATGGGCTGACTTGGTCAACCTGTCAACAATGACCCAAATAGAATCATGGCCGCTCGACATCCTCGATAGTATAGTGATAAAATCCATCGAGATGCTCTCCCATTTCCACTCAGGAATGGGGAGAGACCACAACAATCCTAGTGGCCTCTTGTGCTCCACCTTGACCATCTGACAGGTCAAGCATTTGCTAACATGAGGGGCCACATCGCATATCATCCCATCCCACTAGAAATTCTTGCATGGATCATTATACATTTTCATACTGCCAGGATGAATAGATAACTGTGAACTATGGGCCTCATCAAGGTTTTTTCTAACGAATTGCTCGTCATCGAGCACACTGACCTGGCCAACCTTCCACAAAATAGACTCCACCACCACAAAATCATCACATTCATCCTTGATGGCACGAATGTATCTGTCTCTGATCCAAGGATTTGTCTGCTGACCATCTACCACACAATCCCATAAGCAGCTGAATCGGGGAGGCGCGATGGTATATATCGACGCACTCTCATGAGGGTACCAATCAGTCAATGCTGCAGGCATATTCTATGTGTACAATTAGTTCATCGTACCCTCTGCACGAGCTACCATGTTAAGTGCATCTACACCATGTTTCCTTACTGGGGTGGTAAGAGATCTTGCAGTCATGATCCTTCATTAGATCAAGCCATCTACATTGTATCATTTACAGCTCTTTCTGATCGAAAATGTACTTCAAACTCTTGTGGTCCATGAAAATATCAAAGTTCGCCCCACAGATAGTGGTGCTGGATCTTCTAGGCGACGACAACCATCGCTGGCTCCAAGTCATGGGTAGGGTGGTTCCTATCATGCGACCTCAACTGACATGATGCATACAAAATCACGTGCCCTCGCTGCATCACTTTCTCTCTCAGGTCGTCTCCCTGAAGTATCTGTATAACCTGCATAGTCCTGGGTACCTGACGAAAGTGCAAGAATGGGAGCAGTCTTCAAATCTCTACTTCAGTGTCCTAAAATCTTACTCTCAAGAATCATCTCAGATGAAAGGAACCCCCTTCTACATCAACCGTGTCAAGGGAAGAGAAATCCGTGGAAGTTGTTGATGATGCATTTGTAGTAGCCTGCCATCCCAAGGAAACTGCGAATCTTATTGATTATCTTGGGCTGCTCTCAAGACATAACTCTGCAACTCCTGTCCCAAAAATGACATGGCCAAGGAATGAGAGCTAGGATAACCAAAACCCGCACTTGCTCAGCTTGTCACATAGCTTGTGCTCTCCAAGTATGTCAAGGAATATCTTCAAATCATTTGCATGGTCCCACTTATTCTGAGAATATATCAATTCATTGTCGATGAAAACAACCACGAACTTTTCTAGGTATGGATGGAAGATCCTATTCATCAAGTCCCTGAATGCAGTAAGGGCATTTATGAGCTCAAACGACATCACGACAAACTCGTAGTTCCCATACCAAGTCCTACATGATATTTTCGAGACGTTAGATTGCCAAAATCCTCAACTGATGGTAGTTGGATAAAAGATCGATCTTCGAAAACACCAAAGATCCACGTAGTTGTTTTAACAAGTCATCAATGCACGATAGAGGATAACGATTCTTCAGTGTTCTCTTGTTCAACTCTTAATAATCGATGCACAACCTCATGGATCCATCCTCCTTCTTCCTGACATAGAGGACGGGAGCACCCCAAGTGAAGTGCTCGGTCTCACAAAACCCAAGTCAAGTAGCTCCTACACATTCAACTTTCTCAACTCAGTTGGTGTCATTCGGTATGGATCCATCGAGATTAGCTGTATATCAGGTAGAACATGATCTCAAATTCAATAACTCTATCGAGCGATAAACTCAGCAAGTCATCGGAAAAACATCAGGGTAGTCTGACACCACCCTGATGTCTTGGGACATCTGCTCTCTCTCGGGTGCCTCCTGAACATAGGCTAGAAATGTATCACATCCTTGGTCAACGAGTCTTTGAGCTCTCAACACTAAGATGTACTCCATCTTGGAGTCATGCAAAGTACCATCAAAAGTGAACTCAGGAAAATCTAGAATCCTGAAGACAACTGTCTTCCTAAAGCAATCAACTAAGGCATGATGAGCTAACAACCCATCCTAACTTAAAATCAGGTCAAACTCATCGAGCTGTAATAAGAGATAGTACGCGATCATCTCGTGGCCGTCAATCGAGAAAAATCTAATCATGAACAATTGGCCACCTAGTCCACGGATGTAATATGGATGATCTATGGCCTCTACAACTCTACCCACTGAAGCTCCTAGTCCTGAGGTGATGAATGAACGGGTTACGCCTGAATCAAATAAAACATGGAAAGTATGGCTCAAGATTGAGACCATACCTTTCACTATAGTAGCTGTTGAATGCGCCTGCTTATGAGTAACTGCATGAAGTTGTCCCTACCTTGTTGGTGCAACACTCGAGCCAGCCACACTTTGCGTCTGTATCTGTAGCCTCTTGAAGTTCAAATTCCCACTACGAAAACTCCTTGTATGCTTTTTGAAAAGGTTTTTGAGGATGCTAACTCCTGGTCTTGGACGGCATTAGGATCCTCAAAACCATCTGGAGCTTCTTGTTAGCACGATCAGTTCATGCTAGAGTCAGAGTGCAGCTGCCGATACTCCAGCAGTTTAGCAGCCTTCTTCTACTACTTCAGCATAGTAGAGTACCAGAGTGCCTTCTATTGTTCAGCACATTTACTACGTGCAGACTTCAGATCAGGTCCCGCATCCGTCTCCTCCAACGTGTATTATCCTGTACTATCCGGAGTATCAGTACCTTTCTAAGCCACATTGTCCACGTCCACCTCATATTCTGGAGGTGAACGGCATTTAGAGAGTCCAGAGCACAGTCAACCCCATCCATCAAGGCAGGGTCAGTTGGGTTCTCATACAGGTCAGAGGCCTGTTCGTCATTGTCAAGGAGACAAACCAAAACACCAACACCAATAGCCACAACCTCACTACTCGGCTCCACCACAGTTTCGGACTTGGAGACACGGCCAGCAGCAGATGCAACCTACTTAATCTTACTAGCCTTATTATGAGTAGCAACCTGCATATTCTGGATAGTATTTGCATCTTCCTCCTGCTTACACATATCAGCTATAGTCTGCCTATTTGGGTACCAACCTCCATAATACCAGACTCAATGACCACCCGTTGTTGAGCATCTAGAGTCACCTTCGGTGAACTTAACATTAGATCACTTTGTGCTTTTGATGAAGAACATGAATGATTTATACCAGAGGCTTGAGGACCTGACCGCCATGAAGACACTCATACCAGCTCAGGTCGAAGCCAATCCCAACATTTTCAGACGCAACAAAGAGCAGGTAGCCCATGATCCATCCACCCTCGAGGCATGTATGGCTTGTGATTTTACTTGTGTATCTGACACCATTCATCTCAGGAGTGGTAGGAGATTGCAATTGCCTGCATAATTGGGATTGAGGATAATTGGTGAGAGAGCTTCACTGACTACTTCATCTTCTCCATCAGTTGAGCATCCATGACCATCTTCACCTTTTTCTTCTCCATCACCACCACCATTATTTAGACTATCACAAAAGATAAATAAAGTAAGATGCATTGCCGAGTCAACCATGAAGAAGAATATACCCGTTACGGAGTCTTCTTCAGCACCAGTAAACCGGACAACATGTTATGTTTTTCCTTTTGTTTCTTCTACACATGTATTGGATAATATTGTACATACTGATTTTGATCATCCTCATGTTCATGTTGATTCTGAATGAATAAAAGAAATGAGTAGTTTGACATTTTATCTGATTTTGTTCCATTTCCATATGCTTTGAATAAATCCAAAAATATCAAGAATATAAAAACATCACTATATGATCCTGAGTGGTAGAGATACTTCAGAATATATTTTTAGAGATGCCACTCCTTAAGACCATGGAGTACATGGCTGCAGTCAAAAGGGAATGAAAGAATAATACACTATAAAGCATAAGCCCAAGCAGAACAGGCGCAAGAGAACCAAGAAGCACATATTGACCATGGCCACAGTTCACACCATTAGCAACCTCCTCCTAAATAGAAAGATAAGGCAGTACCTCACATCCACTACCAGATATTTTATCAGGAGTTCGATCATACTCTTCTCAATAGTGGATCCTCAATTAATTTCATGCCATCCTCGCTACTCACTGAATTTCGATTGGAGCCTCTTAGATCGACCATGATGATCCTTCAATTTGCTAATAGATCGATCAAGAAGCCGAGGGGCATTATCGACGATGTTATCGTAACTGTGCAAGGCATGAGCTTTCCTGTTGATTTTGTTGTCACGGACATGGATACCTATGCATCGTTACTCCATACCTCGTTCATACTTGGTTTATTGTTCCTTTGAACAACCTAAGCGGTAGTATATTATGGTATTGGAGAGATAACTTTTCACTTCCATAGTGATAAGATTAGGATTGAGACGATCCCAGATCTGAGGCCATAACCACTGATGACACAGAGTTCTGTTATGTGGGTCTAAAAATGATCCTCACTGAGTACGATGATAGAGTGTCTCTAAGGCGACCCACGCAGAGAACCCATGACCAATCAACAAGTACCCACAATGTAAAAATAAGCAATGAAACAACCAAAATTGTGAGGCACAATTTATTATACTCTACAAACAATATGTATGCGAACATGTAGACATCGATCCACAGAGAGCAAAATTAGGTAGCCTATGATTATTGCTAATCATGAGTATCATGTGCATATATGTCTTTTATTCTTTTATTTGGTCTTTTCATCTTTTCTCTCTCTTTTTTTGAAATTAATAATTAACATATATATATATATATTTAAAAAACGAGATATATATATTAGACAAATATATATATATATAGGAAAAAGGGAGCCCACACCCAACTATTTTTTCAATTTTTTTGAATTTTTTGAATGAAACCTCAGTTGAATTAGATCACCATATATCATCATGCCGTCATTCTAAATTCAATTTAATTTGGGACTTGTATCATCTCCATCAAGTCTACCAAATTTTAATGGTCTTAGAATTGCTGAAATTGACCCCTTTTAGTTGAACGTGTTAGGAATGTTTTTTCTTGCATGACTTGAAACACATATTCCCCTCAATATATTAAGAAAATCACCTTAAGGTTTCTTTCAAAAACCCAAAAAATAACAAAAAAGAAAGCCAGGTGTCAGTAGTTACCCACACCCTGGGGTTGTAGGCTCCCAGCTCCCATATATGCATATAGGTAAAGATATACACATGAGTTATATAATATTTATTATATATATATATATATTTAATTAACTTTATAATCAATATATATATATATTAATTTTTTGATTTTTAATTTCTTTTCCTTTTTAAAATATGTAATACAAGTTTATATAAGGCTATATATATACAGTATAGGCTAATATAGATATAAATGCTAATAAAAATAAACAAAATATAAGAAGTAAAATGTTTTGGGGTTTTATATAATTTTCTAATATTTGTATGATTTTTCTAGTATTTTTGCATATTTTTAGGTATTTTTAAATCAAAATTATCCTAGAATAGGGATTAAATAAATAGGTCGAATAAATTTGGAGATAAAAATAACAAATAGAGTCCAGACTTCTTCAAATCAATTTTAATAGATGAATACTATTATAAAGAAAATTCAAAAACAAAAACAAATGTTTTTGGGATTTTTGAGAATTTTATATCCTTTTTACTGGATTTTAGAGCTTCTTATGTTTTTGTCCTTTTCTTTTTCTACTTTTAGGGATTTTTGGTCTGGGAGATATTCGTCAAAATAGATAATATATATTTTTTGTAATTTTTGAAGTACTTTTATTATTTTTTTGGTATTTTTAAAGATAAACAGGAACATAATACCTACTGTTTGAATTTAAATAAGGGTTTTTATCAGTTGTACCCCTCTGAGATATTCCAATATTAGTTATGCCCCTCCCTTTTTGGGAATATCAGTTGTTCCCTTGACTTCTTTCCAATCTATCACTTGTGCCCCTCCATTAGTCTATCCGTCAATAAGTCGAACTTGACCATGATTTTTTTCAAACCATGGTGAAATTAAGAGGGGTATAATTGTCTAGACTTCTTCTTCAGGATCTTCTTCCTCCATTTGTTATTCTTCCTTTCTCTTCATAATTTCTCTCTCTTAATTACACCTTTATGCATTCATTAATTCGCTAAATGTTTTACATTTTCACAGATATATCACTCATTACAGATCAAATGATGAATTTCATTGAATTTTTTGGTGTGTTTTTTATGAATTAATTAATCATAAAATTATCCAAACTAAATAAACATGAAAGTTCTCCTGTTTCAACCTACAACCTCCTCCTCCCCTCCCCTTCATCCTCCTCCAACAGCTCGTCCCTTGCGATCATCCGAAGCAGCAGCCTCCTCCTTGCGACTGTAATGGAAAGATGCCACTTGGTAGAGGAGGAGGATGTAGTGAGGCACTACACAGCACGGGGAAGAGCTGGGGGCAGAGAGACGGGGAGGTGTAAGGGCGGTGGGAGGAGCTGGGCGCAGAGGGGAGGTATTACGGCGGATGGGAGGAGCTCGTAGTGGAGGGGGAGGTGTGGGGACAGAGGGAGGAGACAGGGGTGGAGAGGGGGGGGGAGGTCAGGGGGCAAAGTGGGGAGGTTCGGGGGGGGGGGGGGGGGTGCGAGGGGCGGAGAGGGAGAGCTAGGGGTGGAGGGGAGGTGCGGGGGTAGAGGGGGTGTGAGGGGGGGGAGTGCAGGGGGCAGAGGGTGGAGGAGGAGGAGGAGGACTGGGACGGAGGTGGAGAGGCACGTGGGCAGATCAGGGTCTCGAGGGAGGCTGTCGGAGAGCTCAAGGCAGAGGAGGGAGGAGTTGTGGAGGAGGAAGAGAAGGGACGGAGAGGAAGAAGATAGGAGAGGAGGAAGAGGATGCATTAGACTTTTCAGATCTTTTTTAATTTAATTTCATTTGTGTCCTCAAAGTTAACGTCTGTTTGTGTTGGTTATGGAGGGTCACGAACCAGAGGGGCACAAGTGATAGATTGGCAAGAAGTCTGGGGCACAACTGATATTCCCAAAAAGGGAGGGGCATAACTAATATTGGAATATCTTGGAGGGACACAACTGGTTAAAAACCCTTTAAATAATTACATAAAATCCAAAAAAAATAAAAATAAAAATTATTGCATAGAAATATGACATCCTAGGTATTTACTGCATTTTTTTTAAAATTAAAGATAAATAGTAGCAATTTCTAACAAAAATAAGCAAGAAACAACATTTAATATTCTAAATGGGACCTATTTGCAAAGAAAAGAAACATTTCTTTAATTTCCTAACCCTGTTACAAAATCCATGGGCATACATGTAATTGTTCACAAAATAAATAAATTAAAAACACCATGAAAGGGCCTTTTTGCAAATATACATAAGTTCGGGGTCCCATGTACAATTTTTCCAAAAAATCTTAACACTAAAATTACAATTTTGTGTATTAAAAATAAATATAAAAATGGGAAGGGTATCCCTGCAAATTACCCAACTCACATGGCTCGCAACGTGAGTTGAGCTGGCATAGACACGCATGCAAATACATGAAAGCACATAGGTTTGTATGTAATTTTTACACATTTATTAACACTAGACAAATATTTATGTACTAAAAATAAATAAGAAAATGTGAAGGGGGCTTAGTGTAATTTACCCCTTTATTTGCATGCTAACAAATGGTTGGATGCGCGCCACTTAAGCGATCAACGGTCGAGATGAACCGTTACCGCTTTGTTGATCGACACATTGGATTAGATCCGTCCCCTGATTGAATGGGGGAGGGGGACTTTAATCCAACGCATGCTGCTGCATCTGGAGTAGACCTCTTGATCGGATGGTCCTGAGTGTCTTGGATTTGCTCTCTCTCTCTCTCTCTACATCGAACTCCTCCTGAGCTGCTGAGGTGCCCTACGGGTTCGCTTGGACATTCCACAACTGAAGGATGTCTCAAAGGAGTCCAGACCCCATCGAAGGGGGCCTAGAGCGTCATGCACCTGGAGCTCGGGCCTCAACTTCAAAAACCCTCAGATAGGATCCTCCAGACCTGCAAATAAGATAGGAAGCTTCGTGATGAAAGTATGGTTGGGTCTTTACCGTTATTGGTGAGGTTTGATGCAAGATGAATGAAGATGGGGATGCTCTGACGATAGGCGACGGAGGGAGCACCGACCCTTTGATCCAGGAAGATTCGAAGGGTGCTAGGGGGTCAGATCGATGGAGCAGTGGAAAGGGAAGTGAATGGGGTGGTCGGCATGGTCGGAACAGGTCAGGTTCACAATGGAATGCTGCCAGAGTAGAGAGCTCCGACGATCGAAGAATTGATACCTACGCTAAGCTAAAGATCTAAAAATTAAACTAAATGCAGAATTGAAATGATACTAAGAAAATCTATCTAAGGAATAGAAAATGCGCAGCTCTAACCTACCGGAGACGACAAGGAGTGGGACGGTACTGAAGCTCCACCTGGACCTCCTCCTCTACTTCTTTTACTACCTGGAACCGCAGGGATGGTCCTACTGTCACTAAGAATACACACACACACACACACACACACACACTAACGAAGGATGGATTCAGGGCTCGAAGAGGGATCAAACGGGGAAGGAGGAGAAGAGGTGTTATTTATAAGCAGGAAGAAGGGTCTTCAATGACCAACGGTTTGGGTGAATCAAGGTTATGTACAAGAGATCTAGGATTTAGAGGATCAAGATTGATTGAAGTAGAGTTTAGCATGAAGAATCGATGAAAATGATTGATGAGATGCCCAGAAAAAATGAAGGAAATCAGGGGCTCGACACTCTGACATAGTTCAAGGGCACCTGGTGGTAGTTGACTTGAGGTCAACAAACCTCGCAATGTGATTGGTCCATGCAGGACCAAGTCACAACAAAACATGGGCTTTATTCAAAAATAAATGAATTAAAAATAATAAATAATTTTATTAAATTTCGGTCATAAAATAAAAAAATAAAAATTTTTATTCGCTTATGTAATATTTTAACATGATTTTTATTTATTTTTATGAGCTAATTTATTACGAGTTATTTTTTACAAGTATATTTATAGGTTTATTGATCTATGTTTTGTAGATTTTATTTTTATTTTGTATTTTTTATTTTATAATATATTATCATATTTATATATTTAGATCTTTATTTTATATACATAAATATATTTTTATTGTATTTTCTGATGTTATTTTTATACTTAAGTAAATAGAGGCACATTTTATGTAGGTATAAGCGTAGGTATTTCATCTATGTATTTATATACTATTTTATTTTTATGTTTTCTTTGTGGTTTTATTCTCTTCTAAATATGTACTTGTACAATAAATAATATTTACAAAATTATAAAAATATGAAATTGTAAAAATAATAAAGAATAAATAAAATGAACATTTTATTCAGGTATATTATATAATAGGGGTCTAAACCTAACTTTTACACCTTAACTCCAAATTAAGTGAAACCACCTTCATCAAATAACTTATTAAAGTTATATACAATTAAATGTGCTTTTGATATATTTTGAGTTTTTATTTAGGAGATATGAATCTAGAAAGTTTGAGTTTTGGATTTTTATTTAGACTATAAATGCGCATTGTATGTTATTTTTATGTAAACTAAATTTTATATTTTTATATACATTTTTATCTACAGCTTTATGTACAAAGTTTATTAATTTGATGAATAAATAATAGAAAAAAATAGGTCCCAAAAGTGGGTTATTGAAGAATAAATAAATGGAAAATATTTTAGTATCATTGGCCCATATCTCTCCCTACTTTATTCCTTGTCGACCAAATCAATTCTTGACTTGGTATCGGTGTTTAGGGTCATAAAATAACTTTGACATTTTATTGTTTTTCTTCTTTCCTTTATTCTATAATTTTGGCTTTTAACAATGTAATTTATACAATACATAAAGAATGTTAATTTATACAAAATAGTGATATTTACATGCATTTAGCTAGAGTTTAAAGGTGATGAAATAGGTAATCATCACCCCCCTATACTTGCCTTTGCTAGTCCCTAGCAAACACTTATGCAATGAGTGTAGAAAAATAAAAATAAAGAAAAGAAAAGGAAATAACTTAGAATTATTGTCGACTTTTAAACCAGTCTTAAAAGTCAAAGTTTAGAGCTCAGAGAAGACATTTAGATTATTGATTTGTTCGGAACCACATGGAAGTCAGGAAGTGTGACGTAACAACCCTTAGGTTCCATACTCCTATCATCCAGTCCAATTCACAACCACGTCAGAACCTTCTTCCCAGTCGGATGCTCTTGCTACCTTGAAATGACAGGACCATGTGTAAATTGGTTCAGATCTTCCCGACAAAACCATTGAACCATCAAGGCATCTGCTCTTCTGGCAACTCATCCTCGTGGAGATATATATTCTCTTCTAAGGTCAGGTGCTCTCGGTCTTTACAATCAAATGGGGGGAAAGTTAGAAGAGTGGGAAAAGAAGTGGGAATGGACCAGTGTAGTCTTCATTCCCTTGTGAAGTCGGTCAATGTAACCGATTCTTCACCAAGAAGCAAGCTTTTTCCGAAACTCATTTTTTTGTGGAATTTTCGGTGTAGGCTTCTTTGGATATTTTCTTTGAATTGGTATAGATTATGTGTTCTTGCTTGTGCCCCGGTGGATATAACATCTTTTTGTTCCACCTAAATTTTTAGTGTCTTGGAAAAATTTACGTCGGTAGACCATTCCTCATCCAAAGCATTATCTCAATCCATCTCCAGTCTTTAGATCTCGTTGTTATCGAAAGAAGTGGGTTTGAGTACCAGTGTCAGCAATCCCCAAGAATGGTTCATGCACCACCCTTAACGAAGTTGCCTTGCATCGTCCCGACTTAGACTCCGATATTTTTCAACAATCCATCTTAGTTGAGCTAAGTGATACATGCGAGGTTTTCAGTCAAGTCACTGTCTCAAGAGTCTTACGAATGATACAAAGGGTCCTAGTTAAGCACATTGAATTGACTCATGAACATAGTCTTATAGAACCTAAAGAATTAAGTCAAGGTGATTTGCAACATCTCCACTTCAAGTCCTTAATGGGTTCATCTAAAATTAAGTGTATTAAGGTCTATTCCAAGCTCCAGTCTTCAAACTTTATTTTGACTTGTTAAATTTCTATATTATTATGAAAAATGCGAATGCTATGTATAATGCAAGAAAAATATTTCTGTGATGCCATTTTCTAGTTTTGAACTTTTTATGGATTTTCGAGAAAGTTTTGCAATTTTTTATGCAATTTTTCAAATGATATTGCAAATGTTTTTGAGAATTTTTTGTTTTGCGAATTTTAGGGATTTTTCAAAGCAAAATATTTTAGAGAAAGAAGTAGGTAAATATATATACATGTGAGTGATTCGTATATTTACAAGAGTTAAAGTTTTAGGAATTTATAAAAGATATGTTAGTTAGATAGGTGTACAATTGATAAAGAATTTTTGTGTGATGTATATATTACTTAGTATTAATCAATACTATATAGTACACAGTATTAATCAAGAAAATTAATTATTTTAGGAATTTATTAATCAATATATACAAAAAGAATTTGAGGAATATTATACATCTTTTTATTAATTGATTTAATGAATTGTATATGTATATATATAGTATTTTAGCCACACTTATTGAAAATATGGAAGTACGAGTTATGACTAAAGTATATACATATTATATACAACCCCCCTATACTTAGCTTGAGCTATGTTCTCATAACCGAAGAGAGAAGAAAAGACATAACTCGTATTGAGTATAAAAGAGCCTATACTACAACGACTAAAGAATAATGAAGGAAAGAATGAGAAGTCGACCGCTCCCCTTATACTTAGAATCAAATAATCCTAAGTATAGCATATTGTACTCAAGATAGGGAGGGTCGAGGGTGGGAATAAACAATTCAATGATTTGTCATGTCCCCCCTATACTTAGGGTACGATATCCCTAATTATAGACAGGAATATAAACAAGAGAGGAGACAAGTGGTGGGACAAGGGATGAACATGTGAAGTCACTCATCCCCCCTATACTTAGGATGAAGCATATCCCAAGTATAGAAGCAATGAATGGGGAAAACAAAGCAGACAATAGAAAATACAACATAAAAGAAGAGAAGAAGAAAAGAAGAGAATTAAAGAAAGAGTTTTTAAGTAACATTATCTGAATCTTTCGATGTTGCTGATGTTGTGGATGCTTCTCCCTTGCATATCACTTGAACTTACTCGATAAAGGCTAAGAAAATGTCATGCTCAAGGTACAACTTCAGTAACCGATCTTTAACAACGAACGTTTGTGCATCAGGCGCAAATCTGATACTACGATGCTTCCATTGTCGCATACTTCTTGCACTCCGAATGGTCCTTTCCATTTACTCTTTAATTTGCCCAGAATATCTTCAAATTTTCGTCAAATAGCCACACTTTCTGTCCAGTCTCGAAGGCCTTTCATCTGATATGCTGATCGTGCAAGTGTTTAACCTTCTCCTTGTGTTATCATAAGCATAGTCTCATAATTCCAGGAGCTTATTCAGATCCTCTTTTCTTTTCTGGTCACCTTTTCGTGAGTCCAAGTTGCAGATATTGACTGCCCACAATTATTTTTGGATCCGTTCCACGGGTAGATAATGTGGCTTTGCATACACAAGATGATAGGGAGACATGCCCAAGGGAGACTTGTAAGCGGTTTTGTATGCCCAAAGGACAGAATCCAAAAGTTGAGACCAATTCTTTATGTCCGGCTTCACAAGCTTTCGCAGGATCGTCTTGATTTCTCTATTTGATAATTCTGCCATGCCATTGTCTGGGGATGATAAGAAGACACGACTTGGTGCTCGATGTCGTACTCCTTCGTTAATTTCTTGAGCACTCTATTAATGAAGTGACAACCCCCGTCTGATATCCGTATCTTCGAAATCTCGAACCGTGATATGATGTTCTCTCTCAGAAACTGACAAACTATACAGATATGTGCGGATCGGGCAGGGATAGCTTCAATCCAGCGACTCACATAGTAAACGACAAGAAGGATGTGCTCGTATCCCTGACTGTTGTGAAAGGGTCCCATGAAATAAATGTCCCAAGCATCAAACAAATCTGAAATCTGAATGAACTTTAGGGACATAGAATCCTTAGCTATAAGGGTGCCTCTGGATCTCTGATGGTCAGTGCAGTGTTTTACAAATGTTGAAGCATCCTTAAATAGTGTCGGCCACTAGAGGTCACACTGCAGTACTTCCGTTGTTGTTCTGTCTCTAGAGTGGTGTCTACCATATTCAAGTGAATGACAATGCTTGAGGACACTATGATACTCCTCATGCGGAATGCACCTGCATCAAATGTAATATGCTCCTTCCCTGAATAGAAATGGATCTTCCCATTGGTAGAAATGGATTATGGAAAAGAATATGTCCTTCTTGATTTTCATCCAATCTTGTGGGACTACATCGGAAATGAGGTAGTTCACAATATTGACATACCAAGGGAGTGAATCCACGGTCAGGATCGATTCATTAAGAATAGTGTCTATGATTGGTGTACTGCTTAGTGGAGGCTTTTGGCTATTCAATTCTAGAGAGGTGATATGCTACAACATTTTGAACCTCATGCTTGTCTTTGATCTCCAAGTTGAACTCCTGGAGGAGAAGGATCCATATGATCAGTCTAATCTTGGCATCCTTCTTTTGCTGTAAGTATTGGACAACAGAGTGGTCAATGTAGATGGTAACTTTAGACCAAAGAAGATATGATCTGAATTTCGCAAGGGCGAATACCACATCAAGCAATTCTTTCTCTGTGAAAGTGTAATTTCTCTGATCTTCATCTAGTGTTTTGTTGGCATAGTGAATGACATAGGGTGCTTTGTCTCTTCTTTGTCCTAGAACAAACCTAACTGCAAAGTTTGACGCATCTGTCATGATCTCAAAATGAAGATACCAATCCAGTGGTTGTAGGATGGGAGCTTGAGTGATGAGCTCCTTCCACTGATTAAATGAAAGGAGAACCTGATGATCAACATTAAACTCAATCTCCGTGCACAACAACTTTGTGAGAGGTATGGCGACGCGGATGAAATCTTTGATGAATCTCCTGTAGAAACCCACATGCCCTAAGAATGACCTCACATGTCTGACAATCTGAGGTGACTCAAAATTGCTAATAACATCTACCTTTGTCGGGTCAACTTCCATGCCACACTTGGAAACAACGTGACCTAGCACAATTCCTTCTGTGACCATGAAGTGGCTCTTTTCCGAGAATAGCACAAGATTGACTTCACGACATTTCTGAAGTACTCTGTCTAGATGCTCAAGACAATTTCAAAACCGTCGCCATAGACTGAGAAATCATCCATGAACACCTCGAGAAAACTGCCAACTATCTCACAAAAACAACAAGCATGCATCTCTGGAATGTGGCAGGTGCATTGCACAGACCAAAGGAAATTCTCCTGAAGGAGTAGGTGCCGAATAGGCTAGTAAAGGTAGTCTTCTCCACTTAGTCCTCTAGGGTGATTTCCACTTGGTTGTATCCATAGTACCCATCCAAAAATTAGAAGAATTCCTTACAGGTTAATCTCTTTAGAACTTGATCTTTGAATGGCAAGGGAAAGTGGTCCTTCTTGGTTGTTGTATTGAGACAGTGGTAGTTAACACATACCCACCAGGATACCGATACTCGAGTGGAAATCTCCTCTCCTCTGTCATTTGTAACAACTGTGAGCCCGGCTTTCTTCAGAACTACATGTAGAGGACTCATCCATTTGGAATCGGAGATGGGATAAATGAACTTCGCATCACACCATTTAATGATTTATTTCATTACTACGTCCCATAAATTTGGGTTCAATCTTCTTTGAAAATCTCGGGATGGTTTGGCATCTTCTTCAAAGTAGATATGTTGTGAACATAGAGCATGATATATCTCGTAGAGATCTGAGACATGCTAACCAAGTGCTTTGCGATTTTTCTCTAGAACCTCGAGAAGTTGGGATTCTTGATCCGGAGTAAACCTGCGACTGATGATAACTGGATCCATCTTCTCTGCACCTGCAAGCAAGGAATACTTGAGGCCTGGCAGAAGTGGATTTAACTTAGATTCTAGTTTATCCTGCTTTTCGGTCACTTTAGAAACTGTGCTAGTATGTGGATGATCTGCCACGACCTTAGAGGTGCTGCTCACCTTAGTGGATTGTTGTTCAACTAAAAGAGTGTCGAATAGATCTTCAATGAATTCATCATGTTTGGTCTGGATTGAATTTTCAAAATCAAATAGATGCATCACCTTATTAGATTTAGTCTCCCAGGTGACATTGAAGCTTGATTCGACTATCTTTTCCTGGTCATCCTCCGAGTAAGGATGTATAGTGTCAATATGTCATTCAAAGAGAGTTCTCTGTATCTGATTTCTGCAATGAAGTCATAGTTCGCTTCAGACGGTACTGCATGACTTTCATCATATACGACTTTTGGCTCATTGACCATGTCTATGGTAACTCCGTGATTGCTCGATCGAAATGTGATCTTCCCAGACCCATAGTCAACCACGACCTATGTGGTACGCAAGAATGGTCGTCCATAAATAATTAGGGTCTGAAGTAATGGTGTAGGAGAGTCCACATCAAGGACTACAAAATTAATCGAAAACTGCATGTCCCGCACCTTTACGACAACATCTTCCAACCGACCTTTGGGTCGTTTGATGGATCGATCACTGAAATGAAGGATTATGTGTGTCTGCTTCAAGAGACCCAACCTGAATTCCTACAGTAGTGATGAGGGCGAAAGGTTGATGGAAGAGCCGCTGTCAAGCAAGGTTCGCTCGAAGACTTGGTCAAAGATTTCACATCTCATCAAAGTTACTCCTTCGTCTTGCTTATTCTGATAAAGATTGTTGATGGCTGCAAATGTTGCCATGGTAAGGGCGTGCTTCTCAACTTGCTGGTGTCTATTGTTGTTGTTCGACCGATGCTTATTTGTATACGCTTCCTTCAAGCCCTTCTTCATAGTGGGCATGTCTTCCATGGATTGCATTAATGGTAATTCAACAATCAATTTTTTCAGAATATCCACAACACATGGATCAGATAATGCACTTTTTCTTTCTGCAATATTTTTAGATTTTTGTATTGCATCAGAAAAAGGAATATTTACAAAATTGAAATCAAAAGCAGTGTTCTTTTATACAATATAATTCTTGTCAACACTATTCTGTACAACCGGTCTACAAAAAGGTGTACATTCTAGAGATTACGGTGCTGCTGCTAGTGGACATGCAAAAAGTGTGGTCTCTGCTTTGTCGGCTAGCGCAAGATCGCTGCTGGTGCTAGCTCCTCCACGGTTGGTGCAGCTTCACTTCGACTGCTATCTTCTTTTTTTTCCTTTTTCTTTTTCTGATTTTTTGTTCTTTTTGTAGATGGAGGTGGTGGTGGTTGGCAGCTAGCACGACTCCTCCTTCTTCTTATTCCTCACTTGAACCTGGAGATGGCACGACCGATGCAGAAGATGATGATCCACAGTTCGAAGCTTTATTCTTTCCTTTGTTTGTAGCAAAAAGAGGCAAGGTCCCAATTAGACCACTTAAAATTGGGCACTAGCTACTGTGATAAATCTAAGAGTAGGATCAATCCCAGATGGTCGTGAATGGAAAAAAAGAGGAAGATTGAAATCGATCTCCATTCGCAACAGGCGGTAGTGGGGCAAGAGTGGTCCGGATTTATTAGAAGACAAGGGAAATCAGAAAGAAAATGTGGAGTCCATAGATTAGTTCACAAGGTCCGAACCGGGTTCTTGGGAATCACCTCGAATTATTGACAATGTCGAGTCCACGGAATCGATGTAGGTGTTGGCAGAGTCTTGACTGAACCATCCATGGATCGACATCGTGAAGCAAGAGATGATCGATGCACGAAGAAGGATACGGTAGTTAATGAGGAATAAAAAGGAGTGCAAAACAATAGAAAGGCTCGAAACAAGCATGGGGTCAAAGAGAATACATGTATGAAAAAACTTGCGCAGGGGCGCTGGACTTGATCTTTGCACCTTAATCTAGATCCATACTAACACAATACAAAATTGGGTTCACCAACTCAACACAATGTGAAGTCGTAAAGGTTCGGATACTTTTATCATTTCATTTTTAGAGTTGTTATTTCAGCCATATCTTAAAACAAGTCCTTAGAATGCTACCCTTATAGGAGTAAGAGTACTGCCAGAAAAGCATTCTGTACTTATCCTCCTCCTTTGTAACATGTAGTCTACACTTTTTAAGGTCCTTATAACCCTTCCTGGATCCCTACTCAACCAAATAAATAGAGGGAGGAAGCTGATAGGTGAAACCACTATTTTGAACCTTGCACACAATGTAATCATCTGTGAGCGTGCAATGACCTACTCGGATGCAAACCGATGAGACAGACACATCCATGAGGCCGTGGCCTAAGCTCAATACTTCGGATCAAATCAATGTTCCACACATGGCGGGAACACCATCGCTGATATGGCCCTACTCGATCACGTACGATAGAAGCGCCATTACTTCGAAAATCTAGGAGATACACAAGGCGGTTACAGAATGGGCTTTTGGCTCTAATCCTTAGCGGGCTGTGCCTTGCTCATGGGAGGGGTTTTGGTCCCCTCCTAAGGTACTTGAAAACAATGAGGGCTTTATGAACCCAAGGAAATGAAGTCCATTACATATTTTAATTAAGTTCAAAGTATATTTAGCAGTCCCCTGGTTTTAGGTTTTTGGTTTTCACTTTTTTTGGATATTTTGCATACATGTGCTTAACAATTTGTAGATTTTTATTTAAGTCCTAGGTTCTCAAAATCAAAGGGAGAATGCGAAAAGTCGTACAAGTTGATTTGATGATGGAAATCTCATCGTTGAACCTATTGATGCATGTAGAGTTAGAGAACTTACAATGCTTCTCAGCTCTCTCCATGTGGTATGCAAAACATATTTTCTAAACTTGTCTGCATGGTGATGTGAAATCAATAAAATCGCCCTAACAGTAGCTGCTATTAGTCAGAAGAACCATATTTAGTTATTCAAAAATAAACCCTAGGGTCTGATCTTGGAGACATCTCTGTGCCCGCCACAACGGGTCATACAAGCATTGTATGATGGCTCTCTCGTTGCATGGGTTTAAGTCCAAATAATTAACATTGATCAAATTGACTAGATCTAAACGCAAACGTAAGAGACTATAGGCACATAATTCTTATTAGGGTTTGGATCTATTGCCGATTCAAACAACCTAAAGTCTAGGGGCTCCATGAACATAAAACAAATAAAAAGGAAGGCAAAAAATAAAAACATCGATAAACAAATAAAATAAGGAGGTGAAAACACGAGAAAACCACGATGACGCCCCCATATGAACAATCATCTGGGCAATGGACCTCGGAGAGTCGGGTAGTGTCTAAGTCCATAGATATTACAATTAATGATGAATAAATGAATTACTCTCTCTCTCTAAAATAAAAGAAAATTCTAATTAAGAATCTAGGCTAATTATCCTTCTTACCATGCTTGTTTCCTCTCCAATAGGTCATGTGAAGAAGACCAATCTCCACTTTGCTTGGCTGCATCGTCCTCGTAAGAGGTCATCCTTGTGTAGCGGGCCCTCACAACAAACATAACAAAAGAGGTACATTATCACCATTAATCAAATAATCTAACAAAATAAAGAATGAGATTTATACACGGAAAATGCGATAGAAAAATTTGTACAACAATTGAATGAACGAATGAATAAATAAATAAAAGGTAAGTATCTACAAAATAGGCTACACATGTTGCTCCCTGACAACGCCACCATTTGATGGCATGGAATTCAAATATGCATGTCTAAAAATGATCCTAACGGAGCATGAGGATAGAATGTCGCTGAAGAGACCATACAGAGAACCCATGACTAATCAACAAGTACCTGTAATGGAAAAATAAGCAATGAAACAATAAAAAATGTGAGGCACAGTTTATTATACACTACAAACAGAATGTATAGCATGCAAACATGTAAAGATCGATCCATAGAGAGCAAAATTAGATAGCCTATGATTATTTCTAATCATGGGTATTATGTATATACTTGTCTTTAATTCTTTTATGTGGGTTTTCTTCCTTTTTCTCTTTTTTTTTTTGAAATTATTAATGAACATATATGTATATTTAAAAAAACAAGATATACATTAGATTTGTATATATATACATAGGTAAAGATATATACATAATGTATATACATATTTTATTTTATTATATATATATATAATTTTATAATTAATATATATTTTTTGTTTTAAATTTCTTTTTCTTTTTAAATATGCAATATAAGTTTATATAAGGCCATATTTATAATATAGGCTAATATAGCTATAAATGCTAATAAAAATAAACAAAATACAAGAAGTAAAATGTTTTTTGGTTTTATATAATTTTCTAATGTTTTTTTTGTTTTTTTGGGATTTTTGCATATATTTCGGTATTTTTAAATAAAAATTATCCTAGAACATGGATTAAATAAATAGGCTGAATATATTTGAATATAAAAATAGCAAATAGAGTCCAAAATTCTTCAAATCAATTTTAATAGATGAAAATGTTGTAAAGAAAATCTATTGAAATAAAAATAAATATTTTTGAGAATTTTATATCATTTTTACTGGATTTTGGAGCCTTTTAATTTTTGTATTTTTTATTTTCTATTTTTAGGGATTTTTGGTATGGTGTTCATATCGGGCATAATAGATAATATAGAAATTTTTGTAATTTTTAAAGGACTTTCAATTTTTTTGGTATTTTAAAAGCTAAACAAGGACAAAACACCTACTATTTGAATTTAATAATCAAATAAAAGCTAAGAAATCTAAAATAAAAATTAAATCATAGAAATATGGCATCCCAGACATATACGTGAATTTTTTCAAAATTAAATACAAACATTAGACATTTTTAGCAAAAATAAGAAACAAACAACATTTAATATTGTGGCAGGGACACATTTCCAATTAAAAGAAATATTTCTTTCATTTCATAATCTTATTACAAAATCCAGGGGCATGCATGCAATGGTACGAAAAAAAATAAATTTAAAACGCTTATGGAAGGGCCTTTCTGCAAAAATACATGTCAGTGGTCCCATGTACATTTTTTTTCCAAAAAACTTAAAAATGAATTTACAATTTTGTGGATTAAAAATAAATATACAAATGTAGAAGGGTATCCCTGCATATTACCCAACTCATATGGCTCACCACGTGAGCTAAGCTAGCATGGACATGCGGGCAAATGCATGAAATCACAAGGGACTGTATGTAATTTTTACACATTTATTTACACTCCAGATAAATATTTATGTACTAAAAATAAAAAGAAAATGTGAAGGAGGCTTAGTGGAACTTACCCATTATTTGTGTGCTGACGGATAGTAGGATGCGTGCCACTTAAGCGATCAACAGTTCAGATGAAACGTTACCGCTTCGCTGATTGATGCTTTGGATTAGATCTGGCCCCGGATCGAACAAGGGAGGGGGCCTTGATCCAATGTGTGCAGCTGCATTTGGAGCGGACCTCTTGATCGGACGGTCCTAGAGTGTCTTGAAAGAACACTCCAAGAATAGGGCTCTGGGTTGCTTCGATCCACTTTCTCTCTCTCTCTCTCACTCACTCTCTCTACACCGAGCTCCTACTGATCTCCTAAGTTTCCCTACGGGTTCACTTAGATATTCCACAGTTGAAGGATGTCTCAAAGGAGTCTGGGCCCCATCGAAGGGGGCCTAGAGCGCTGTGCACCTGGAGATTGGGTCTCAACTTCAATAACCCCTCAGATAGGGTCCTCCAGACCTACAAATATGATAGGAAGCTTCGCGGCAAAAGGATGGTCAAGTCTGGGTTGCTATTGGTGAGGTTTGAAGCAAGATGAACAAAGATGGGGGTGCTCCAACGTTAGGCAGTGGAGGGAGAATCGACCCTTCTATTCAGGAAGATTTGAAGGGTGCAAGGGGGTCATATTGATGGAGCAGTGGAAAGGGAAGAGATTGGGGTGGTTGGCATGGTCAGAAAAGGTCAGGTTCACAGTGGAATGTTGTCGGAGCAGAGAGCTCCAGCAATCAAATATTTGATTCCTACGCTAAGTTAAAGATCTTAACTAAATGCAGAATTGAAATAGAATAAAGAAAATCTATCTAAGGAAGAGAAAATACGCAGCTCTAACCTGCTGGAGACGATAGGGAGCAGGATGGTGTTGGAGCTCTGCCTGGACCTCCGCCTCTACTCCTTTCACCGCTAAGAACTGTAGGGATGGTCCTGCTATCACCAGGAACATGCACACACTAACGGAAGGTGGATTCATGGCTCGAAGAGGGATCAAATGGGGAAGGAGGAGAAGAGGTGTTATTTATAAGCAAGAAGAAGGGTCCTTATTGACCGGCGATTATAAGATTATGTACAAAAGATCCAGTGTTTGGGAGAGGATTAGGATTGATTGAAGTAGAGGTTAGCGTAAAGAATCAATGAAAATGATGGATGAGATGCCTAGAAAAAGTGGAGGAAATCAGGGACTTGACACTTCTGACACGGTTCAGGGGCGCCAGGGGTAGTTGACTTGAGGTTAACAAACCTCGCAATGTGATTGGTCGATGTAGGATGAGGTCATGACAAAACAGGGGCTTTATTCAAAAATAAATGAATTAAAAATAGTAAATGATTTTATTAAATTTTGATCATAAAATAAAAAATAAAAATGTTTATTATTTTATGCAGTATTTTAATATGATTTTTATTTATTTTTATGAGCTAATTTATTACGAGTTATTTTTGCAAGTGTATTTATAGATATGTTGACCTATGTTTTGTAGATTTTTTTTTATATTTTTTATTTTATTATTTTTTATCATATTTTACATATCTAGAGCTTATTTTTATATACACAAATATATTTTTATGGTATTGTTTTGATTTTATTTGTATACTTAACAAATAGAGGTACATTTTATATAGGTATAAATGTAGGTATTTCATCTATGTATTTATATAGACTATTCTATTTTTTGTTTTCTTATGGTTTTATTCTCTTCTAAATATGTACATGTACTATAAATAATTTTTATAAACTTATAAAAATATAAATAAATAAAATGAATATTTTGTACAAGTATATTATACAATAGGGGTCCAAAACCTAACTTTTAGACCTTAACTCCAAATTAAGTGAAACCACCTTCATTAAATAGCTTATTAAAAGTTATATAAAATTAAAGATGATTTTGATACATTTTTATTTTTTATTTAAGAGATATGGGTCTGGAAAGTTTGAGTTTTGGATTTTTATTTAGAGTATAAAATGTACATTGTATGTTATTTTTATGTAAACTTAATCGTATTTTTCTATACATTTTTATCTACAATTTTATGTACAAAGATTATTAATTTGATGAATAAATAATAGAAAATAAAATAGGTCTCAAGAGTGGATTATTAAAGAATAAATAAATGGATATTTTATTGTATTATTGAACCTTATCTCCCCCTAGTTTATTCCTTGTCGACCAAATCAATTCTTGACTTGGTCTCGGAGTTTAGGGTCATAAAATACCTTTGGCATTTTATTCTTTTTCTTTTCTTTCCTTTATTCTCGAATTTTGGCTTTAAACAATGTAATTTATACAATACATAAAGAATGTTAATTTGTACAAAATAGTGACATTTACATGCATTTATCTAGGGTTTAAAAGGACAAAATGAAAGAATAAAGGTGATGAAAGGGATTCATCAACTGCCAGCAGCAGATGAGAGAGCGAGAGAGCTAGTTATAACATATTCTGAGGACTGTGATTTTCTTAACGAGATTCTAGATACATATCTTTTTACAGATTTCATGGATACACCGGAATTCCTTTCTCAGAAAAAAAAGCTGTAAAGCACAGTCGATATTCACTCCCATGTTCATGATTCAGGGTTTCTAGCTGATTGATTGTCTGAGCTATTTTTTTTAGGATCATTCTGAGTTGTTTGAGAATCATTCTAATGAGATTATTGCTGAGATATTTGATTTGTTTGTTGATGCTTTTATTGAGATCTTTGAGCATCCTGATGAGCCATCCCAGTCTAAACAGAGAGCATTTATTGTAGACCTTTCTGAGATACTTCATTATGAGCCTACAGTAGCCACATTGGACATTTCACAGAGTGTAAATCATCTAGCTTCTACCAGTGTAATTGCAAATGCCGTTGTAGAGCAGATTTAGACCCCACCTGAGCTCAAATTTTTACCATCATCTCTGAAGTATGCCTTCTTTAGGGGTGACCCCAAATGTTTCTGGTCATCATCAGTTCGTAGTTGACCGATGGCTAGGAATCTCGCTTGCTAGAGGCTCTTGAGAGAAACCGCAAGGCCATAGGATGAAATATTTTGGATCTTTGTGGGATCAATCCAGGATTATTCTCACATCATATATACTTAGAGGATGACATCAGTCTGACCCGTAAGTTTCAACGTCGTCTGAATCCTAATCTCTAGGAAGTTCTCATGAAAGAGATCAGGAAATGGTGTGATGGTGGATTTATTTATCCTATTTTGTATTCCAAGTGGGCCAACCCGTTATATGTGGTCCGGAAGAAAGTCAAGATTACAATTGTGATGAATGACCATAGTGAGGAGATTCTGACTCGCGTATCCACTTCATGGCATGTCTGCATAGATTACTGGTGCCTAAACTCAATGATCAAGAAAGATCACTTTCAACTGCCCTTTATTGATTGGATTATTGAGAGGTTGGCAAGGGAGGAGTTCTTTTGCTTCTTGGATGGGTACTCAGGATATAATCAGGTTGCAATCTCTTCTAAGTATCAGGAGAATACTACTTTTACTTGTCTATTTGACACATATGCCTTCAGACGGATGCCTTTCGGATTATGTAACACCCCCGCTACATTCTAGAGGTGTATGTTGGATGTTTTTTCTGACATGATAGGTAGTTTTCTAGAGGTTTTCAAGGATGATTTCTCAGTCTACGGGGATAGTTTTGACACGTGTCTTACTTATTTAGACTGAGTACTTCATAGGTGTTGTGAGGTAAACTTAGTGCTCTCATAGAGAAGAGTCACTTTATGGTGACTAATGGAATTTTATTAGGCCACATCATCTCCAAACATGATATGGAGGTTGACCCGGATAAGATTGATGTGATCTCCAAGCTAAAGCCGTCGTAGAATTTGAAGCAGTTGAGGTCATTCCTTGGTAACGTTGGATTCTACAGATGATTTATAAAGGACTTCAGTAAGATCGTCAGGTCTTTGACTAAGCTTCTATGCAAGGAGAGTGAGTTTATTGTTGATGAGAAGTCCTCCTTGACTTCCAACAGATGAAAGATATGGTTACTAGAGCTCATGCCCTTCAGCAACTTGATTGGTTTCTCCCATTTGAGATCATGACGTATGTGTTAGATTATGCAGTTGGAGCTGTTTTAGGGTAGAGGAGGGATATGATACAATTTGCCATATACTATACTAGTAAGACATTGGATGAGGCACATCGCAATTACACAATTACAGAGAAGGAGATGCTAGCAGTGGTGTTTGATTTAGAGAATTTTCGATCTTACCTACTTGGTTGCAGAGTCATTATATACACGGATCGCAGTGACATACGGTAATTACATGCAAAGAAGGATTCCAATCCGAGCCTTATCAGATAGATCCTTCTTCTACAGGAGTTTGATTTAGAGATTCATGACAAACCTGGAGTGAAAAATGTTGTGGCAGATCATCTTTTACAGATTACTGTCGCAGAGTCTCCTGAGTAGCTACCACTTCCCATATCAGAGACCTTTTCAGATGAGGCTATCTTGTTTGTTGCCTCACTCCCATGGTACACTGATATTGTGAACTATCTTGTCTCTAAGAAAGTTGCACAAGATTGGCCCAAGCTGAAGGTAGACAGATTTCTATTAGAGATTCATTTTTACCAGTGGGAGGGTCCGTACCTATTTCGTGAGGGTGTGGATTGTATTGGAGGAGGTGCATTCTTCAAGAGGAATACACTAGTGTGCTTGAGCACTGTCACATATTAGAAACTGGTGGGCATCATTCGTGGAAGCACACAACAACAAAGGATTTACAATGTGGCCTATGGTGGCCGACTCTTTTTAAGTATGACGTGGATTATGTGAAGCATTGTACTGATTGCTAGAGAGTGGGAGGAACAGTTGGTTCCAAAGATACAATGCCCTTGAGATATATTCAGATTTCAGATGTTTTTTTCTTGGGGCAGAGACTTCATGTTTCCATTCCCTGTCAGTCAGGGATTTCAGTACATCTTGCTTGCCATGGATTATGTTAGTCGTTGGGTAGAGGCTATCCCAACCCGAGCCGTTGATAATCGTACCATTTGTCACTTTATCGAGGACAATATTATCATGTAGTTCAGAATCTCCAAGATACTCATTTCAGATGGAGGAAGCCATTTTATTTATAGACATGTTAGAAAGCTTGTTAAGGAGTACGACATTGAGCATCATGTCATTTCTCCTTACCAACCACAGACTAATGACTTGACTGATATTTTGAATAGGGAGATCAAGACGAATCTTTAGAAACTTATACATACATATAAAAAGAACTGGTCTAAGATTCTTGACTCAATTCTATGGGCTTATTGAATGGTTCTCCATTGGGTATGTCTCCCTATAGATTGGTTTATGGAAATACTTGCTACTTACAAGTTGAGCTGATATACAAATCATTATGGGAAATATGTGCTTGCAATATGAGAGAACAAGATAGAGTAGGAAAGTGGATCTGAACATATTACTGGAATTCCGAGAGTTCGCCTATGATAACAACCTAATGTATAAGGAGAAAGTCAAGCGCTTGTATGATAGACATATTAGGAGCAAGATTTTCATGTTTGATCAGAATGTTTGGTTGTTTGATGTGAACTTGAAGTTGTTTCTAGGAAAACTCAAAAGCAAATGGTCATGATAGTTCATTGTTAGAACTGTGTGTGACAATGGTAGTATTATCATATCTGGGTTGTCATCTGACGCACAACCATTTGTCATGAACAGACAGTTGTTGAAGCCATATCTAGGTCATGATACATTCCTCTCCGTAGTTGATTCAATTCATTTGGTATCAGACGATGATCCTTTGACATTTTTATGTCTAATACATGAGCTAACATTCTTTTGTATATATCCCTTTCATTTTATTCTTTCTTCTTCTGTTTTTATCATTCACCTCTTTTCCGTGTGTATACTATACTTACGATGTACTCTATCCTAAGTGTAGGGGAGGTGAATGACTTGAGTTCTTTTTCGTTATGTTTCATCAATCTTGTTGTTGCCTATACTTAGGGATAATTTACCCTAAGTATAGGGGGAGTGATGTCGTTCATTTCCTTCTTCTTGATTTTTGTTTATTTTCTTTTTTTTCTTCTGTTCTCTTGCTTGTTCTTCAACTTGTTGATATTCTTTTTCTATATTCAGATATTTTTTACCCTAAGTATAGGGGAGGACAAGTCGAGTAGTTGAGTTTGTACATTCTTTTCCTCAATTTTCCCCATTTGTAGAGTCTTCTATACTTCGAATTATTTGATCTTAAGTATGGGGGGATCACTGACTTCTATTCTTTTTATTCATTATTCTTTGAGTCATTGTAGTATAGGATTCTTTTCACTTTTCTATATTTAGCATGAGTTATGTCTTCCTTTGTCGCTTCTTGGTCACTATGAGGACATAGATCGAGCTAAGTATAAAGGGTATTGTATATATTGTATATATATGTTAGACATAACTTGCACTTTTGTTTGTCTAATAATATGGCTAATAAAATTTGAATAAAAATGTTTTGTAAAAAGTTTGTAAAAATTCTTTATAAAAATTCTTTATAAATATTCTTTTGCAAATATTTTTATAAAATAGTTTTGTATTTTTTGTAAAATTTTTTGTAAAATTTATGTACAAATTTTTGCAAAATATTTTGGTTGTGCAATGTTTGTGTTCTTTGACTTGAATCCTAACCACTGGGTCAGGATTGCTGACATATCTGATTTGTGTCCTGCCTTCTGATTGGCTGAGAGCTGTTGGGCCAGGATTGCTGAGAAGTCTGATCTGTGTCCTACCTTCTGATTGACTGAGAGCTGTTGGGCCAGGATTGCTGACATGTCTGATCCGTGTCTTGTCTTCTGATTGGCTGAGAGCTGTTGGGATGGATTGCTGAATACATATGGTATTCTTCTGTTGCAGTATAAAAAGGGCCCTAGAGCCATCAGATACAACAATCCTCATTTCTGATCATGTTTCTCATCCCATATCTATACCTTCTCAGTACCCTATGTATTACATTTTTCTCCAAATAGTGAAATCGATCGTCGCCGCCTAAGGACGTAGCCCATTTACAGGTGAACCTTGTAAATCATTGTGTTTGTGTCTTGCTTATTTGATTGTGTTTATGTTTGTTTGCTTCTGCGATTCACAACAAACGGGTATCAGAGCTTCAGGTTCCGTCAGGATCATCTAGTAAGATGGTGTCACACAATCTAAAGATCGAGAAGTTCACGGGGAAGAATGGATTCAGACTATGGCAGATCAAGATGCGTGCCCTTCTGAAGCAGCAGGGCATTTGGGCACCGTTATATTAAGAGCGGGCGAAGGCACTCGAGCCTTCCGAGTTGATGGTGTAGGAAGAGAAGGCGCACTCAACGGTCAGAATGTGTTTGGCGGACGAGATTATCGGGGAGGTTACCGATGAGGATTCCGCGGCTGGTCTGTGGTTGAGACTCGAAAGTCTATACATGACTAAGTCTCTGACCAATAAGTTGCTCTTGAAGCAACATCTGTTCTCTCTCGCATGCAGGAAGGTACATCTCTTAAAGAACATCTAGATTGCTTAAATACATTGCTGATGGATTTAAGAAATGTAGATGTTAAGATTGAAGATGAGGATGTGGCCTTGATTTTATTGGTTTCTCTTCCATTATCGTTTGAAAATTTTGTTCAATCGTTCATTGTGGGAATAGAATCCATAACCTTAGAGGAAGTTCACGCGAGTCTGCATACGCGTGAACTTCGACATATGGCTATTGGGATGCAAGACTCTAATGCTGCAGGTTTGGTTATGACTCATGAGAAGAGTCCTACCGCTTCTAACTACACAAAGAATGGAAAACAGAGGTCCAAGAATTACAATGCTAGAGACATCTGCAATTACTGCAAGGAACATGGACATTGGAAGAAAGACTGCCCAAAGAAGGATAGAGTTGCTGCAGTGGCTCAAGGTGGCAGAGATTCTGAAGATGATTTCGTTCACATCGTCACAGATCAGAAGATGATAGATAGTACATGGATTCTTGATTCAGGTTGTTCTTACCATATGACTCCTAATGAAGATTGGTTCTGCACCTATGAGAAGATAGATGGTGGAAACGCCGTCACAAGGAGTAATGCAGCGTGCAAGATTGTAGGGATCGGCTCTGTGAAGATCAAGATGCGTGATGGAGTCATGAGGACTATGATAGAAGTAAGACATGTTTCTGATCTGAAGAAGAACCTGACATCCCTTAGAGTATTAGACTCTAAAGGATACATGTACAACGCTGAAGTGGAGTCATGCAGGTTGCTAAAGCTGGAGTTGTTGTCATCAAAGGCAACAAGAAGAAGACCCTATATGTCTTGCAAGGGTCTACAGTTCCTGGGAGTAAGTTCAAGCGTCATTTGGACTTTCTCAATATCAACAGTTGGCAGTAGCCCCAATGAGGGGCTGGCAACGGCACGGTGAAGCTTGGCAAAGCTTCTCTGAGGAGAAATTTCAAGGTGAATATTGTTTATAATTCCTTGATTCATGTTATCTGAATTTCAAGTGGTGAATTATAGTAGTGGTTAATTTTGCTATATGAGAATTCAACTCCGGTGGAGTCTAGCAGTGGTTAATTCTGCTAGTGGAGAATTCAACTCATGACAGAGTAATAGTAGTGGTTCATTCTACTATATGAGGATTCAATTCAAGGTGGAGATTGTTAATTTGACTTGAATCATAACCACTGAGTCAGGATTGCTGACATGTCTGATCTGTGTCCTGCCTTCTAATTGGCTGAGAGCTGTTGGGCCAGGATTGCTGACAAGTCTGATCTGTGTCCTGCCTTCTGATTGACTGAGAGCTGTTGGGCCAAGATTGCTGACATGTCTGATCCGTGTCCTGTCTTTTGATTGGCTGAGAGCTATTGGGATGGATTGCTGAATATAGATGGTATTCTTCTGTTACAGTATAAAAAGGGCCCTAGAGTCATCAAATACTGCAATCCTCATTTCTGATCCTGTTTCTCATCCCATATCTATACCTTCTCAGTACCCTATGTACTACATTTTTCTCCAAATAGTGAAACCGATCGCCGCCGCCCAAGGACGTAGCCCATTTACGGGTGAACCTTGTAAATCCTTGTGTTTGTGTCTTGCTTGTTTGATCGTGTTTGTGTTTGTTTGCTTCCGCGATTCACAACAGTTTGTAAATTATTCCGTATCAAATTTATGTATATTGTACAATGTTTGTAAAAATTGTTTTCTAAAATTTTTGTAAAACTTTTTAAAATGTTTTAAAAAGTATTTTGTAAAAGTTTTGTAAATATTTGTAAATTTTTGTAAAATAATTGTAAATTATTTTGTCACATCGTAGATAAATAACCTGTTTGGATATGTGGGTATACTTGTTTGTAAATATTCCTTGTAATACCTTGTAAAATATGTGAATAAAATTCTTTGTATAAAACTTATATATACCATTCTTTATTAAAATATGTATGTAAAATTCTTTCATAGATAAAATCCTTTGTAAAATATGTTCATAAAATCTATAAATAAAAATTCTTTTTTGTAAAAATCTAGCATAAAATGTTGTATAACCTTGCATATAGTTTTTGTATGAAATTCTTTGTGTATAAAATCCTTGTAAATTCTTGTAAATGTGTATAATTCTTTATTAAAAATATCCTATAAAAATTTAGAAAGATAAAATCCATAAAAATTGCAAAAATATCTTAAAAACCTTTTAAAAAGAAGTTTGTTTTCTTCTTTTCTTTTTCTTTGAAAAAAAGTGTTGCTTTGCTTGCATTGGTATTTGCATTTTTCAGAATGATATTGATGCTTAAATATGGAATAAAATCGAAGAATGGAGATTGGTTAAGACCTTAATCCACTTAATTTTAGAGGAACCTTATAGGAACTGGAGTTGAAACTTTTCAGGTCATAGCGACTTAATTCTTTAAGTCCACAATACTATGTTCACATGTCATCTTGATTGGTCTAAGTAGAATATTTCATACACATGCATAGTTCTTTTGGTAGTGACCTAACTTGGACAAGCACTTTACATGTAGCTCTTCACTAATGAGGTGGTGAGGGTAAAATCCTATGGCAAGCGATGCATGTGAATGGAAACATATGCTGCCACCTTGAGTGGATAGTGCACCCCAACCATGTCTAGTAGCATAGACATCTAAAGACGGGAGTTACTGGTTGAAATAAAGCTTCGAATGAGGGATAGTCTGCTGGCATAATTTTTCCTAAGACCCCAAAACATGTGAGAAAAGAAAGAATATATATTTGTAAGGGCACAATAAGATCAATGCAGTACAACAATTCTTTCCACCAAATAGAAGCCAAATATATTCCTATAAAAAAGATAATATAGTAAGGTATATTTGACCACATTGGTCCAGCTACATAGAGACTACAGATCTTAGTGGAGACTTGGCTACACTCGTTGTCTTCACAAGGAGATGTGGCTACATTAGCCATACTCCACTTCCCTTATTCTTCTATCTTCTTCCCTTCGATTGTGGACGCATCACATACCTGAAATTAGAAGGAAATACCCCGCTCCTTGAGGAAAGAGTAGCTAGACAAGAGAATTAGGATTACCTTGCTTAGAGAAGGATGTTCTTTGTCATTTTTGATGTGGAGAGCTATATTTCACTTACATAGTACAAGTAGATTCATAGTCATCAGAATTTACGTATGAGGACTTGTTCTGACCTGACTGTTGAGGTGACCTGAATGGAGACTTATGGAACTTAAATTCTATTGGATCTTAAATCATATTCCCAATAAGGCGCTTCCAAACTAACAATCCAAATGTCTGACCGAACTCCATACTTTGATCTAAGTTTTTTTTTATTTTTCCTCTCTTCTCTTTCCTTTTAGTCACTTATTGTTCAAATAAGTGTTTGCTAATGGACTAGCAAAGGTAAAGTATATGGGGATGATGAACATGTATTTCATCATCTTTATCCATTTAAGCTTAAAACCCCTTATTAAATACCTATAAATATTAATAAATTTATGCTTTTATAAATCTCTACTCTTTTATATACATTGTATATTTATCATTGTTTTTAACCTAAAATAAATAAAAAAATCAAGGGAAATAAAGAAAATTGAAGACTGTATATATGCAATAAATACATGATGATTCTGAACTCTAGATTAGATCAAGGCTTGACCTAGTCAACAAGAAACAAAGCATCGGGAAATAAGACCTTCATCAGAAAAAAAATCAAGAAAGAAACATTTATCATTAATGTATATTCACCATTATTCACCATCATTCATCTTGTACATAATGTATATATTGTATATATTCCTTGCACTATTTTATTTATCATCAAATTCATCTCAAATAAAAATACTTTCTTCTTGAAAATTTTACATAAAAATAAGTTATAAATATAAAAATAACTACAGGAAGAATCATAGTACATAGTTAAAATAACAACACTTTGAAAAGTTTTAGTACCTAACTTGTCATATCAATATCTTCTCCAAAAAACTCAAAATAAAGCAAACTCTCTTTTATTGTATTTTAAATTAAATAGGCTTTAAAATAAAAGTAGTCTCATTAAAATTAGAGTTTTGAGTATGTACTTTCATTTTGTTTTTAGAAGTCTAATTCAAACATATACCATCTTCTCAAGATAGTGTCAATGAGAGGGTCATTGGGCATGATGATATTAATGAAAAGTAGAAGTAGAGGGTGAAAAGATAGAAAAATCGATTCTTGAAATAACTAATAAGATTGATAGAAAGAAAAGATCAATGGTTTATGAATCATTTACCAAAGAGAATGAGAAAGTTTGTGGAGTGCCAGTTGAAAGGTTGCATGCATTGATTGACTTTTCATCATAGGTACAAAAGGCAAAGCTCAATGGTTTATCAAGATGTCAATAATTATTTTTCTTTATATATTCAATTCACCATAGGTACAAAAAGAGTAAATGAGTATTGCAAGAGACATACACGAACAACAAAGTTAGGTACATTAATGCAAATTTATATTATATATTGAATTTTACCATTTATGTTAAAAGTTTTTATTTATCTCAATTATTTTTTCACAAATTAGTATCAAAAACTCTATTCAATTCTTTGAAACCTAAAATATTATTAATATAAAATTTCTATTATTGGTAAAATCATTAAATAAAATTCTAATTCGATATAAAATGAATCGAATTTGAACATTCGAAACTCCAAATGAATTGAATTTGAATTTGGATTAGGAATTCGTTTAAAATTCGATTCGAATTCGGATTCGAAAATTTTATAATGAATTGAATATGAATCTAAGTAGATTCGAATGTATTCGATTCGATTAGCACCCCTAAGCTCGGGGGAAAGGGATTATTGATGCCAACTCAGATTCTGAAACTGAAAGATTTTCATTTAAAATTAGAACTGAGTTATGTACATGACTCGGACTCTGAGACTGACTCGGACTCTGACTATGACGAAAAGAAAATTTCTGATGCTGTGAAATCGGTGATGCATTCTCCGTGACTGTTTGAACATCCTCCTCAGATGGAGGTGCGGGCTCTTCATCGGTCTCGTCGGACTCCCTACTGGTGCGGTTCTCCTGCTTCTTTGAGGACTCAGAAGTCCTCTTCTTCTGCCGATGGTGGTGGTGTTGTTGCTCCTCTCCCTCCAAGTTCTCCTCAGGTAGAGACTTGGCGGCTTCTTCCTCCGGTGCCTGTGCCCGATCAGGTACGATCACGGTCCTTCCGCTCCTAAAGGACATATGGTTTACATTATCATACAAAAGGATCTCATATTCAGATAAAAAGTTATCTAAATTAATCTCGTGGTCGGTTTTGGCCTTGATTCAAGCTGTTCGGATTGGCTTGAACCTGAGCAGGAATTGGGGTCTTTGGCACCATCTGCTGGTCCTGAGTACGAGAAACACGATTCAGATCGGTTCTCATATCCAGATAATCATTCTGGATTTGTTGGACCCTATCAGTCAGGGTCTGGATCGCCAAGGTGAGGGACTCCAATTCACCGATGGGCTGGGCTGGTTGATGCTGACTCGAGGATGAGTTCTTCTACTGACCATGTTGGCCATGCGGTACTGATGCTGCTGATGGAAAGGTGGTGGAGGGCCCTGCTGGCTCAAGTGGAAAGTGTGTTGTTGCTGGTGCTGCTAAGGCTGGTACCCTCGTTTGGGTCGGGATTGTACGATGCACGGTGCGGGGACGGAGCTGGTTTCTTGGTAAGCTAGGGAAGGTCGGTGAGGCTGACCGTTCCCCATCCCCGACTGTCTGCCGACGGGGTCATGGTTGTACCATGACCCGTTGATCTCGAACACCTGCGGAGGCTCCTCGTATCCTGTCTCCACTTGTGGGGGTGTGTGTTGGTCCTGTTGAGTGTAAGTCTTCTCCTCTACCCAGCTACTCTAAGGCCCCGGTGGCTGTTCCTGTACAAGATGAACTCGATGTACAGGTACATGTGGTGCAGAAGGGGCAGGTAGCTTTATCTTGGCTACCTTCTCAGTAAGTTCCTCCACTTGTTTTGGCAATCACGAGAGAGACTCAAGGTCAGTGACCCTCTTGTGGATCTCCTCGGCCATGGTTAACTTGTCAGCTATCATCCCCATGCTAGGAATGAGGTCCTCTGTCAGATCTGCTACAGTCCTTCTAGTTGTCTCGTTGAATAAGATTGAGGGAGACAACTGATAGGCCCTGGTGGCCTGCGACCTGCCTGTTTCCGCCATCTGCTCCAGGATTTTCCATACAGCATTCTTTTTTTTGTTCAGATAGCTTTCTCCACAGGAGGCACTTACTAACCCCTGCATCTCCGGGGTCATGGCACAGAACAAGGTCTGGACTAAAATCGCTTTTGAAATGACATGGCAAGGGTACTTCTGAATTAGATCATTAAACCTATCCCAGGCTTCATGGAATAGTTCATTGGATCTCTGGGAGAAACTCGTGATCTTTGTTCTCATTTGGTTAGTCCTACTGAGTGGGTAGAACTTCTTCAGAAAAAGGTCCTTGAACTGCATCCAGGTTGTACATCTGACCCCGAGATTTTTCAACCAATGATATGCCTTATCTCCTCAGGCAAATGGGGTGGCCTTCAGCCTGATATAGTCTTGCCAAACCCTCGTGTAACTAAGGTTGTTGCAAAATAGCTCGAAGTCTCTAAGGAAGGCATATGGTTCTTCGTTTGTATTCTCATTGAACTTCAGAAGCAAGCTCAGAAAGTGGGGTTTCAACTCGAACGCTTCAGGGAACCACGGGTGCCAACCAACTATGCATCTCATTTTCTGCTGGGTTATACGCATCTACCATTGGCCGGTCAATTCCTCTTGCAGTAATTATCTGTCCCATCCTTGTTGTAAGATCTGCATTCTGTTGTTCGGCAGCGGCGAGGCGAGCAAGGATTTGAATCATGGGGTCCTCTCCGTGTTCCTCCTCGTCAGGATTTTTCTTCGGCATTCTATCCTCTTGTCCTGGGTAAAGAAGATGGTCTTGGTTAGAAAACATATCAAGGAAGGGATTCTTACCAAGGCGATGGTCTTCCTCAATGAGATCAGAGGAGAGAAAAGCGTTGGTTTGAGAGTAACCACCCTGGGTTTGAGGGATCTAGAACTCAAGATGGTCATGAGCTCTGGTTGGTCCAAGTTACGCTCGGGCCAGTGAAGATGAGCTTTGTGGGGGGCTCAAAGAAAGATTTGCAAATCGGGAGTCGATATCCCCCCAGTCAGTCATCTTGGATTGGCGAGAAGAAGAATCAGGAGTTCTAAGTGAAGATAGGATTTTACTCCTACTTGAAGCAAGAAATTGAATCCAAACCCTGTATTTTCACACTCAACACGGTGAAGGACCCGAAACCGAGTCCATTTAGTCTGGTTGATTTTAAGTGTGATTTTTCAGACAAATAGCAAGAAGTTGCGCGGCCTATAGGGGAGTCGGCTAAAAGCCGGATGCGTCTCCCTGTTTAACCTGTCGCTTTAGATACCAATGCCCTTCCTTTTTAGCTCCTATCCCCAGCCGAAAGTTCAAGGACCTGCCCCTATCTACCTACAGAGTAGGCGGAGGCTGACAAGGTTGTAACTTCACCCCTATCTACCTACAAGCGCAGGCAGAGGCTACTAGCAACTTGTCGCGGTGCACCGTAATTTCACCCCTATCTACCTACCGGAGTAGCCAGAGGCTACTTGGCACTGGTCAGTTGAACCCAAGCTCAGTCGTTGATATTTGCTCGGATCGGGGTACACGATATGGAAAGCGAGGATTTTTGGCTCTGCCCTAGGGTGCTCACACACTCTAGTACCCTCACTCGGCCTGAAAATAAGGTCGGGGTTAATTTCCCGCAAGCAGAATTTCCAATTTTATTGATTTTTCGGGGTCAATTATGTTTAGCAGTCCCGGTTTTAAGTTAAGTTATCACTGATTAAGTCCAACCACACAGCACACCTATCGTCTAGTCCCAATTTCCTTTTTACCTAAGTTTGAAAAACCAAGAGAAAGGAGTCGAGAAAAGCCGATGCAAGATAAATCAATGATGTTATGCTGAGTTTAGAATACTTACGGTGATCCCTTCGCTTTTATGCAAGATGCAGAACAGAATTGAAAACTTTTTACACTATATGCAAATGCAGACGATAAAATCTGCTCCTAGATAGGCAATTCTATTAGCGAGTGAAGAACCAATTTAATTTCACTAGATTTACGATCTAAGTGCATCTTTTATGTGAGATGTGTGGTCCTAAAGAATTACGAGCACAAGCAAATCCTAGAGTGGCTCGAGGAACCGCTAGTGCAAGCCTAATCTAAAAATCAATCCACACAGCACACGGGGACACGTTTCCACTATTTTTACACATGCGAGAACCCAAACGGGAACCGCTGGAAAGAATGCAAAAATAATGAAAAATAAAAGAAGTACAAATCCTCACTATCACTCAAAATGTTTAAAATGCAAGCTCCTCGAAGCACCTTCGACTCCTCGTGTTCCTCGCACAAAAATAAATTGAGGTCAGATAAAGGATGACACAAAATACTCAAAATTAAATGATAGAAAAATATTAACAAGAAAACCGGGAATCAGACTACCCAGGGATGGAAAATCATACACTCAAAAATTCTCTAGAAATTAACCTAAGCCGTGCCTCCCCGGCAACGACGCCATTTGAAGAGCTTGTTATCTACCCTTGTCAATTTAATCAAATTAATAATTAAATTAAATATAGTATCGTTCGTTGTAGTCAGGTAAATACAGACTGATCAAAAACCACTTTAATTAATGTTCAATTAATCACGAGCAGCATATTTATTTTACTTGGGCAAGCCCAAGGTCGAACTCAGGGAGGCAGCTGTCTCCTTAGGTAAATTTTAAGTGAATTTAGAGGTCGGATTTTCAGAAGATTCTTTTTGGTATTTTTTTAGCAATTTTTATGCAATAAAGGAATAACACATGTAATTTTCAAGCAAGTTTACCAGTTATATCAAAAAAATGAGCAAACAAAGTCCAAAAATTATGAAACTTAGCCAGAATGTGGAATACAATGAAATTAAGCTACACTAATTTTTTTGGATTTTTCTGACATTTTATGAATTTACTGTGAATAAAATATAAATTCAAGGTGATTTTTACAAATTAATTTTAATAAATACCAAAACACATTATTTCCATATAAAAATTATCCTAGATAGATCTAAATATGATGAATCCAGGAAAATTGACAAACCTAAAGTTATAAGTGAATTCGACCTATTAAAAATCAATTAAGGAAATTACTAATTAATTTATTCAGGCCTCGTGATACTTGTAAATGCAAAAAATTTTAGGCATAATGTAAAATAAATCATCTAAAGTCTAATGTGAATTTTTTATTATTTTTGGAGCAACAAGGAATTTAATACGAATTAAAAGGTACACAATGGGTAAAATATGGAAAATTTCACCAATTTGATAATATTAAATTCCCAATATGTCACAAAAATGAAACACGTATCACATATGATAGAGGACAAGATAAACTACATCATGCAATTTTTAGAACTGAAAAACAATGCCAAATGGACACCTAAATATGCTTACAAAGATAGGGATCAAATTACAAATACAAAAAATAAATTACTGAAAATTAAACATGCTGACAAGGACTTAAATGCAATTACCTAGAATGATGGGGGTATGTGTGTAAAATGTCCTCTGGGACACGTGCTGGGGCTATGTGATGCTCCTAGTAGGGACCGATTTGTAATTTGCAAAACTTCCAAGGGCCTCAGTGTAAAATTTCCAGGTCACACGTGAGAAACACGTGCAGTGCTAGGTTCGGGAGACATCGGAGGCTCGGATGTCGGCTCGGTTGCGCTTCAGGCTAGGGCGTGCTTCGGGATAGCTTCGGGAGCTCTGAGCCTAAGGGGCGAGGAGGAGGCTCGGAGGAGTCGATGTGGCGTACGATGGACCGCTTGATCGATGAAGATCCAGCGGCTACTGAAGCTGATGTCTGGTGCGCCTTAGGACCGTTAGATCAAGTGAAGATCCAACGGAGGATGAGGGCTCCTGAGATGACGCGATGTGGCGTGTTGCAGCACGTTGGATCAAGATGGATCCAACGGTATTTGTAGCTGGCTAGAGATGGCAACATGGACGAACGAGGGTGGTTGGATACTCCTGATCCAACGAAGGTAGGGCGATGGCTATGTGCCACGATCTGATCCGTCCGATCGTGAGGATCGGACGAGAGATGGGCTTCGTGCTCCTCCGGTCTGCCGCCTCCTGTGACGGACGTGGCTGGGCTCCGACGAAGCCCTCCTGGCTCTACCGCCTTCCCTCGTGCTCGGTGCTGCTCCACGGAGGCTCCTAAGCAGTTGGGGACGATCGGGGAAGCGGCGGGGAGTCGTCGGAGGCTCTGGATGAAGTTAGGAAGGTCCGTAGGCCGGAGCTGATGAAGGTCAAGATAGCTCCAGCGAAGCTTCCGACCAATGAAGGGAGGAGTACCTGCAGGGGTTAGTTCTTATAGCTGAGGCATGCAGCGTGTTTGTGAGGTGATTGTGAGTGCGGTGGGAGGCCTGCGGTGAAGTGAAGGTGGTCCGGTGGTGCTTCTCCGCCAAGGTGGCGGAGCTTTGTTCGGAGTGATGTGCGAGGTGCTGTCAGAGCAAATGAGATGGCGCGCGAAGATCAGCGCTCCATGGCAGAGCTTTGTGGATGATCGGGCGGGAGCGGGAGTGATCGAAAGGCAGATAAATTGCAAGAAAAATGAAGAAAAAGAAGATAGAGATCGGAGAGAGAATGGAAGATGCTACCTGGGGATATAAGCTAGGAGTTGAGCTCATGTTCGTCGCTCGAAGGTCGGTAGGAGTCCTGAGCTCATGCAGCTCGCGGGAGGAGCTGCGACACGGTGCGACGGAGCCGTGGATCTTGCCGGAGGAATACACCCTTCTTTGCTCGATTTCGCTCAAAATTTCTGTCACCAATCAAGAGGTAAGAGCTCGGGGGAACCTTCTGCTATGGCGGATGGGGTCGACGGTCGCCGGTGGTGGAGTATTTATAGGTTGGAGGTGAGGGTGTAGGTGACGGGATGACAAAGTTGGTGGAGGTCGTGGAGTGACGTGGGTGAAGTTCATGGCTATTGAGGAGGTCGACGAGGATGAGGGTAGAGTTGGCTACGAGGTGGAGGTGACAGGAGGCGGAGAAGATGGCTGGAGTGGTGCCAAAAATAGAAAGGACGCGGTTCGCGTGTAAGGTGGACGACGTGGGTGAGGGGCATCTGGAGGTTGACGACAGGTTCTAGACTGTTGGATCGAGTGATCCAACGGCCATTGGAAGGGCGTGAGGGGATGGCCTGGATCATATCGAAATGATGTGATCGAAGGGTTAAAGAAGCGACACGTGGCGGCCTGTGGGAGAGGCGCTGAGGGACGGTCGGGATGAGGTCTTGAGGATCTGATCGTGCGATCCATGAGATGCCACGTAACGAGCTAAGAATTAGGCGGAGATGGAGGGTTGTCGGACGGTGGAGGATGACGGGCGCGTGGCGCGATGTGAGCGGGCTGCGTGGCGCAATCAGAGGGCGCCACGTGGCCTAATCTGAATGGTCGAAAGAGAATATGGAATTAGAGAGAGAAGGAGGTTGAATATGGAAAAACTCAAAACATGAAAGTTGTAGATCTTGATGAGATCTACAAGTTTCATGTTTGGCTAAAAAGGGAGATGAGATCAACTAAGATACAAAAATACAAGGGTACAAATATACATACATATAGTACACTATGGGGTCCCAAAATCCAAGTTTTGCATACGAGCTCTGATTTAAATGAAATTGATCTCATTTTGAAGGTCTCTAAATGTGTATTAATCTTAAAGTGGGTAGACCTAGATCGGAGGTTGTATGAGGTAGATATTTGCATTCTAAGGTCTGAGGTCTCCAACAAGTTTTGGGGTTTTATTGGGTATTTTTACAAGCTAGGAATTTTTGGCCTTTTCCTTATATTAATAGTAAATAATATACATAGTATAGGGTTGGTTTTATTGACTTTGAAGGGGGTATAAAATATATACAGATAGGTGAATGTTGGTGAATATTTACAAGTGAGTTGGGCTTCTTATTTAATGCAAATATGAATGCTAAAATGCAAATATTATGCATGTATGTATGAATGCTAATTATGCAAGATAAGGGGAAATATGTTGCTATTTACTCAGGAACAAGACTCTATTTTCAACTTTAAGAGTGATGAATCACATATTCGTCAAGGACATTACATGACTCCAAATAGAGTACATCTCAATATTGAGAGCTCAGAGACTGGTTGATCAGGGATGTGATTCATATCTCGCAATTGTCCGAGAGACATCTGATGGAGAGCCGATGGCTTAGGACATCACGATAGTGTCAGATTACCCTAGGGTGTTCTCTAATGATTTGTCAGGTTTACCACCTAAGAAAAAGATTGAGTTCGAGATTACATTACTACCATATACACAACCAATCTCGATGGCTCAGTGCCGCTTGGTACTAGCCGACTTGAGAGAACTGAAGATGCAATCGCAAGAGTTACTTGATGTAGGTTCCGTAAGGCTGAGCACTACACCTTGGGGTGCTCCCATTCTTGTTGTCAAAAAGAAGGATGGATCGATGAAATTATGCATTTGGGGAAAACTGAAAAATAAAACGGTGAAGAACCATTATTCTCTACCACACACCGATGGCTTTCTTGACCAGCTATAAGGATCTTTGATGTTTCAAAGAGGACCTTTGATTAGACTACCATTAACCGAGGATTTGATATTCGAATATTCCAAAAACAACATTCATGACTCGATATGGGCACTACAAGTTTGTTGTGATGTTGTTTGGGCTCACGAATACACATGCAACATTCATGGATATGATGAACATGATTTTCCGTCCATACTTGGATAAGTTTGCAATTGTGTTCATCAATGATGTTCTGATATATTATTGAATGGAATCATGCAAATGATCTAAAGATAGTCCTTGACATACTTCAAGACCTTAAGTTGCATGCCAAGCTGAGCAAGTGTGAGTTTTGGTTATCCCGGGTCTCATTCCTGGGGCATGTCATTTCCGGAGTAGGTATCGTAGTTAACACTATGAAGATTACGACAATCATGTCTTGAGAGCAACCCAAGATAATCATTCATATTCATAGCTTCCTTGGACTAGTGGTCTATTACAGATGCTTCGTCGATATTTTCCTTTTTCTGAGTCATTCTTTTCCTGACACGATTGACACAGAAGGGAGTTATATTCATTTAGGATGATCCATGCAAAGAAGCCTTTATGACACTGAAAGAAAGATTGACGACTGTGAATATTCTTGCACTTCCTTCAGACACTCTGGATTTTCCAGTATATATAGATGCTTCAAGTGAAAGTTTCAGAGCAGTTCGAATGCAACAAGGTCACGTGATTGCTTACGCATTACATCAGTTAAGACCGCATGAGTGGAATTACCCCATCTATGACTAAGAGTTGGCGTCAATTGCATTTGCCTTAAAGATCTGGCACCACTATCCATATGAGGCAAATTCCGAGATTTTCATATATCACAAGAACCTGAAGTACATCTTGGATCAGAAGGAGCTGAACATGAGACATCGCAGGTGGCTTAAGCTATTAAAGGATTTCGACTACACGATCTCTTACCATCCCAGTAAGAAAAACGTGTTGGCAGATGTGCTTAGTATGAAAGCTCATGCATATATGATAAACTAGTTATATACGTGAGATATGCTCGTAACTATGACTAATTGACATCCTCATAAGAGTGCGCCCATATCTATTGTCATACCTCTGTGATTCAGCAGCCTTTGGGATTGCAAAGTAGAAGGACAAAGGACATATCCCTGAATTTGAGACAGATGCATGTGTGCCATCAAGGACAAACGTGATGATTTTTGTGGTGACGAAGTCTATTTTGTGGAAGGCTGGTGGGTCATTGTGCCCAACAATGAGCAGTTGTATAGAGATATTCTTGATAAGGCACACAATTCACGATTGTCTATTCTTCCTGGCAGCACAAAGATATACCGGGATCTAGGTATACATTCTGGCAGGATGGAGTGAAGCGAGATATAACATGCCATGTTATCAAGTGCATGATCTATCAGATGGTCAAGGCGGAACACAAGAGACCACCATGGTTATTACAATCTCTCCCCTTTCTCAAATAAAAGTAGAAGAGTACTTCTATGGATTTTGTCACAGGACTAGTAAAGACACTAGGTGGTCATGATGCTATTGGGATGTTGTTGACAGATTGAACAAGTTAGTCCATTTCATACATACCAACATGACCTATACTCCATCTAGGTTGGCTAGATTACATGTGCAAAAAAACATTATCAAATTTCGTAATATACCATACGAAGTAGTGTCTAACAGACAGACTGAGACTCGATGTTTACATCTCCATATTGGTACCCACTTATGCCAGTACCACAGACAGAGCTGAAGATGAGTTCTACATACCATATACAATGCGTTATTCAGACACTTGAGGATTTGCTACGTGCATGTACTCTAAAGTAGAAATGGTACTAGAAGGAGCATTTGCCATTGGTAGAACTCCCACACAACAACGATCATTCCAGTATTGGTATGGCATCATTCGAAGCCCTATACGGGCGGAGATGTCTCGCACCTCTCAATTGGCGTAAGGTAGGTGAACACGCTCTTACTCCGTAGAGGGGACTATAAGGACTGTTGATCTTATAAAATAAAGGCTTCTGATGACTCAGAGCTGCTAGAAGAGTTTAATCCGAACATCTTCACTTCAGAGCCGCTAGAAGAGTTTAATCCGAACATTTTCTCTTTATCCATTCAAAACATGACTCATCAATATTCAATTTAATCTTCCATGCCGATGGAAATTCCTGTAAACATAAGGAGATGGGTTGTTTCTAAGTATATCTCCCATGAAGGGAATGCTGAGATTTGATGTTCATGGCGAGTTGGCACCTTGATATGTTGGATCATTTGAGTTTATTGCTCATAAGGGAGGGCGGCCTACCAAGTAGCCCTTCCTTCACACATTTCAGTTGTACACGATATATTTCATATATCCAATTCAACGAAATACATGCACGGCCCTCGAAACGTCATCAGCTACAAGAGCCTCGACGTGGAGCCAAACTTAACATACGAAGAGAAGGTCAGTACAAGTACTCGATAGTGTAGTGAAAAAGCTTCGCAACAAAGAGATTACCCTAATAAAGGTGCTATGGCACCGACAGATGTCAATGAGGCAACATGGAAGACAAAAGTGGATATGCTGGTACGATACCCACAGCTCTTTAATGTAATTGTCAAAACAAGTCCATTTAACTATATATATATAAAGAACATGACTTGTTTTCCCTTTGAGATTTTTATGGGTTCAAAATCCTTTGAGGTTTTTATAGCCAGATGAGATCCAAATAAGACACAAAGTAACCTTGACTCGAGTCTCGAGGATGAAACTCCCTTTGAGATTTTTATATTTGGAACCTCTGGACCTGAATAAACTAAAGCTCTTGTCAAGAAGAGGTTGCCGCATGCAATTTTGGATCTCCAAATTGGAGATATCTGAAGGTAAAAATCCCTCTCCTCTTTGCTCTAATTAAAGTTAATGTTGAAGTTTCTAATTTAAATTTTTTTCCTTTTTATGTTGTTGTCCATCAGGTATTTTAGCTATTGTTGTATGTTAGATAAAGCCACAAATACCCTTCAAACTTAGAGGATCAAAGGTACAATCTTTCCCTCTCCTCTTGCTGCCTTCCATGCATGATTCAATCCCTTAAATTGCCTCTGAAATTAGATGAGAATGTTAAGTTTTATATGGAATTCATCACAACTTTACAACCATTATATATCCTCTTGATTTCTTAAAATTTTGAGGATAAAAATTTGGGTTTAGCATGCAAATTAACCTAAGTTTAGTTCATTAATTAGACACAATCTTTAGCACAGATAATAGAAATTTGGAGGAAAATGACATATATCTTTGTGCCAAAAACAACCCATTGATTATACACTAATTTCATGATAAAAAATGTGAAAAAGTAGGGTGAGGGGTAAATCTTAGTTTAACTTTGATAACAATACTAAGCACACAGACACAAAAATAATAAAAAAATGAAAATGGTTTTAAGTACAAGGTATGTGCATGATTCAATTGTAAATAATACAAACAGACGGAAATAGATGTGCCTAAAGATGCATTTTCATATGGAATCCTGAAGGATGAAGTAATTCATAAATAAAGAATCTAATATAAGTAACCGAGCCTCCAAAAATCTTTTTAAAAAAACTCAACCTCAAAACTAGATTACTTACCTTTATAATTGAAAGCAATGACTCCCTATTAATCAACTGCTTGTTCTTTACATCATGGTCACATTCAATTACTATTTTCAATGATAAAGAGAATCCTAAAGTCGATCATAAGATACTTTGATGCACTTGTGGCTAAAGATGCATTATTTTTGGATGAAATCCTAATAATGATGATGTCAATGCTTATAAACTGAATAGAATTCATATCAAAATAATGTCATGTCCCCCAACAGATGAGTTGTAGACAACAACTCGAACTTGTGACATGTTCTAAACATAACAAGCATTAGATCACACCAACCAAGAATTCCAATGATAATATAGAGCTTCATAGAGTGATTGTCATTAACTTGCTCGTAGAGATGATCATGTGCCATTAATTTTCATATGTTTGGTCTATTGATGGACAATAATATTGTATCTATGAATAATGCAGTACAAATATCACAATTTGGTTGCATGGGTAGAGGCTCCTATAAGAACGTATACCCCTAAGGATCTATCTATATAGCTTTTACATTTGCTTGAGTCAGGACTCTATACCCATATTTCTACACGATATATGGCTACAATTGCCGGCTTCTTATTGTGCAATGTGATGAGGTTTCATCCAGAGTATAAACTAAAAATTTGTCATGGGTTTCTTGTCTACAGGATAACCTACATAATATACATATGCACAAACGGTGAAACCCGGAGATTCCTGGCTGAGGAAGAAATGATCCTTTCCTAATGCAATCATAATGTATATGTGTAGCATTATAACAACATCCTAGAGTGATCCATGAACTAACCTACTTTGCTACCTCCACGAGCAATGTCTACACGATTCATAGTGATATGTACTAGCTTCCTGATAACCCCTTTATATTATATAGCATTGGCATCTTCTGAGAATTCATCTTTTAAAATATTAAAATCTTCTCTCAAAGTCAACAAATAATTTCTCAAGATCTTTACGAATAAGAAAGCATCAATCAATTGATCATTATTTATAGTCTACTATTCATACAATCTATTATATATATAGGATGTTATGGCAAATGATCAGAAAACACCCCTCCTTTGATGTCTCAACTGGAACTGGTACAATTGAGACATGATTCTTGTATAGGTACCATATAAAAAAAATGATGAAGACTAGCTAGATCCATATTCAAAGCATAGATGGTAATCTTATGATTTTAGAAATAATAACATGTAACCACAAAGACCGATCATCTTCATAAATTAATATTTTAGGTATACTCTATTATTTATACATATCATCAAAGATAGGTAGTGATAAAATACCTAAATTTGTAAAGTCAGCCATTGAAGAGATTGAGAAATGATGGGGTAGATGAATAATTGAAATCAATGATGAATCAGTTATATCAATAAGATCATTGATCAAAAAGATCTAGATCAGTACAATCAACCACATAAAGGATTAAGAAACAATGAGGGATCAAGTCAGTGATGACTAATAATTAGGAGTGCTATTCACGGTGACCTTTACACGTAACTGTGTGAGGGTGCGGTGACCCTCAGCTGGGCGGGAGATAGGAAGCCCAGTTAGGGCAGCGACCGCTTATTATGCGGGTCTAGGATCCCAGTCTTTTTTTCGGGTTTTTTTGCGAGTGCTCGCAGTTTTTACGCCTCTCTGGGATCCACAAGTTTTCTTTTAAAGACCAGTTCTGTTGTCTCTTGTTCTTTGGGGTACCTAGGCTGGAGGGCCCTTGGTTTTAGTTTTTTGAGCTTGTTAGCCCGTACCGATCAGGTCGATTTTTCTTTTAAAGTGACTTTTCCGGAGAGTCTGTCCCACATGTCTCAGTGGCGTAGTTTTGGAGCAGACCTATCCCTCCACTGGACCGCACTTCCACTTAGAGGACGAGACGGAAGAGCCTTTTGTAGGCTACCTCACCGCTTGAGTTTTTGTTTACTTTTCGTCAGCAGACTTGGCGATGATACATTCGAATCATACATGTATACATCTGAATCCTCTATGGCTACATGTGAATATGTTACAGTTGAATTTCTAGGAGTTGCAATTGAGCTTGAAATGAGTCACAAATGAGTTTGGCTTAAGTTGAGATGGATTACATTTAAATTAGTTATAAATGAGTTGGCTACATGGGAGCTTGGTTACAGTTGAGTTGGTTGTAGTTGAGCTTGGTTTCCTTTGAGCTAGTTAATATTCCGCTAGTAATCCTTAACGAAGAGAAAAGATCATATTATGAAACTACGAGCTGTTACCACAGTTGTTAGTTAAATCTAGTGGACGTGTTGGGAACTTAGATAGGATGCATTCGCATGCCTACGAAGGCACCCCAACCCTAAGGCTTCTTTACTGCCTTAGAGTCATAGTGTGAGGTCTTATCCAGACCAAGACCACAGACTATCCACTAAGCTTAAGAAATTCAACAAGAAAAGAATCAAAACACTAGACTCATCATAAGCATTTAATAAAGACAATGATCATATCAGAGACTTAACATTCACATTCTCAAGTCCCATCAAACTTAGATTATAATGAATAAAAAAGCAACGACTTAAATATGAATCATATAATCTAGGTATAAAAATAATAAATATGGATAATTAAGGTAGGATGAGTAGTCTAGAGGTTTACATACTAAATAACTTGAAAAATTGTTTCAAATGCAAGTAGATCATTAAATTTAATTACCAAATACTAACTACTTGCTTTCCTTTGAAGCCACTAAATTTTCTGTTACTCTAATTAATAAGATTTACTCAACATTTGTTGATGTTCTTTTCCCCCTATTGCATGGATTACAGGCAAAAGACCTGCATCATGGTATGGGGAGAGTTGAACCTCAACTTCCGCAGTTATTATTAACATGTACGCATGTTATAGTTTTCTTCAGAATATTATATATATGCTTTTCTTTCTCTTCTGATACAATTGGGATGCATGTACATTATGTAGTTTCGTTTGTTACATGGTAAATGCTATGGAAATTTATGCAATAGATTGATGATATATTGTAGTTCTTTGGCTTATTTGTTAATTGTGAATGTCATTCATAAATATGCAAAGAAAAAATTCCCTAGATTTTCAGTGCTCTAATGCGATCTTTTGCGAATATGATACTACGAGTGATGTGTAAACGGGTATCCCAGATCCACGGGAGCGGGCGTCACACGAGACTCCCTCCGTGCCTCGAGGTTCAGGTCATCCCGAGCCTCACCAGCATGCCATGTAGGCTCGGTAACCGAGCCACCGCCGCGCCTACCCGAGCCTCAACAGCACCTGTCCGAGCCTCCTGTGGCACATACCTCGCACATGCTGCGGGGATTTTTTACAACCAAGCTCCTGCTAGTTCCAGAATTTGTAGGATAGACCCCACCAGCTCAGTCGCGTGCATAACACATGACGCACATGTAATTTGCAGGAAGGCCCTCACTATTGTCCAAAATTACAAGGGGGTCCAGACTTTGGATGGCGTTAGCAGCACATGCTTAGCACATCCTATCGTGGAAAAGTTGCACCAAAGCCCCTCCGATTTTTGCTTATTTACAGATAAGTCCCTCCTAGGATCACTTTGCAAGAAAAACTCTATTTTTATTTACATTTTAGTCCTGGATCTTTATTTTAGCATACCTTTCTCGTTCGGACTCCGATTTTAGCATATAATATGTCGTTCTGATGCTTATTCTATGCTCTATCCTTTTGCATAACTTGTGGACAGATTTGAGACTATTTATTGAGGTTTATCATTTGAAGATCTTTGTTGACAATTGCTGGCTGATTATTGACATTTTGCATCGTATTTTATTGAGAAAATTGACGACCTATTTTGTGGGGATTCTATTAAAGATTTTGAGTTGATTAATTGATTTTTGAGAAATCAATATCTACAGGAGCCCATTTGAGGAAATGTTTATTTATTCCTCTCATAATTATTGATTATATAAATTGAGATCTAATTTTACAGGGGTGTGATCATGAAGGATTTAACCTAATCTCTCTTTACTTTACGTGATCAAAATCTATTTAATTGAGGATTAGATTAGAAAGATATTGGAGATTAAAAATTCATTGATAAAGTCATTTTTTATCTCCGTAATTTGCAGGATTATTCATAGATATATTTGCACTCTTTCCTGCATCTGGATTTAAATTGATACACATTTCTGGATTTGATATCTTTTGATATGTGATTTATTTTGAGGATATTGACTATTAGTGTTTGGAGTAAAAATCATAATCTCATATCTGGTGCTTCATTTTTATTCTCTCTGATTATTTTCTTCCCATCTCATTTCATTGCATTGTATTCTCTCAACACAGAAATTAATATTGCAATTAATTAATAATTTAAATTAATTTAAAACAAATCAACTAGAAATAGTATGTTCCATGTGTTCGATCTTGATAGACTTGCCAAGTAAAAATTATCCATAATATTCAAAATTTGTGGTTTTTGATGGATTGAATTTCGTCTCCTATACTACACTTTTCGACAATTAAAAGGGTGAAATTCGAGCTCATCACTTGGCATGAGTTGCAACAGGTTTATCAACAACGTAATTTGCTGCAAAAGGCAACAGATCCAACTCACCACAATAGATGGAACACGATCCAAACTTTTTCTAAGAGCTCACCAACGAATTGGCCCTCCCTACATATGGAGTCGTTGATCTGGACAATCTTTCCCTCAATGATGATGACCCTCTCAAGGATCTATGAGGTGATAGCGAAGCAGATGGAGTGCTCAAAGGTGGCCTGGTGAACCACGGGGAAGGGAAGGTGGAGGGACAGAGGGTGAAGGATTAGTCGCCCTTGGGATAAGCTTGTGAGTGGAGTGGAGGTGTACGAGGAAGGTCTCCATGAACCCCAACGTGAGGCTTGGGGTGGAGTAGGGGGGAGTTAGGGGTGAAGGAGATGAGGGGTGACAGAGGAGGGGGGATGGAGGAAGAGGTGGGTGGAGGAGGGGCTGAAAGAGGTGTAGGAGGAGGCGGGGCCCGAAGGAGGAGGTATGGGGTCAGAGGAGGTGTGGGTTGCACAGGAGGGGGCTAGAGGAGGAGGTGGGGGATAGTGGAGGAGGAGGTCGAAGGAGGTGTGGTGGGGAGGAAGAAGAGGAAGAGGATAAAGAAGATATTTTATATAAAAAAGACATATCTACCTTATCTTCAATTTAATTACGCATTTATCCTAAAAGTTAGCTTTTGTTTGGGACGTGAATGGACAATAACTAACTCAAGGGGCATAGGTGATAATTGTGGAAGAAATCATGGGCACAACTGATATTTCAAAAAAGGGAGGGGAATAACTGATACTGTAAAAGTTAAGAAGGGCACAAGTGATAAAAACATTTATTTCTTTATGTTAATGATATGTTGATTACTGGTAAGAAGAAAACATCATTATTGATCTAAAGAAGCTCCTTAGTCCAGAGTTTGACATGAAGGACTTTGGTGCATCAATGAAGATTTTAAGGATAGAAATCATCGGGGATCATATAGAAGGAAAACTCTTCCTATATGAAAATAACTATATTAAAAAGGTCTTGATGATATTTAGGACATTTAAAGTAAATCCCCTAATATCCATATAAAAATGGTGAAGCCTTCTCCCACTTTAAGTAGGGTCAGCTACATGAATTCTCGCTCAAATCGTGTTGAAAGATCTGACTATTTTTTACGATCGTTGTCAGCTACCTAATGCAACCCCCACAAGGGAGGATTTGAACCCAAGTCTTTTGGGTGGCAGGCACACTACACTACCACAGAATACTCCATACGCTACAAAATATTCATCTTTTATTATCTTCGCCTAAGAGTAACAACTGATATTGGCCTCATCTATGGAGTGATTTACAATGTTTGGTTGCTAGATATTTGGATTCAGACTTTGATACAAATGTTAATGGGAGGAGATCAACAACATGCTATGTCTTTACATTGAAAAGTTGTCACTAGTTGCAAGGTTATATTACAACCTTTATCACATTGTCTACTATAGAAGCAAAGTATACGACTTTAACAAAACCTGAAAGGAAGGCATCTGGTTGAAAGGCTAAGTTGGAGATCTCGATCTACAATAGAATCACGCAATCGATAATATGAAAATCTTAGCGTAATATGCGCAGCAAAGGATCATGTGAATCATGACATGACCTGTTGGGAGAAAACAGTGATTCATTATTCAGAGAAACCCTAGGCTCTCTTATATAGGGAGAGACCTTAAGGGTAAAGTACAAAGTGGTCCAGAGAAAATAAAGAAATAACAAACAGGTACATAGCATAATAATATCTATCTCTACACTCCCCCTCAAGGTGGAGCATAGATGTCTATCATGCTCAGCTTGGATGAACATCTCTGAAAAGGTCCTCTGAGCAACGGCTTGGTGAAAACATCCGTAGTCTGATCCCCTGAGCTCGCGTGAGTTGTAGATACCAATCCTCTCTGGATCAAGTCTCTAGTGTAATGGCAGTCAACTTCTATATGCTTGGTTCTTTCATGAAAAGCTGGATTGTTGGCAATGAACAAGGCTGCCTGATTGTCACACTGAAGCTGCATGGGTAGAGGTACGGCTACATGTAGATCCTCTAGTACAGATCGAACCCACATCATCTCCGTGCTGACTTGTGCCATGGCCCTATATTCGGATTCAGCACTGGACCTTGCCACAATAGTTTGTTTATTGCTTTTCCAAGAAACCAGAGAGCTTCCAACAAACACTGTGAATCCTGACGTTGATTTTCGATCCTTAGGGCATCCTGCATAATCGGCGTCTGCACATGCGGAGATAAATAAATATGTGCCCTTCCGAAACAGCAACCCTGAACCTGGAGAAGACTTCAGATACCTTAGTATCATGTGTATAGCATCCATATGAACTTGTCTTGGTTGCTCCATAAATTTACTCACCCTTCTTACTGCAAAGGCAATATCATGCCGACTTATAGTAATATAAAGGATCTTACCCACCGTTTCTCTATGTCTCCTTTTTTCCACTTCAGCAGTGTCATCATCATACAACTTCATGCTTGGATCCATGGAAATACTTGATGGTTTGCATTCAGCCATGCCAGTTTCAATCAAGAAGTATGTAATGTACTTCCGTTGGGTCATCACCAACCCATGTGCATTCCTGGAAAATTCCAACCCCAGAAAGTATCTTAGGGTTCCAAGATCCTTCGTAACGAACTGACGGCCTAGGAATGCCTTCGCCCTTTCTATGCCCTGAATATCATCTCCTGTAACCAGAATATCATCAACATAGACCATGATAACAACCGTTCCTGCCAATGACTTCTGAATAAACAATGAGTGGTCTGCATTTGACCTCTTGAATCCATGTTGTTCAATAAGATTGGAAAGCTTCTGGAACCATGCACTTGGACTCTGTTTGAGGCCATAAATTGCCTTGTGAAGTCTACACACCATATGCTTCTCCCCCTTAGTAGTAAACCCTTGTGGCTGCTGCATGTAGACTTCCTCCTGCAGATCTCCATACAAGAAAGCATTCTTGACATCCAGTTGAGATATACTCCAGTCATGGACCACAGCCACAGATAAGAGAATGCGAAGGGTAAAATGTCGAGCCACTGGAGAGAAAGTGTCCATATAGTCCATGCCATAGGTTTGTGTAAAACCACGTGCGACCAAACATGCTTTGTACCGATCTAGAGTGCCATCTGCATGATATTTAACTGTGAAGACCCACTTACATCTCACAATAGATGCATCAGGAGGAGCAATAACCAAAGACCATGTGCCACGAGACTGCAATGCACGCATCTCATCTTTCATAGCCAATCTCCAGCAATCAATCTTTATAGCGTCCTGGTAGGTCTGTGGTATATCCATGGAAGACAACGCTGCAGCAAATCTCTCAAAATCTCCAGTGAGACAGTGAAAAGACACCTGTGAAGCAAAGGGATAAGAGGCACACATATGCTTCTGCTTCCGGATAGCAATAGGGATATCAAGATCATCCTCTGTTGTATTGGATGGTGTAGTTTCCTCCTGCAATGAAGAATCCTGCACATGTACCATATCTTGCCCGTCAGTAGTAATGCCATCTGAACATACCTGAGGCGTGATGGGTGGCTGCCGTGAAACCTGAGCAGGACCTGACTGACGCGTATAGAATTTTGGTAGAGGTGGAATGGGAGGTCGTAGAAGAGGTGGAGGTGGAGGTGGTGGTGATGATGATGATGTATGGGCAAGAACAGGTTTTGACTCAGGTGAACTCCAAGTAGGAGGTGGAGGGACATAGACATCATCATTGGTAGTGGATGGTACTAGTCTGTCACCTGCAGGAGAAAAATACATAACAGACTCAAAGAATGTGACAACAGCACTAACAAAGTATTTCTTGTTTATAGGATCATAACACCGATAGCCCTTCTGAGTCCGAGAATAACCAACAAAGACACACTTGATAGCTCTAGGTGAGAGTTTGTCAAGTCCAGGAGTCAGAAGATGAACAAATGCCACAGTACCAAAGACACGTGGAGTAAGTGAGAATAATTCCTTGTCAGGAAAAATAATAGAGAGTGGTATTTTCTCACCAAGAACAGAAGATGGCATACGATTGACCAGATATCATGCGGTAAGAACAGCATCCCCCCAGAAAGAAATAGGGGCACAACTCTGAATCAGTAGGGTTCGAGTGATGTCAAGGAGATGGTGATGCTTTCTTTCCGCCACACCATTCTGCTGAGATGTGTACGCACAAGTGGTTTGGTGAATAATGCCCTTTGATGAAAGAAATTGAGAGAGGGACCGTGTGCAAAATTCTAGGGCATTATCTGTTCGAATATACTTGACAGTAAAAGAGAACACATTTTGCACTTCATTAATCAAATTCTTGATCACATCTCCTGCTTCAAATTTATTCTTTAAAAGAAATACCCAAGATACAAATCATCCACTACCACTAGATAAAATCTGTGCCCCTGATGATCGGGTACACGACTTGGACCCCATATATCTATATGAAACAACTCGAACGGGGAGCTACTGCTCCGACTCTGACGACTAGGAAAGCTCGACCGATGATGCTTTCCCAACTGACATGCTTCACAGCGAAAAGATGAACTGGGAGAGATCTGAGGTAGAAGATGGCGCATTTTCTGGAGCGGGAGGTGGCCAAAACGGAGATGCCAGATGTAAGGAGAAACAAGTCCGGTAGAATGAGAGGAGACACCAGCATAAGAATTCCGAACCAGCCGATATAGACCATTCTGCTCAGAGTCACAGCCAATCACCCTGCCTGTTAGTATGTCCTGAAAAATAAGAGAAGACGGGTCAAATATAGCACGACAATGCAAATCCTTCGTAATCTGACTAATAGATAAGAGATTCATCGAGAACTCAGGAGCATGTAGAACATTCTGTAGATGCATAGTAGAGGAAAGAAAGACCTCCCCCTGTCCAACAAGAGGGGAATGAGTACCATCTGCGATCTGTATTGAGTGGCCGTGAGGAATGTCCCTGTAGGACTCAAGTCTATCTCAATCTCGACAGAGATGATGTGTGACACCCGAATCTGTAATCCAATCAGAGATATCATGAGACGGCGTAAATGCAGTAGATCTACTTGAGGTACTAACGGCAGCAGATGAACTGGCGGAGGCTGTAGCAGCAACATCTGAAGGTCCACCAGAAGAATCACCAGATAATTGTGGCATAATATCGCGGAGATGTGTCACAAGTTCCTCAAAACGGTTGTCTGCAGTAGATGCCAACTGGGGCTGAGAGTGCTCTGCTACACGTGTCGATGCCGGGAACCCATGCTTAGAATAGCATGTCTCCTCGGAGTGTCCTGTGCGGTGACAGTATGAACATGGCTGGCTAAAGCGACCACCCCTGTCCTGGGGTCCACGTCCACGTCCAGAAGACGGACCACCTCTCCCACGCGAAACTGTCATCGCCGATGGGGGTGGAGTAGAAGAACTGGAAGAAACTGTAATGCGACTGAGCCTCCTGTAAACATCCTCCACTGGAGGAATAACTGCATCGGCTAAGATCTGAGAACGGGCGCGTCATATTCAGGATGAAGGGCCGCAAGTAGAACGCCCACCATGGTAGCATTCCGAAATGTCTTCTGTTGTTCAGGAGTTGCTGTGAGTGGAATAGTACTATATAACTTCTCAAACATCCCCCTCAGGGATGTGTATAAGGAGTGAAGAGGTCTGCCGTTCTGCTTCATCGTGAATATGTCATGCTGAAGTTGTAACATCTTGGTCTCATTTCGCACCTCATGTAGCTGCTAGGATATCCCACATCGCGTTGGCAGTGGGCTGATGGAGAACATCGTTGGCAATCTCCGTCGACAATGTACCTGACAACCAAACCTTTGCATACGAGTCATCAGCCTCCCACGAGGCATATATCCCTGTCTTCTCTGCTGGCTCATCCTCGGTAAGAAGGTGCTTCTTACCATTTGACTTCATGAGGCTCATGAACCGCATCGCCCAGAGCTCATAATTCGACCCGTCCATCTTGACTATTGGCGCAGGACCTTTGAATGCGCCTATAAAGGGCATATCAACCTTCGATTCTGACATATCGCCGCTGGAGAAGAACTAGGGTTTGTAGATGAAGTGACTGATGTCTACACAAACCGCATAGGATTCGAGTGCGTATGTAGACGTTACGCACTCAAATCCATAGATACGGAGGAAGAGACCTAGGCTTGGTCGACTAGGGCACGGTCTTGAGATGAGGGCTGCGGCCCCCTACGGACTGGGCGGCACCCCTACGGGCTGGCGGCAGCAAGTTGGGGCTGGCAGCGGCAAGTTGGGTGCCGCTAGGGCTGGGGGCCGGCGAGTGGAGGCCGACGGCTGTGGCGGCTAGGGCTAAGGAGCGCCGAGAGGGGTTGTGGGTGACGGGGAGGCGATCACGGAGAGAGAGACCCGAGAGGAGAGGGCCGAGGGGGTGGGCGGCCAAGGGGGTGGCCGAAGGGGTGGGAGGCTTGGGCGGCGGGAGGGGGTGGGCGGCGGGTGGAGAGCCCTAGGGCTTGGGCTCTGATACCATGTTGGGAGAAAACAGTGATTCATTATTCAGATAAACCCTAGGCTCTCTTATATAGGGAGAGACCTTAAGGGTAAAATACAAAGTGGTCCAGAGAAAATAAAGAAATAACAAACAGATACATAGCATAATAATATCTATCTCTACATGACCAAACATATAGATGTTATGTATCACTTCATCCATTTAAAAATAGGATCTCGATGAAGAAAGTCGGCACAACAAATAAGCATGTTGATATGTTCACCAAGGCAGTTCCTACAAGCAAATTCAAACATTGTCTGAACTTTCTCAATGTCAACAATTAACAGTAGCCCCCTAAGGGGGAAGATGACAACAATATCTGGCATTTGCAGTTTTACTATCCGAATATTCAAATAAAAATAGAGATTGTTGATATGATTTGAATCCTAAATTTGGGATACTTCTAGATTCTAAATAATGTGAAGGCTCTTCCAAATTTTGTCTGACAACGATATTCACTCAGATTCTGATTAGAATATTCATCCAAATCATAATTAATTAGAGGATCCATCTTTATTCCAATTGTTTCTTAACCATATTGGGGAGCTTTAAAGATCCTCGTTAAGGAGATTTGAGAAATCCACCTGTTTACAAACATTTAAAACTTGTCTATTTATGGGATATTTTCCCTGTTAGGGATACTATATAAACCCCCATAAGATTCGTATTTTGAATGACCCCTCTATACTTCAGTTTTTTTATCGTATTGAAAGATTTCCACCGTCACCGCCAAGGACATAAACAAACACAATCCTGTACTGTGATTGTTTTCATATTTGTTTATTCATGTGTTTGTTTTCTGTGCTTCGCTTCCATTGTGCCCAACAGGTTCACAAGTCAAGTTTTCAAACAACCAAGCCACAACCACATGCATATTCAATGACAAAGCACAAGTCCCAATGGTAACATTGTTGGGAGATCCATAGAAACCAAGGAATTTAGTATACAAAGGCTTGACAATATACATCATGTTTATTTCGAATCAAAAAAATGGGGGAAAACCAACTGCATAAATATTAACAAGAGACCCAAAATGGATTTTACAAAGAAATCAAAACCAGACCTTTCCCAAGTTTTAAAATTGCAATTTACACAATTAGCCTTTATGGAAGCACACCTCTGAGGGGGCACTCTCTGCATCTAACCAAACATCCTTTCACATGTATGCTGACTTTACAACGATACAACATCCCAACAAAGGGAGTCCTTTTAGAACTTCTTCCGGAAAGTAATTAGACAAAAGAAGGCGATCAAGCGAAAGGTTACACCATATAAAACGAGAATGGCTATGCATAGGCCCCACTCGCCGATATTGTACCCATTTTCCGCAAGCGAGCCACACCTAGTTACAAGCCACACACCTGGGTACCTGTTGAAATTGACAGGATTAGGAGAATAATCAACTCTCACATGTGAAGGCATTAAGAGCACAAAGTGGAAGATCTTGAGCTACTTAGTTACCTTCAAGAACTTAAACAAACAAGGGGGAAAATGTGCTATTGATTGGTCTCTGAGAAGCCTAACAAAGGGATTCACCAGATGAACATGATAAGGAAACTCCCAAATTTATTTTATGGAGGTATACTTCGGTTATAATCAAGAAGTCGCAACTACTACCCTCCGAATAGTATGTAGATCAACTGACCTTTTCAAATTGTGATGAACATTCCCCTACAGATCTATTCATAATTAACTGATATAAACCTCAGTTGCTTTGCACTTAGTGGTGGATCTAACTGTTTCTAGGGAGAGGAAATTTTAGCAAGCAGAATTTCTTTCTGATTCGAAGTACGGTTAGTTCAGCAGTCTATCAGCAGTGCTTGAGACATGTAAATACCCGATAGCAGCAGCAGGAAAGCAAATATCTTTGGCATCACATGATGCTAAAAAGGCAGGAAATAGAAGAGATTGCGTCTTTTATTCAAAAAATAATATAAAATGATCCATAGACTATTTTCAGTGTAATATGAAAAGTGACGTGCTCAATATAACAGGTCTTAATGTCAGACTTTAGAACATTCCTTCCTAAATCCAACAGAACTAACTAATTTTGGTTTTTTAATCAAACACATCAGGAGAAACTTCAAATATTCAACCAATGGAGAAACCCATAACTAGAATTTTTTTACTTCAGGTATAGCTAGTGTCTTACATTTCTGCATTTGAGATTACAAATGCCTCTAAAGCCCACTTGGTGTAGCATAAGTTAGCGAGAAACTGTGTGCTAGAACTCTTCTGCTGTGTTGCAACGAGAGTGAGGACAACTGGAAGCAGGACCGACCACTGATGAGAAACGTGAAAAATATTAGCATCATCTATCCATGCTAAAAAAGGTTATATAATTCTACATAAAGTCAATGTACATACCAGTTGAGCTGAACCTGGCTGGAAGAAGATTGCAAACCAATAGGCAATGCCTGTCACACAGTAAACTAGGGATACAAGTATGACATAATTATCCGCAATTGATGATCTGGGATTGTTGAAGAAATAGAACATGGAGAGATACACTATAGGCTTGATGACTGTATTGAATAGGTCTATGGTATCCTTCGCAAGAAAATAGGCTAGTGAGCTCATGCCAGAAGCTCTTTCCCTCCAGTAGTGCAACTTGTCAAGTGAAAATGACCTCAGGGCTCCAATCTTGCATAAGAGAGCTGAAAATAAGAATATAACAATGAAATTAAAAAAACACAAATTATAAAAAATACTCATAAATTAACAGACTGCTTATTGAACTTTTCATTTGTTATTATTATTATTAATTATTTGCTTGTTATTCTTGTTCTTAAGAAGGATCTGTTCGTTACCTTCCCACTAGTCTCTCCATATAAGAGAGGACTGCGGTTTTTATTGATATCAAGTGATGCATTTATCCTCAACTCGATATCAGATCAGAAGTCCTAGATCAGTGATCGATACCTTCTTGTTTCTCCCCCTTTCTCCACCATATACGATTCTGCGATAGAGTTTTCTCTCCAATGGCAATGCTTCGGTGACCCATCCTAATGAAGTATCACCTCCAATTGGCCAATAACATAGCTCGGGCAACATTTCTGACAAACCCCTCGGACGACCAATTATCTTCTGATCGATAATCTCTTCATCCCTTTTTATATACTTTAAGCCTAAAATTTGACAAGGTTATAATTCGTACGCAATAACACTGGTGCGATAAGCCTATTTAAAAACTGATTTATCACTCTTTGTTGAGATTACTGTACATCTTTGATGTTATTTCTTATTTTATTTTCTTTATGTACCTCTCTCATGCTATTTACTGAGGGTTTTTCTGCTATATAAGAGAGCCCTGGGTCTCATGAATGGTTAAGCAATTCATTTTTCCCAACATGGTATCGGAGCAACGGTCTCCTAGGCCGGGGTTCCTGTATCCCACCCTAACCCTACACGTCCCCCCCCCCCCCCCCCGCACGCTGCCGCACAAGTCGGCGCGCACTGCGCCTCTGCGCACCGCGTACCTGCGCACCTTGCACCCGCACGCACAACGCGCATTGTGCTCTCGTGCACCTGCGCCAGTGAGCACCTGCACCCACGTGCACCGTTGCACTTGCGCACGTGCAGCCTGAAGTCAGATCTTGCGGGGTTTTCGTGATTTTCAACATATAAATCATGACTTCCGGCTCTAGCCTACAACAAGAGATGAGGATGGTTGTATGAGTTTACAGATACAACCAATCCTTTATATGTGATTGTGTAGACTCATTCAGAGCAGTCTACTCCTCAGTTTTGTTTCGGATATCGTCGTTCTTGCTAAATTAATTTATTAGTTTAAATTATTAAAATACAAGTATTTACAGGTATAAATCATTTATATACAAAGTATACATATGTTTATATAGAGAATTTTACAAATATACAATATATTTAATACTTTACTTATTTAGGGAATAATTTAAGGTTTATAAATACATTTTTATTTTATTTTTATATGTTAATTTAATGGTAAAAATAAATACAAGTATGTACAATATAGGTATATTATACCTATATAATAAATACACTTATTTATTTATTTATTATTTTAACTTTTATTATTTTTATTTGTATTTTATATAGATAATATAAATTATTTACTACACAATTAAAATACAATATGTACAAGAATACAAAGAATACAATAAATAAAAGTAATATACAATTGTATAGGTACAATAACACTCCTAAAAAGTTGACTTCCACATCTTAACTTCAAATTTTATGAAACAGCTTTCATTTAAAAGGTTATTTTATTTTAAAGTAATGAAAGTGGATTTGGTTCATTTTGAGTTTATGCGGAGAAGATATTAAGATTTTAATTTTGTTTTTATGACTTTTTTCTAAGTGTTGTACCTTTTATTATGTACATGATTTATTTTTTGCAAATATTTTCATTATTTAAAGAATATTTGTGTATACAAATTTTATAAAGAAACAAATTTTATTTGATGTTGATTTAATGATAAATAAAATAGTGCAAGATATTTACATAGTGAAAGTGATGAATATATACAATGTGAACTTGATTTTCTGATATCTTTATAAGTTAATGACCCCATCTCCACCTACTTTATTCATTGTCGATTAGGTCAATACTTGACCTACTCTTGGGGTTAGGATCAACCTCTATCTATAATACATATATATAGCTTTTTCCTTTATTTTTCTTTCCTTTATTATTTTATTTTGGGTTAAATAATGCTAATAATACAATATTAACAAATATTAATGGTTTCTTAAAAGATTGGAATTAGTTATATTTACATGTATTTTAAAAGATATTTTAAGCCAAAATAAAGGAATAAATATGATAAATTATTTATTCATTGTCCCCCTATACTTTACCTTTGCTAATCCCTTAGCAAACACTCATTAGAATAATAAGTGACTAAAAAGAAAAATAAAGAACGTACAACAATTTCGATTCTTAAACTATTCTTCATAAAATCAAAGTATGGAGATTGGTCAGACCTTTAGATTATTATTTTGGTGGAACCTTATTGGGAATAGGATTTAAGACTCAACAACCCTCAAGTTCCACAATTCTTTATTCAATTTACCTCAACAATCAGGTCAGAACAAGTCAGTCATACGCAAACTCTTATGACTATTGTTGGGAAAAATAGAAGAGTTATTTATTCCTGGGAATCCTAGGCTCTCTTATATAGAGGAGAGATCTATGGGTAAATTACATAAGACAGACAAAAAGAAATAAAATAAAGAAAAAGATACAGAGAATATAGATATATCTCTACACTCCCCCTCAAGATGGAGCATAGTTGTCGATCATGCTCAGCTTGGAAGAACACTTCTGAAATGGTCCTCTGAGTAAAACCTTGGTAAAAACATATGTCGTTTCAACTCCTAAACTGATATGAGAGGTAGAAATCAAGTCCTTCTGAATCATGTCTCTAGTATAGTGACGGTCTACCTGAATATACTTTGTTCTTTCATGGAATGCGGGATTGTTTGCAATGAATAGGGAGGTTTGATTATCACATTATAACTGCATGGGTAGAGGTACATCTATATGCAAATATGCTAGCACTGCTCGAACCCACTCATCTCTGTGCTTGCATGTGCCATAGCCTTTTACTCAAATTCAACACTTGACCTAGCAACAACCATTTGTTTCTTGCTTTTCCGAAAACAAGAGAACGACCAATGAACACCGCGAAGCCTGAAGTAGATTTCCTGTCTTTAGGACACCCTGCATAGTCAGCATCAGTACATGCAGAAACCGAAAGAGTTGTTCCTTTCCTGAATAGTAGTCTTGCACATGAAGAAGATTTTATATACCATAATATCATATATAGCATCCATGTGTACCTGTCGAGGTTGCTCCATGAACCGACTCACCCGACTCATTGCAAAAGAGATATCAGGTCTAGTGATAGTGATATAGAGAAGCTTTCCCACCAACTCTCTATATCTCCTCATGTCAACCTCATATGTATCATCATATAACTTCATGCTAGGATCCATAGGAGTAGTAGAGGGTTGACACACAATCATGCATGTCTCAACAAGCATGTCCATAACATACTTTCTTTGGGTCATCACAAGACCATACGCATTCTCAGCAAACTCTAACCCTAAGAAATGCCTTAGGGTGCCAAGATCCATAGTAACAAACTGACAATCCAGAAATTCTTTTGCCTTCTTTATTCCTTGCACATCATCGCATGTAACAAGTATATCATCAACATATACCGTGATAGCAACAATACCTCTGGGTATTCTCTATACAAACAATGAATGATCTGCATTTGACCTCTTAAACCCTGCTTTTCAATAAAATCCGAGAGCTTCTGAAACCCAGCCCTCAGGCTCTACTTAAGACCATATATTACTTTATGAAGTCTACAAACCTGTTGACACTCCCCCTCAATAGCAAACCTTAGAGGTTGTTGCATGTAGACTTCCTCCTATAGATCTCCGTACAAAAATGCATTTTTAACATCTAGCTTATACAAAGGCCAATCACGTACCATAGCAACTGAGAGGACATGTAGTGTTGAGTGACGAGTAACAAGAGAGAATGTGTCCAGATAATCCACCCCATAAGTCTGAGTAAATCCATATGCCACCAATCTTGCCTTGAAGCGATCAAGACTCCCATCTGCATGATGTTTAATAGTAAACACCCATTTGCAACTGACAACAGATGCCCAAGTAGGAGCAGATACCAAACTGCAGGTACCACATGATTACAGAGCAACCATCTCTTCCTCCATAGCTAGATGACAACATCTATCCTTCAAGGCCTCTTGATAATTCCTTGGAATTTCCACGGCAGATAGAGCAACTGCGAATCTTCGGAATTGCCTTGTTAGACGATGAAAGGAGACCTGGGAAGCGAAAGGATATGAAGTGCACGTACGCTTTTGCTTCCGAACTGCAGTGGGTATATTCAAGTCATCAGGAACCGCCTCCATCTGTGGGCCAGTCTCCTGCAATGATTCATGTGCAGATACATCTCCAGACCCATCGTTAAAAATATTATTATCTAAACAAACCTGAGGCATGCAAGATGACAAGTGATGACCATGAGCAGATGCAGTCCGACGTGTATCGAACTTTGGCAATGGTGGAATAATGGGCGCATACGACTGTGTAGTAGGAGGTGATGTAGGTGGAGGCGGTGACGGTGGTGGAACAACATGTACATGCGGAAGTATTGACAAACTCGTAGGAGGAAGTGGCATGTAAACCTGATCATGAGTCTGATGAAGCCAACCTGTCACCTGTAGAGGAGAAATACATCACAGACTCAAAAAATATGACATCAGCGCTGATATAATATTTCATGTGCAATGGATCATAGCATCGGTATCCCTTCTGAGTCATGGACTACCCAACAAACACACATTTGACAGCTCTAGGAGAGAGCTTGTCAAGACCCGGAGACAACTGGTGGACAAAAGCAACAAAGCCAAAAACACGAGTAAGTGAGAACAACTTCTCTGAGAAAGCCATGGAGAAAGGAGTTTTCTCACCCAACAGATGAGGGCGTGAGATTCACCAGATAACATGCCGTAAGAACTGCATCACCCCAAAACAATGTGGGGGACGACTCTGAATGAGAAGAGTTCGAGTGACATCAAGTAAATGGCGATACTTTCTCTCTGCAACACCATTCTGCTGAGAAGTGTAAGCACATGTTGTTTGATGAATGATAACACGGGATGAAAAGAAATAAGATAGAGCACGGGTACAGAATTCCAAAGCATTATCAGTTCTCACAAATTTCATAAAGGGAGAGAAAACATTATGCACTTCATTGATAAATGTTTTGATCACATCCCTTGTTTCAGATCTATTCTTAAATATAAAGACCCATGACAAATGAGAAAAATCATAAACAACAACATGGTAAAACATGTGTCCCCCGTGATCAAGAACACGACTCGGACCTCAAATATCAACATGAAATAACTTAAAAAGGGAGTTACTACTCCATCTCTGACAACTAGGAAAAGCAGAACGATGATGCTTTCCCAACTGACACGCCTCGCACTGGAAGGATGAACCCAATGAAATTTGCGACAAAATATGATACATTTATGGAGAAGGAGGTGGCCAAAACGTAGGTGCCAAGTGAAGGGAGAGACTGGTCCTATAGAATGAGAGGATAGACCTGCATAGGGAGTTTATACCGTGCGATAGGGATTACCTTGCTCACGGCCAAAACCAATCACCCTGCTTGTAAGAATGTCCTGAAAAACAAGAGACGATGCAAATCCATTGTAATCTGACAATAGATAACAAATTCATAGAAAAATCAAGAGCATGTAACATATTCTGCAGATGCAACGAAGGCGTCAAACTGATCTCCCCCTGTCATGTGATCGGGTAATAAGTCTCATCTGTTATCACAACGGTTCTCCCTGGAGGAACATGTCTATATGCTGCAAGCTGATGTTTGTCTCCACATAAATAATATGTTTCCCGGAGTCCATAATCCACTCTGTAATCTCAGATCCATGACAATATGTAAAAGCATAAGTACTACCTGAGGTGCTAGCCGTAGCAAAAGTACTGGCAAAGGCGGAAGATGCTACATCTGAATGGCCTCCTGGAGATGGTGAAGAAGCAGGAGGCATGATATTCATCGGTTTGGCTACGAGGTCATCAGACCTCTGATCTGAAGTAGGAGCAATAGGAGACTCAACCTGCCCGCTACTCGGGCCGATGCTGGGAAACCATGTTTGGAGTATCATGTATCCTCTGTATGACCGGGACGATGCCAGTAAATGCATGGCTGACGAATGTGACCTCCTCTACTACGAGGTCTACGTCCACGAAAAAGAGAAGAGCCTCCTCTGCCCCGAGAGGCTGCCATTGCCGAAGAAATCCGACTAATAGTAGTGGAGGGGATATTAATCATGTTAAGCTTGCGGAAAGCTTCCTCCATGGGAGGGATAATAGCATCCGTGAGAATCTGAGAGCGAGCAACATCATATTCAGGATCAAGGGTTGCTAGGAATACACCAACCATGGTAGCATTCCTATATGTCTTCTGTTGCTCTCGAGTAGCCGAGAGAGGCATGAAGTTGTGGAGCTTCTCAAACATCCCACACAAGGATGTATACAACGATGTCAACGAATGAAGAGGCCATCGTTATGCTTGACAATAAATATATCATGCTGGCGTTGAAGGATCTTGGTCTCATTCCTCTCTTGAGAATAAGTTGCTGCGAGGATATCTCACATCACCTTAGCAGTGGGTTGATGTAACACATCGTTGGCAATCTATTACCTGAAAGCCAAACTTTACAGTATGCATCATCTGCCTCCCACGAGGCGTTAACCTCAGTTTTCTCCACCGGCTCCTCGGTAAGAATATGCTTCTTACCATTAGACTTCATAAGGCTCATGAACTGCATAGCCCAGAGCTCATAGTTCGTCTCGTCCATCTTAACAATAAGTGTTGGACATCTGAAAGAGCCTATGACGAGTACGTCGACTTTTTTCTGACATATTGTCGGATGAAGATCACTAGAGTTTTGTAGACCAAAGGATGAATGCGTACATAGACATGTGTGGATTTGAATGCATATATAGACTTACGCACTCAAATCCATCAACCCAAACGGACCTCGATATAAGCAAAGAGGGTCGTGGGCCGAAGGCAGCAGGAGACCGACGACGAGAGAGAGTGGCATGGGCAACAGGTGTGGTTCGGGGGCACCAGGGGCCGACGGCCAAGAGAGGAGCCGGGCCGGCAGCGACGGTAGCTTGGCTCGATAGCAATGGGGCTGGCAGCGGAGAGAAGAAGCCGGCCCGGTAGCGGCTTTGCGGAAAGGCGACGGCGTCCGCTTGCCGAGAGAAGGGGATGGTGACACTGCTTGAAGGAGAGAGAGGGGCAACACGTGTGGGTAGGGTTAGGGTACGGAGCTCCGGTCTAGGACTGTGGCTCTGATACCACGTTGGGAAAAGTATAAGAGTTGTTTATTCCTGAGAACCCTAGGCTCTCTTTTATAGAGGAGAGACCTATGGGTAAATCACATAAGACGGACAAAAAGAAATAAAATAAAGGAAAATGTACAGAGAACATAGATATATCTCTACAACTATGAATCTTACTTGTATAGTGAGTATGAAATGGAAGCTCTCTACATCTGAAAGTGGCGAAGAAACTGACTTCTCCAGCAAGGTTACCCTAATTCCCCGATCTAGCTACTCTTTCCTCGAAGAGCGAGGTATTTCCTTTATGAGTTCGAGTTCAATGAGCACAAATAGAGGGAGTAGAGAAGAGAATGGATTGTGATCAGTATAGCCACATATCCTTTGGAGCTTGAACAATGTAGCAAAGTCTCCAACTGCAAGCTTCCTTGCAAACTTTGATTTTGAAACATATGCCTTGCTTATTGATATATTTCTCCAACGGGAATGGTTTCTATTTTTTTACTTTTTACCGCTTTTTTGAGACTTTATTTCTTACATTTTTTTACATACATACGGAACTGCAACATTTACATGAGGATTTTTTCTTCTTGAGTCAGCAGATTATCCCGCATCCGAAGCTTTTTTTCAACCCACAGCTCATGTCTTTATACGTCGACGCCACTAGACTAAGTTGGGGTGCACTTCCCTCTATGAAGACTACGGCTACTTCATCAAGGATGATACAACCGTGTGCATTCCAATCTTAGAGAATTATGCGCTTCACCTACCCACATGAGTGGAGCTACGTGCATAGTGCTTGTCCAAGTTAGGTCACTACTAAAAGGGTCATGCATGTGTCATGAAATATTCTACTTTGACCAATCATGATGACATGTGAACACAGTCTCATAGCCTAAAGAATTAAGTCATGTCGACCTGAAAAGTCTCAATTCTAGTTCCGATAAGGTTCCTTGAAATTAAGTGGATTAAGGTCTTAACAAGCTCCATTCTTCATATTCTACTCCAAACTAGTTCAACTGTCAAAATCATTCTAAAAAATGTGAATGCAAATGCAATAATTTTCCAGTGAAATGTATTTTCTGATTTAAACTTTTTATGTGGTTTTTAAAGAGTTTTGCTAATTTTAATATGTTTTAAACTTTTAATTTTTCAGTATATTTTTGAAAGAGTTAATGGATTGAATGTGTTATACGTATTCACAAAGATTATGTACATATTTACAACAGAGACGTGCATATGTCTATGCCTGCTTGAAGCCGAAGCGATAGGCAAGAAGTCAGAAAGCTAGATGCCCAACTATCCTAAATCTCAAAAAAGGCTTGGTGTGGTGGGAGTCTTTCACTTAATGAATCACACCTTTTTCAAAGCCTCCCTATTCCTGAGTGCTGGTTCGGTGATTCATGCACTGAGTCCCTGCCCCTTTGCCTTTCTTTGCATTTTCATAATCGCGATAGTAGACCACGGTTTTTTGCTTTCTCTCTTTCTTGAACCTGCTCTAGAACAACTATATGACGATCTTCAAAGTGGTTAGCCCTGATTAGCTGGATGAATTGCGATGCCCCTGAAAAAGAGACCCCCACGTTAATTAGTGGAAAAGCCCCGCGGAAAACTCTCGACGGTAAAGACTCATCCAGGAAAAGACTTGGCTGAAACTGCAGCCTCAGTCGATCCCCACGTCAGTCCAACACAAAGGTGACGAGAAGCGAAGAGTTGGCCGCAGTTATTTTATATAGTTTGGATTTTACAAGTTTTATATATAAATTTTACAAAAAAAATCTATAGACAAGCATTAAATAGTTAAAACTTTTATAACAAATTTAATGTACGTAATTTACAATTAATTAGGACTTTTATATACAAGGATTTTACAAGTTTTATATACACATTTTACAACACACTTAAATACAAGTTTTACAATACAAAGTAAAAGTTAGAAGAAAAAATCCAAAACAAGTTTACAAAAAAATACAAAAAAATACAAAAACTTTTCAAAATATTTTACAAAAAAAAATCAAAACTTTTAACAAAATATTTTAGAAATATTTTACAAATGTTTTTCAAAATTTTCTATAAATCATTTTACAAAATATTTTGCAAAATATTTTTACAAACTATTTTACAAACATTTTACAAATCAATTTTCAAAACATTTTCTTTTCAAATATTATACAAACATTTTGCAAAAGTAATAATATTTTTACAAACTATTCTTATAAATTTTTTACAAACAAAATGATTTTACAAACATTTTACAATAATCTTACAAAATAATTTTAAAAAGGTTTTGCACAAAATTTAGGAAAGGATTTTACAAACACTTTACAAAAGATTTTACAAAATATTTTATAAAATATTTACAAAACATTTTTGCAAAATATTTTTACAAATATTCTACAAATCATTTTGCAAAGAATTTTTATTTACAATACATATATACATTTTCCTTTTGATTTTTAGAAACCCGAAATTTTTTAGAGCTATATTATTGAAAATACAATAAAGTATGAGTTATGACTTCTAAAGTATATATACAATTTATACGATACCTCTCTATGCTTAGTGTGAACAACGTCTTCATAGTGACCACGAAGCGACAACGAAGACATAACTCGTGCTAAGTATAGAAAAGTGAAAAGAATCATGTTCTGCAATGACTTAAATAAAGAATAAAATGAATAGATGTCGGTAATCCCCCTATACTTAGGATCAAGTAATCCCAAGTATAGAAGATTGTACAAATAGGGATGATCAAGGAAAAAATATGCAAAAATCAATAACTTGGCTTGTCCCCCCCTATACTTAGGGTAAAAGCTCCATAAATTTAAAGAAGAATATCAAGTTGAGGGGCAAGTGAGAGAACAAAAGAAATTCAAAAGAAAATTGTTGGAGTATTTGAGTTATGCGTCACTTGAGTTGTAGATGGGTAAATGGATCACTCCAGGATCTATTTACCACATCCAAGCCTTTAGTCTCACATCTACCAATTGTGAGATGTGGAGACTCGGTAAGGGCTATATAAGAAGCCCCTCACCCTCTATATCCAGTGAGAAAGTGCAATGCATAAATCAGTCCTTTGAGGCGTTCTCCTGTGGTTTCATCCCATTCCTTAGGGAGTAGGGTTCCATCTTAAATCTCGAGTTCATTATGTTATTATTCTTTTCTCTGATTTTGTTTCCACATTCCTATTTTATAACATGGTATCACAACGTGTTCGATTCTCAAAGATATATTATTGAAGATTTATTTTGTTCATGTTTTATTTGAAATTCGATTACCAGAACAAGTTTTGTTCTTGGTGGATTCGTGGAGATTTGTCCTGAATTTTATGTCGAAGTTCCAGTTCTTCTCCAGATCCATGCATCTAGGATGGAACCCTAGTTCTTCGTGAAGGGTTATTTTTATTGGAAACCCTAATACGACTGAATCTTCTGTTCTGGTGACAGGAGACCCACTGGTCGCATCAATGTTCAGATCTCCTGGAGAGATCCATTTTCTTCCAGCAGCCCTTGATGGCCTCGATTTGGCCATCTGCGGCCATTCGGGTGTCGCATGCAGGCATCTTGCGGCCCTGAAGCTCGCCACTAAGAGGTCAAGATGCATGAGCGAACTCCTCCTCCTTCCTGAATGGTGGCGACACATCTCTCTCTCTCTCTTTCGCCGCCCACCTCCTCCGTGCGCGAAGAGGCCCCAGCCCCAGGCCTTGCGGCAACTCGAGACGACAACGTCCAACACTCGGGCCCCGGGCCTCTGAGCGTGAAGAGGACCTAGCCCCAACCCTTGCGAGGCGTTGGAGCTTGCCTCCTACCTCCTCTTCTACGAAGTCAGGGTCCAGACCCTTGTCGCTCCTGTCACACATGTCGCACCGATGAAGCCACCTCCTCCTTGCGATGCAAGCCACATCCTCCTTGCGCTACAACCACCAGGTGACGCCGCCGAAGGATCTGCAGCACGAGCACGGACTACGCGCGCCTCCTGGCGTGACTCTTCAGCCGCATTCCTCTCAGGAGGCGATGCCATTCAATCTTGCATGCTCCAATTCTCTTGAGCAGGGTTCCCAACTAGGGAACCCTAAATAAGGGAAAGTTTGGGCCCACATTTGGGTGCCAACAAATAAAAAAGGGGGAGGGAACCGTTGCATATTTTTAGGTCCCAAGTGGGCCGTGGTTTAGAAAAAAGGAGAGGGAGATAGCCCAGTCCGTGAGTTAAAAAATAGATGTTGCTGCAAATAGGCTCTATTTGGCCCAATTTTCAAAAAAATATTTTTGAGAAAAGGCGCGTACAAAAAAACCATGCGTAGAAAAAAAGGAAAAAAATGAAAAGCCGTAAAAAATATGAATGGCTTATTTGAAGAAAAAAGATGAAGGTTATTAAAAAAATTAAATGAAATAGCCGGAAAAAAGATTTAAAAAAGAAGAAAAGCCGAAAAAATGTGACGGCTTATTTTGTTTTGTTTTCCCAATTTCTTGTCTTCTCCCAACATGGTCGACGTCATTGTTTTCCGACCAGTATGGGAGGAAGGGGGAGTATTGTATAGAGTCACATGTCTGTTCCAGATTCAGATGACATCTTCCGAACCAGCGAGATGTTCAGACTCTATAGTTCAGATTTTCAGACTCGACATTCAGATTCCGAGTCATCAGGTTGAGTCGCACGTGTCTGCGATCAGTTTTGTTGTCCCCATCTTTTGTGTTTCGGTCAGGGTTTTCATGTGTTCCATAGGGACTCCAGAGTAGAGATTTCATTCTCTACGCCGTGTGGGCTAGGGTTTTCATGTGGTTCATAGGGACTACAGAGTAGAGATCCCATTCTCTGTGCCAGTATGGGAGAGACCAAGTTCTCTGACGACGAGACTTATTCAAAATCCATTCTCCATCGACCGTGGATTCTGACAAGGATGTCTCCGTGACTTTTCAGTTCGGCCCTTTTAGAGATGGAGCAGTTGCCCACATATTGTGGAGGGCTAGAGTACTCCGACGAGGAGACTCATTTCCAATTGTCGTGGTTCTGACAGGCGCAATACAAAGCACATGCTCTCCGACAAGGAGATTCAGTTTGACTCACAATCCAACCCATTTGTCCTCCTCACCTACATGGCATGAGAAGCAACATCCTCGACAACAACCGACAGTTGTACGCGTTGAGTTGATATTGTCCGTAGTGTCCTGTAGCATGATTTGAGATTTCTTTCTGTTTGTCCAAGTTGAGCATTGTATGCTCCAGCTTGTGGGGGAGTGTTGGAGTATTTGAGTTATGCGTCACTTGAGTTAGAGATGGGTAAACAAATCATTCCAGGATCCATTTACCACATCCAAGTCTTTAGTCCCACATCTACCGGTTGTTAGATGTGGAGACTCATTGAGAGCTATATAAGAAGCCGCTCACCCTCTATATCCAGTGAGAAAGTGCAATGCATAAATCAGCCCTTTGAGGCGTTCTCCCGTGGTTTCATCTCGCTCCTTAGGGAGTAGGGTTCTACGTTAAATCTCGAGTTCATAATGTTTTTATTCTTTTCTCTGATATTTAAATATTAGTGTTGGACAAATGGCTAAGAGAGGACGAGGACGGCCTAAGAAGTGTTGGAAAGAGAACATACGAAGGGATCTTAGTTTTGTAGATATAAGCCCGAGATTGACTCAAGATAGATCTGAATGGAGGCGAAGAATCCATGTAGCCGACCCTACTTAATTGTGGGAAAAGGCTTTGTTGTTGTTGTCTCTGATATTTGCTTCTGCCTTCCTATTTTCTAAAAAATGCACTGAGCCTTCTCCCACTATAAGTAGGGTCAGCTACATGGATTCTTGCTCAAATCCATGTTGAAAGATTCGACTATTTTTTACGCTGGCCGTCGACTACCTAACGCAACCCCTGCAAGAGTGGGATTTGAACCCTGGTCTTTTGTGTGGTAGACACATTATTGTCTGTAATAAATAAAATGAAATGAACGATATCACTCCCCCTATATTTAGGGTAAGGTCACCCTAAGTATAAGCAACGATAGGAATAATGAAACAGAACGAATAAAGAACAACTTGGATCATTCACCTTCCCTATACTTAGGATCTAGTCATCCTAAGAATAGTACAAACACGGAAAATAGATCACCAGGAGATAGATGGAACAAAACAAAAGGAATATACAAGATGAAAATGAACTCATGTATCAGACGCAGAACCAAGGATTATCGTATGATACTACATGGATAGAATCAACAACAGACAATAATGTGCCATGTTCTAAATATGGCTTCAGCAACTGCTCGTTGACCACTAATGGTTGCGCGTCAGATGACAACCCTGAAATGACAATACTACCATATTAACATACAGATCGCACAATAAACGACCCTGACCATTTGCTCTTCAGTTTTCCTGATAATAACTTCAACTTTGCATCAAACAACCACACTTTCTGATTAGGCTCGAAAGTCTTTCTCCCGATATGCATGTCGTGCCATCTTATGACTTTCACCTTATATACCAAGCTGTTGTCATAAGCATAGTCTCGGAATTCCAATAGTTTGTTCAAATCTAACTTTCTATCCTGGAATGCTTTCTCTGAATCTAAATTGCATATATTGAATGCCCATAAAGATTTGTGAATGAATTCTACTGACAAGTGGCAAGGCTTTTCATACACCAACTAATAAGGATACATACCTAAAGGAGACTTGTAAGTCGTACGATAGGCCCACAGAACTGAGTCAAGCAACTGAGACCAGTTCTTCCTATCTGGAAGAACAAGTTTTGTAGAATCGTCTTATCTCCCTATTTGAAATCATAGCCAAGACATTAGTTTATGGGTGGTAAAGAGATGCGACATGATTCTCAATGTCGTATTTCTTAACAAGCTTCTTGACTTCGTTGTTAATGAAGTTGCTTCGCTCATCTGAAATAAGAATCTTAATCCTTGAGAAAACGATAAATGGTACATAATCAACGGTTCGAGCGGAGATAGCCTCCAATCGACTAATATAATCAACGGCAAGCATGATGTACTCAAATCCTTGACTATTAGGAAATGGGCTCACGAAGTTAATGCCTAAAGCACCAATAACATCTGATATCTGAATATACTTGAGAGGCATTATATCTTTGGAACTGATGGTCCCCTCATTTTTTGATAGTTGGTACAACCCTTCGCATAGGTTGTAGCATCCTTGAATAAAGGAGGCCACCAAAGGCTACACTGAAGTACTTTTGCTATCGTACACTTTCCAGAATGGTGTCTGTAGAGATATGTTTATATTTTTGTACTATTTTCTCAGTTTATTTCCGTCCATCTTAGGAAGAATCCATGTAGCCAACCCTACTTAATTGTGGGAAAAGGCTTTGTTGTTGTTGTAGTATTTTCGTCCATCTTATGTAATTTACCCATAGGTCTTTCCTCTATATAAGAGAACCCTAGGGTTCCATGGAATAAACATTTCTTACTATTTTCCTAACATGGTATCAGAGTGGCAGTCCTAGGCCAGAGCTTCTGTACATGAGAAAATCCTAACCCTAACTCCACCCGTCAACCTCTCTCTCCGTCGTCGTCGGCTCCCTCTCTCTCGTGTGTTGCCCCCCCCCTCTCGAGCATTGCTACCGCCACAGGCCCCTCACAGATCATCGCTGCCAGGGTCTCTTCTGTCGCTAGACATGGTCAAAGTGCGAGCCGAATGGGTCGAGGTTCTAAAATCCCATGTCCAAGGCCCGGGCCAGGCCGGCACACGAGTCATACTTCAAGGCCCAAGCCTGGCCCAAGTCTGGGCCAGCCTGACCCATGGGTCGAATGTAAAGTGTTTTTTTCTTAATTTGTTAATCTAATTTACAGGGATAATTAAGTTTTTTAGCATCATCTAATCTTACTAAATCTAAGTAACAACAATAGGTGTTTCTTACATGTAAACTATAAAATATGATGTAATATTGATAATGTAAAACAAAAACTTGAAGTATATTATATTAAATGTAACTAAAATGTACCTTTTTAAACCTGTATTTTTATATGTGCGGCCTAGGTTGGGTCGGGTTTTGTGGCACATGTCCACGGCCTGTCCAGTTGACGGGCGGGCCAAAGAGCGGGAAGAGTCAAGCAGGCCCATTCATGAAATCTCTTGGCCCAAGCCCGACCCATGAGCGGGCTGGGCAAGCAGGCCCCCGACCCTTTGGCCAAGTCTACCTGTTACCGACAACGTCCCTCTTTGCGACTCCCATAGTCGTTGTCCGTCAATCGTACGCGTTCCACCTCATTGGTTGCATCTTAGATCTACACATGCAATCAAATCCATGTATGTATGTATAAACGTACTTCGTTTATGAAGCTAGTTTTCTTTATTTTGCAGTATGTCAGAGAACAAAGTCGATATCCTCGCCACATGTGCTTTCAGAGGTCCAGCACCAATTGTCAAGATGGATACGACGAATTACAAGTTAAGAGCCATGCAGATCATGAGCCTCATAAATTCTATGGGTAAGAAACATATTCTTACCGAGGAAGAGCTAGCTGAGAAAACTAGGGTCAACGCCTCATGGGAGGCAGATGATGCTTATGCACAGGTCCAGTTATCTGGTACATTGACGTTAGAGATCGCCAATGATGTGTTACATCAGCCCACCACTAAGGCGATTTGGGATATCCTCGCAGCCACATATTCCCAAGCGAGGAATGAGACAAAGATCTTGCAGCTACAAATGACATATTTACGGTTAAGCAAAGTAGATGGCCCCTTCGTTCTCTATACAAGTCCATGCATGGAATGTTCGATAAGCTCCACAGTTTTATGTCTCTTTCGTCTACTCCTGAGCAACAGAAGACATATAGGAATGAAACTATAGTTGGTGTATTCCTAGCAACACTTGATCCAGAGTATGAGGCGGCTCGTTCACAGATACTGGTGGATGCTACTATTCCTCCCATAGAGGAAGCTTTCCGAAGACTTAGCAGAATCACTGTCTCATCGCATGCTTCCACTTAACCTTTTTTGCGATGGCAGCCTCCCGCAGTAGGGGGGGCTCTTCTCAGTTTCGTGGGCGTGGACCTCATGGTAGAGGAGGTCGTATTCATCAGCCCCGCACTTACTGTCATCGCATGGGCATACAGAGGATACATGTTACTCTAAGCATGGTTTTCTTGTATCAGCTCGTGTAGCAGATCAGGTTGAGTCTCTTGTAGCTCCTTCATATCAAAGGTTTGATGACTTAGTAGCTCGATTGAGGAACATTATGCCTCCTGTTAGTCCCATTGCTTCCTCGCCTGCTCCAGGAGACCACAAAGATGTTGTTGCTTCTGCTTGTGTCAGTACCTCTGCCACTGCCAATACCTCAGGTAGCTTCTATGCTCTTATTACTTGTCATGGATCTGATATTATAGAATGGATTATGGACTCCAGGACAACATATCACTTGTGTGGAGACAGAGATCCGCATGCAACTTATAGATCGATTCCTCCAAGGAGAATTGTTATCATAGCCAAAGGGACTCATTCCCCGATCACAGGATAGGGGGAGGTCAGTTTGATGCCTTTGATGCGTCTGTAGAATGTGTTGCATGCACCTAATTTTTCTATGAATTTATAATCTATTAGTCAGATTACGGAGGATTAACATCGTCGGGCTAATTTTGACACTGCCTCTTGTATTTCAGGACATTCTTATCGACAGGGTGATTGGTTGTGGTCGTGAGCAGGGAGGCCTCTATCAACTAGCCCGAACTCCATATACTGGCATATCCTCTCATTCTACAGGACCAATCTCTACTTTCATGTGGCACCTACACTTTGGCCATCTTCCCCTTCAGAAGATGCGTCAAGTTCTCCCTCAGATCTCACCCCGTTCATCCTTCCAATGCGAGGCATTAGGGAAGCACCATCGGTCTGCTTTTCCTAGTCGTCAAAATCAGAGCAGTAGCTCCCTTTTTGAGCTATTTCATATTGACATTTGGAGTCCAAGTCATGTTCATAATGGCATTCTCTTATTAAATGTGTTTACACTATCCACTCTATGATATTAAATACATTTAAACCCTCTCTCATATTGATTGTGCTCACACCATCCATTCTATATTAAAATCATCACATTCTTACAAAAAATGAAACTCAAAATCCACATTATATCTCAATCATAACTCCATTTACTTAAAATATAAAACATCACATCAAATTATCTATTCAACCCATCCTACCATCTAAACACCCTAAAATCATAAAATGTTACACCTTTTACTAACCCAGGTGAGAGATGGATTTGCCCCAACTTAACTCACCCCACAACCATATAAGATCTAGATTCACAACTAATTTTAGTGTTTTTTTATTGAAAGTAACTTGGTGTTACAAGAAAAAAGCAAATTGTTCTAGCCAAATCCAACTCAAAGTTAGAGTACAGACGCCATAGCTCAGCTTATTGTTGATGTGATATGGGTCAAGTCGATTATAAACAAACTTCTTATGAAGGTCTCTCATAATGCAAATGAGATATGGCAACCACGCAATATTGTTCATCACTAGGAAATATGTTTTCCATGAGATTACCAAACATGTGGAGTTTGACTTCCACTATATGGAGGATACAATATTGAAAGGGTTTGCGATTACATCTCATGTCTAATACAGATAAGACAAATAATATTTTCATACAACCACTTCCTAAAGTAATCGTTGACAACTTCATTTCCAAGCTAAGCATGATGGGTGTGTCGGTGGTCTGTGCCCTTAGCCTTAGTCCTAGTCCTGTCGAGAGTGGAGTGTGAATGATCTTTATGTGCTACCTTAAGATAAGAGTATGAATGATTAAATTATAGCAGGTTTCTCTATTTTTGGGGAGTCTTTACACGCATACCCCCTTTAATCTTTTGTAATTACATTATAACTCCTAAATCATTGTAGTTGCACCATAATACCAATAAACATATCAACTTTTACACTGCGATCCCCGTGGATGAACTTCTATATATCTAATTAACGTTGGTTTTAATAGAACCAGCTAACAAAATCTCACATTTACCCTTGGTGATTGATCAAATTTATAAAACAATATTCCTTCCTCTCCCTCAAAGCTCCGACCACCCTCCCTGTCATACTTTAACCGCTCTATTGCACGTCAAAACACTCCATGCATCCGGGAATTTCTCTCTCCCCCATTTCATTGACGAGCTCATCACTAACTCCTTGACCTCCCAATTTTAAGCCCATCGGCCTCTCAACCTCAAGCTCCCTCGAATCTTGAAACTTCTAACAACTCCTTCCAAGTCCAACCATGAGATACTGCCTCCCAACCCCATCTGACCTCAAGCTCCCTCCTAATGTCTGCTTTTCCAAGTTCCCAATCCCTCCTTCAAACCCTTTCTAGACTCATGCCCAGCTCCCCCATCCCATCAGAGCATCCTATGTTCTCCAATCTCCTACCTCCCAACTCACTGCGACACATACCCAATCCCCCATCCTCCCCACCTCACAACGTTTATGTGTCCCAAGCCCCTGCCTTGATAGGCCTTCAACTCAGCTTTAAGCACTCAACATCTGAGATCTTCATTGTTGGGTTAAATCTCTGTTTATCCTTCTTCATTTTATATGCTCTAACAAAACCATTTCCTCCTCCTAGGCCTCCACCTCACAACCACCAATCCTACTCTCCAAGTTGACAATCCCACCTCCTCTGCATCTATTCCACTCCGTTCAGCCACGCTCTAAAACCAGTGATATTTCCTAATTGAGCCATTTTTTAACGGCCCAGAGCCCATACCCTATCATGAACTAAAACTGTGACCTTTCCCTATAATCCGAGAAAGATATACAACTCATCATCCAACATCCTCAGCTCTCTGATCTCCCAACCCAAGAAGAAGAAGAACCAGTGGATTTTATTCAGGATTTTTAGTAGATTTTATTCAAGATTTTTGAGAAGTAGATGTATCCAAGATTTTTGTCAATTAATGTAATTATATTAAATCAATAGTCATCTAAATATGGAATAAATTGACGACATGAGTTATGGTGTAAAATAGAACAAGTTTGTAGTGGTCACTTTGTAATCACAAAAACTACAGAGGTTGTCATGTAATTAAAGAATATTACAGGAGGGATATAAGTATAAAAATCCCTTCATTTTTTCCATCTTAATTCTATCTATAAGTGCCCAATGTTCTATGCTGTTAAAGAGACCATAGGGCTCTCTTTTCAACTTATGATATCAATCACTATTGTCTAATAGTACAATCCTTGTTCTTTTTCAACTGAAGGCTTCTACTTGAACGCCCTAGGAACATTTTGAAGGAAGATAAAAAAACTTCATGTAAAAAATTGAACATAAATTGAAATGCTGAGGATTATTGTATAACAAATTGAACATAAATTGTACATTTTCAATAGGAATTGTTTACATCATGTAAAAAAACTTGCAGGAGTATCTTAATTTTGTATTTCATCTTATTAGAATATCTGTAGCAACTTTATCGCAACATGGAATGACAACGAGAATTAGTTAATTTAAGCAGCTGGAGGGTCTGGCTTGACCTGATGCAAAATTTAAGTTCTTATATAAAAAAATCAAAATCTATGAGGTTTGATGTTTTGAGAAATTAACAAGAACACTAATGACAGCCTAGACCATGAAATGCGATCTTCGGGTGTACTTTTTTGTTGCCCCATTTTCTTGTATGGTTGTCGTTTTTGAATGCTATGTGTTAGAGTAATTATGTTATTTGTTTCTTTTAATTGTCCTATTTCTGTAATTTACCCATAGAGCTTTTCTCCTATATAAGAGAGCTCTAGGGTTAGATGAAATTGATCTTGCTAATTCCCTTCAACATGGTATCAGAGCGACGGTCCTAGACCGGAGTTCTCGAAACCCTAACCCACCCCACCCGCCGGCCTCTCTCTCTCCCTCTCTCTCGATCGGCGCCGCCTCACACGTCGCTGCACGCGTGGCTGGCATACTGCTCGCGCCTTGCCTCCTCCTGATCGCGCGCTTCTCCCTCTCATCGTGCGCCCGGAGACCTCATCGCCTGGAGCCCTCATCGCGCGCCTGGAGCCCTCATCGCGCGTCTGGAGCCCTCCTCGCCTGGAGCCCTCATCGCGCGCCTGGAGCCCTCGCTCCTGATCGCGCGCGTGGCGTGGCTGGGCTGCTGATCTCCTCATCGCCGATCTAGGCCGCTAGCCTTGTGCGCGACGCAAAGCCTCCAGTCGCCTGGTAGCGCCACATCTCTCCTCTAGCGCCACATCTCTCCTGGCGATCTCATCTTGCCTGACGATCCCATCTGGCCTCTGTAGCGCCACATCTCTCCTGGCGATCTCATCTTGCCTGTAGCCTGGAGTCCTGTAGCGCGCCTTTCCTGTACACGCAAGTCAGCGTGTTGTCGACTCCTGCAGCGCGCCTTCCTGTGCACGCAAGTCATGTGCGTGTGCACTATATGCCCTAGCCGTGCTTCCTTGAATGCACATGTTCTGTGCGCGTGACCGCTTTGTGTCTATGTACAAGTAGACATTGTCGTCTGATTGTGTAACCCCAGTTACAGGTTATTGTTGTCGTCATGTCAGACAACAAGGTAGATTTTCCATCTATGGGTGCCTTCAAAGGTCCAGCATCCGTTGTGAAGATGGATGGTACGAACTATGAACTGTGGGCCATGCAGTTCATGAGTCTTATGCAGTGCAATGGCAAGAAGCATATCCTCACACAAGAGGAACCTGTGGACAAGACTGGGGTTAACGCCTCATGGGAGGCGGACGATGCTTATGCGCGTGTTTGGTTATCCGGTACTGTGTCCATGGAAATAGCCAACGACATTCTGAGTCAACCCACTGCGAAGGCTATGTGGGATATCCTGGCAGCCACATATTCTCCGGCGAAGAACGAGTCCAAGATCTTACAACTCCAGCATGACATCTTTACCTCGAAGCAGAACGGGCGTCCTCTTCATACCCTGTACACATCTCTTAGGGGTATGTTTGAGAAGCTACACGGGTACATTCCATTGACAGCTACACCGGAGCAGCTCAAAGCATACAGGGACTCGGTGATGACTGGAGTGTTTCTAGCAGCCCTTGATCCGGAGTATGATGCCGCCCGAGCACAGATTCTTACAGATGCCACCATACCACCTATGGAGGAGGCCTATCGCAGGTTGAGTAGACTCTCCATATCTCATGGTGGAGTTCCGACATCTTCAGCCATGGCTTCTTCTCGCGGCAGAGGAGGCTATTCTCATTTCAGAGGTAGAGGTGGTCGTGGTCGAGGAGGAGGTAACAGACCTCCTAGACAGCCGTGCACCTACTGTCGCAGGACTGGACACACTGAAGAAACATGCTATTCTAAGAATGGGTTTCCTACTACTACGGCACGTGTGGCGGAGCAGGCTCAGCAGGAAGGGGGTCCTTCCTTGGTCACGGATCAGAGGTTTGAGGAGTTAGTATCGAGACTTCAGGAGATCATGCCTAGCCAGGGACCAGCTAGTACTTCAGGATCTTCAGAGATAGCCGGCTCAGCATCAGCATCCTCTTCAGGTACAATGTATGCACTTACTAGTTGTTACAGAGCAGATCTATCAGAATGGATTATGGGCTCAGGAGCATCTCACCATTTATATGGTGACAAAAAGCAATTGGATCATTTTATTGCGACTCAGACAGGACGCTCCGTGGTAATTGCTGATGGAACACACTCTCCCATTACTGGTCAGGGGGAGGTGCAATTGACCCCGGGGATACGACTTCAGAACGTTCTTTATGCTCCTGATTTTTCCATGAATCTACTATCCATTAGTCAAATCACTAAAGATTTACATTGTCGTGCCATATTTGACCCATCTGCTCTTGTGTTTCAGGACATCCTAACGGGCAGAGTGATTGGAGCTGGCTGTGAGCAAGGGGGTCTTTATAGACTGGTGCAATCTCCTTATGCTGGTGTCTTTTCTATGAAGGCTGGATCGGTGTCACCCTACACTTGGCATTTTCGATTTGGCCATCTTCCGTTGCAAAAGATGGTCCATCTTCTTCCACAGATTTCTCCCAAGTCTAATTTTCAGTGTGAGGCATGCCAACGTGGCAAACATCACAAGTCGTCATTTCCGAGTCGTATAGGTCCAAGTCGTCATGGTTTGTTTGAGCTGCTACATTTTGATATTTGGGGTCCCAGTCGTGTCCCTGATCTTCAAGGACACAGGTTTTATCTTGTTGCTGTTGATGAATTTTCTAGGTTATGTTGGGTTTTTCTACTTAAAAATAAGTCTGATGCTGCGTTTGTTATCCAGTCTTTCATTATTGAAATAAAAAATATTTATTCTGCTAGAGTGAAGTTCATACAGTCTGATAATGCTCTTGAATTATGTAGTACTCATATCTCACAATTTCTTATGTCTCATGGAATTGTGCATCAGAAGTCTTGTGCTTACACCTCCCAACAAAATGGGGTAGCTGAGCGGAAACATCGTCATTTGTTGGACATTACCAGGACCCTTTTGATTCAGAGCCGTGCCCCTCACTTCTATTGGGGGGATGCGGTTCTAACTGCTTGTTATCTGGTCAACCGTATGCCTTCGTCAGTGTTAGGAGAGAAGATCCCGTTCTTGACTGCGTTTCCCGAGAAGGATCTTTTCTCCCTAACACCTCGCGTCTTTGGCTCCGTTGCATTTGTTCATTGCTTCTCTCCTGGTCTTAACAAGCTCTCTCCCAGAGCTGTCAAATGCGATTTTGTGGGTTATTCCAAAATCCAAAAAGGGTATCGGTGTTTTGATCCAGTTAGACGACGGTACCATGTTAGTGCTGATGTCACCTTCTTTGAGTCCATTATGTATTTCTCTCCTACAGGTGACAGGCTCACTCACTCGGAGGAAGGAGATGATATCTATGTGCCTCCTCCTCCATCTGTTCCATGTTCTACTCTACATCCATCACCACCACCACAGCCTATATTACCACCACAGCCTATACCACCACCACCGCCACCACCACCAACAATTTCTTATCCTCAGGTCTATCAGCGTCGACCCTCTGCTCATGTGCCTCCTCCATCATCCAGCACGCCTGAGGTATGTAATGAACATTTGAGTGCTACTAATGGCACAAGTGATTTGCATGCGCAGACAGATGTACAGGGTACAGATGATACTACCACTACTCCAGTTGATGATCTTCATCTTCCTATTGCCCATAGAAGGCAAAAGCGTGCGTGGACAATGAATCCCAAATATGGGATGGACTTTGCATCACAGGCCTGTTTGGAGCGGTTGTCCCCGAAGTTTCGCGAGTTCGTCCTTGGGTTATCAGCAGTGGAAATCCCAAGGTCATATCAGGAGGCACTATAGAGCAGTCCATGGCGTTTGGCTATGGAAGAGGAGATGGCGGTGTTGCAGTCACGTGGTACGTGGAGTGTTGTGCATCCTCCACTAGGTGCGTCCATAGTCAGAAGCAAATGGGTTTTTACTGTTAAGCATCGGGCTGATGGTACGGTTGATAGATACAAAGCCAGGTTGGTTGCTCGTGGGTTCACCCAAACATATGGGGTGGACTATCAGGAGACGTTTTCTCCAGTAGCACGTCATTCTACCTTACGGATTCTCATTGCAGTTGCTATTGTCCGTGACTGGCCCTTGTTTCAGTTAGATGTCAAGAACGCTTTCTTGTATGGTGACTTGCAGGAAGAGGTCTATATGCAGCAGCCACCAGGGTTTGCTGCTGAGGGGGAGTCCAATATGGTGTGCCGTCTTCATAAGGCCATATATGGCCTGAAGCAGAGTCCACGGGCTTGGTTTCAGAAGCTCTCGGAGTTGATTGAACAGAAGGGCTTCGTCAGATCTACAGCAGATCATACTCTCTTTGTAAAGAGAGACCAGTAAGGTATTGTGATCATCTTAGTGTATGTTGATGATATTGTTATCACTGGTAGTAATGAGCAGGGCATTCAAGCAGCCAAGGATTTTCTTAGCGAGCAGTTTGTTACGAAGGATCTGGGTACACTTCGTTACTTTTTGGGATTGGAGTTTGCAAGTGTAGAGATAGTTGTTCGAGAAGCTCTATAGCACCATTCCGCTTACAGCCACGCCGGAACAGCAGAAGACGTTCCGCAACGCCACTATGGTTGGCGTATTACTCGCTGCCCTAGATCCGGAGTACGAGGCAGCACGCGCTCAGATCCTTGCAGATGCCACCATCCCACCGATGGAAGAGGTATACATGAGGCTCAGTCGTGTACCCGTTCCGTCCAATACAGCGACTGCGACTCCGTCAGCAATGGCAGTTTCCAGGGGACATGGTGGTTCGTCCTCGTTTCGTGGCAGGGGAAGTGGTGGACGTGGCCGCGGAGGCCGCATACGCTCTACGTGCTCATTTTGTCGCCGCACTGGTCATTCGGAGGATACATGCTATTCCAAGCATGGTTTTCCTCCTTCTGCACGAGTTGCTGATCATGTTCAGGGTCCACCAGCATCTACTCCAGATCACAGGTTCGAAGAGTTGGTGGCACGACTTCGGGATATTATGCCACAATCATCAGCATCAGAGGGTGCAGACGTTTCTGATGTTGCGGCTTCGGCGTCAGCTAGTACATCGGCCTCAGTCAGTGCCTCAGGTAGTCCTTCAGCCTCATTTCATAGTCATGACCTCACAGGATGGATTGTCGACTCTGGAGCTACCCATCATCTATGCCGTGAGAAAGATATTCTCCAGTCCTACAGAGCTGTTCAGCCAGGTCGCTCTGTACTCATTGCTGAAGGCACTCAGTCTCCTATCATCGGTCAGGGGGAGACAGCTTTGCTACCCTCTATGCACTTACAGAATGTGCTACATGCTCCAGAATTCTCTATGAACCTCTTATCCATTAGCCAGATTACACGTGATTTGCACTGTCGTGCTATTTTTGATCCATCGTCTGTTATTTTTCAGGACATACTGACGGGCAGGGTGATTGGTTGTGGTTCTGAGCACAATGGCCTTTATCGTCTCGTTCGTAACTCCTACGCTGGCGTCTCCTTGCATTCCCAGGCCTCCGTTTCTCCGTACACCTGGCATCTTCGGTTCGGTCATCTGCCGCTGCAAAAGATGCGTTACCTCCTGCCTCAGATATCTCCGAGTTCCTCTTTTCGATGTGAAGCATGTCAGTTAGGGAAGCACCATCGGTCTAGCTTCCCCGGTCGTCAGAGTCGGAGCAGTAGCTCCCTGTTTGAATTATTTCATATAGATATTTGGGGTCCAAGTCGTGTCCCGGATCATCAGGGGCACAGGTTCTATCTAGTTGTGGTTGATGATTTCTCTAGAGTGTCGTGGACTTTTCTTCTTAAAAATAAATCTGAAGCAGGAAATGTTCTTCAAAATCTAATTAATGAAGTCCAGAATGTTTTTTCATCTACTGTTAAGTATGTGCGTACTGACAATGCATTGGAGTTCTGCACTCGCTCTCTTGCTAGCTTCCTTTCATCTAAAGGCATTGTTCACCAAACCACATGTGCCTACACCTCTCAACAAAATGGGGATGCAGAACAAAAACATCGACACTTTCTTGATATTGCTCGCACATTACTTATCCAGAGTTGTGCTCCATTAACTTTTTGGGGGATGCTATACTTACTGCGTGCTATCTGGTCAATCGAATGTCTACAACTGTTCTTGGGGAAAAGTCTCCAATCTCTGTTCTCTTTCCTGACAGAGACTTGTTTACACTGACACCTCGGGTTTTTGACACTGTTGCGTTTGTTCACCGCTTATCTTCGGGGCCTGATAAGCTATCCCCTAGGGCTATCAAGTGTGTTTTTGTGGGTTACTCCAGGACTCAGAAAGGATACCGTTGCTATGACCCTGTCCATGGCAAGTACTATGTCAGTGCAGATGTTACATTTTTCGAACCTGTCATGTACTTCTCCCCTGCAGGTGACAGATTGGTCTCCTCCACATCATCAGATTCCAATGTCTATGTTCCACCACCTCCAAGCCTGGGTCCATCCTCTACTCCACCGACACCAATATCACCACCACCACCACCTCCTCCGCCACCACCCCCAGTTGTCCCTTTCCCTAAGATCTACACGAGACGGACAGGCCCTGCTCAAGCTACGTGTCAACCATCCAACACGCCTCAGGTATGTACTGATGTTAACACTGATGATGGGTTAAATAATGCACCTGTGCAGGAGCTTTTACCACAGGAGGAGGACCAACCAGTCAGCACTGTTTTGGATGACTTGGACCGGCCTATTGCTCATAAGAAGCAGCGAAGACAGTGTGCCTCATATCCCCTGGCCTCTCATGTCTCCTTTCATCGTCTCACTGGGGATTTCCAGAAGTTTGTCGCTGCTGTATCGTCAGTGGAGATTCCACGGACTTATCAGGATGCCATGAAGACTGAATGCTGGCGTCTAGCAATGGAAGAGGAGATGCGCGCCTTGCAATCCAGAGGGACTTGGTCTCTTGTCCCTATTCCTCCAGGTGCATCTGTGGTGAGTTGCAAGTGGGTATTCACGGTCAAATATCATGCAGATGGTCGTCTTGACAGATACAAGGCCAGGCTCGTAGCAAGAGGGTTTACACAGACATATGGGGTAGATTATTTGGACACCTTTTCACCTGTGGCGAGGCACTCTACACTTCGCATCCTTCTATCGGTTGCAGTGGTACGTGACTGGACCATATTCCAGCTTGATGTTAAGAATGCTTTCTTGTATGGTGATCTACAGGAAGAAGTCTACATGCAGCAGCCACCTGGGTTTGCTGCTGAGGGGGAGACTCAGAAGGTGTGCAGACTTCATAAGGCTATCTATGGCCTTAAACAGAGTCCTCGAGCATGGTTCCAAAAGCTCTCCCAGCTTATTGAACGACAGGGGTTCAGAAGATCAAATGCGGACCACTCACTGTTCGTCCGGAAGACCCCTAGAGGTACCATCGTTGTTATGGTATATGTTGATGACATATTGGTTACTGGAGATGATGCACAGGGGGTTGAGATAACCAAGTCTATGTTGGGCAGCCAGTTCATTACAAAGGATCTAGGCACAATACGGTATTTTCTGGGGATAGAATTTGCAAGAAATGCACAAGGAATGGTGATGACTCAAAGAAAATATGTCACAGACTTGCTAGTTGAAACATGAATGACTGGATGCAGACCTTCAAGTACACCTATGGACCCGAGTATGAAGCTGTACGATGATGATACCGAGGAGGTGGACAAGAGAAGGTACAGAGAAATGGTGGGTAAGCTCTTATACATCACTATAACTCGACCGGATATTGCCCTTGCAGTAAACCGGGTGAGTCAATTCATGGAGCAGCCGAGGCAAGTACATATGGATGCCTTGTACATGATACTGAGATATCTGAAGTCTTCCCCAGGCACAGGGTTGCTATTCAAGAAAAGTACAGATCTGTCTATTTCCGCCTGTGCAGATGCAGATTATGCAGGATGTCCACGAGATCGTAAGTCTACTTCTGGATTTGCTATCTTCATAGGAAGTTCTTTAGTCTCTTGGAAAAGCAAGAAGCAGACCGTTGTGGCGAGATCCAGTGCCGAATCCGAGTACAGAGCCATGGCACAGGCAAGCACAGAAATGATGTGGGTTAAAGCAGTCTTAGAAGATCTGAATGTTGATGGTCCCTTGCCTATGAACCTGCAATGTGACAATCAGGCAGCATTATTCATTGCCAACAATCCAGCCTTCCATGAGAGAACAAAACACATAGAGGTGGATTGTCATTACACTAGGGACATGATTCAGAAGGGCTTCATCTCCACATCTCACGTCAGTTCAGAGGACCAGACAGCGGACATATTCACTAAGCCACTGCTCAGAGGACCTTTCCAGAGATGTTCTTCCAAGCTGAGCATGATAGATATCTATGCTCCATCTTGAGGGGGAGTGTAGAGATAGTTGTTCGTCTTTGTGTCTTTTATTATATTTCAGTTTCTTTATGTACCTCTCATGTAATTTACCCAAGGGCTCTCTCCCTATATAAGAGACCCGAGGGCTCTATGGAATAAATCATCAGAGTATTCTAACAGCAAGAAATGAGCAAGGCATGGTAATGACACAAAGGAAGTATGTTACTGATCTGTTATCTGAGACAGGAATGGCAGGATGTAGACCAGCTACTACTCCTATGGATCCTAATGTTAAACTCTATGATGATGATTCTGAAGAGGTGGACAAGAGACGGTATAGAGAGCTCGTGGGGAAGTTGTTATATGTCACTATTACCCGACCAGATATATCCTTTGTTGTTAGTAGGGTAAGTCAATTTATGGAGCAACCCAGACAGGCTCACATGAATGTTGTTTTTATGATCTTGAGATATCTGAAGTCGTCTCCAGGTGCTGGTCTTCTGTTTAGGAAAGATACCTCTATATCTGTCACAGGTTGTGCTGATGCAGACTATGCTGGGTGCCCTAATGATAGAAAGTCTACTTCAGGCTTTATTGTATTTGTTGGCAGCTCACCAGTAGCTTGGAAGAGTAAGAAACAAACTGTCGTGGCTCGATCCAGTGCAGAGTCAGAATATAGGGCAATGGCCCAAGGTAGTGCTGAGATGATGTGGGTTAAATCGGTTTTGACTGATTTAACTATTGAAGTACCTCTTCCTATGCATCTTAAATGTGATAATCAGGCAGCCTTGTTCATAGCCAATAATCCAGCCTTCCATGAAAGGACAAAGCACATTGAAGTGGATTGTCATTATACACGGGACTTGATTCAAAAGGGGCTTATTTCAACTTCTTATGTATCATCAGGAGAGCAGATTGCGGACATTTTCACCAAGGCCCTTGCTAGAGGTCCTTTTCATCTATGTTGTTCCAAGCTGAGCATGTTAGATATATATGCTCCAGCTTGAGGGGGAGTGTTAGAGTAATTATGTTATTTATTTCTTTTAATTGTCCTATTTCTGTAATTTACCCATAGAGCTTTTCTCCTATATAAGAGAGCTCTAGGGTTAGATGAAATTGATCTTGCTAATTCCCTTCAACACTATGCACACTTGTAACTGCAAGTTTAGACCCTTTTAACCAAAGAATGATTAAAAAATGAAGCAATTATACTTACAGACAGCTATAACAGTGTAAGTGTAGCCAACCGACCCTAAAGTTTCATCGCTCACTTTAGCAAGAGTCCCCAAGCAAATCCCAGCTAAGCATAAAATTAGAAAATCAACAAATTGTATTCTAGCTTCTCGCAGGCGTTGTTTACCGACCCTGAAATGGCAATAGAAGGAAAAAAGTAAAAAATGGAGTATTTCAAAAGTTTGTAGCAAGAATCCTAACGTGTGCATTTAGAAAATCACTTAAATGGTCTGGTAATGAAGCAGCTTATCTTCCACCCAAAGGATCCATATTCAAGCCTCACCAGTTATTTTTTACTCAATTAAAATTGCAGCAAGAATCCCATATAAATTTATGTAAACATCGAAGACAAAATGGTTAGAAGAAATACTCACCTTCCAAGAAAGTATCTATATTGTCTCAGGACACCTGGAGTAATACGGTTAGATAAATCTTTGGACTTTGAGTAATTATGCTCTATGTTATCCCGTTTCTGCTCCACGATACACTTGACATCATCCCAAATTTCACCAGCAACTGAGGCGGTTTCTAGGCCTGTGGCAGGAGCTCCATTACTTGAGTTGGCAACCCCACAAGAAGTGTCTGACCCCATAAGATTATGCAGCATATCAGGCGGTATAGTGTACCCATTATGCTGCATCCATTTTATCGGAAGTTGCTTATAGTTTATCCCTGGGGGTTTTACAATACCCTCTAAGATGTCAATAAAATAATCTGGCGGATTGACCCGATCTGGAACATTGATTCCAAGGCCTGAAAAGTACTCTTCGACCTTCTTAACTGATCCATGATACACAGTGAGGCCACCTTTGGCTAGAAGTACCAGATCATCAAACATTTTGAACAAGGAATAGCTGATGAAGAAAGTATGTCTATTTAGCTTGCCAGAAATAAGTCATGTAATATTGTTACTTGACAAATCTAGAGAAATGAGGTTGAAATTCCTTTACAGAAATGAAAATCGAGATTTCAACAATAGATAGAAATCCTAACGCATATTTGTCAACAATGGTATCTGAAAGTCCTCCAAAACATGCCTCGAAATAAACATCATGACAGAGGCCAAATTTCACTCACCAGAAGTACCCACGTGTAATATGAAACTGACCATATTGGCAGTAATTGTGACAAAAAAATTAAAAAATAATCGCAATGTCTTCAACCACATCTCCTTCACTGGACGAGTTTGTAGAAGAAAATGAGAAAACCCTTAATTAAAAATGATTCTTGTGGAAGCAAAATTTTCTCAAAGACTGCAGAAAAACAGTGTGGCATTGAAAGCTGGCATGTTTTAAAAAAAACTCTCGCAAATTATGATTTTTCCTATTTTGGGATCAATACTACATATATAACATATACCAGGTATCCCGTGGTGATCTTTAAACTAAGAAGTGGCGGCCAATAAAATAAATATTAAGGACATGTTCGATATGAGCATAAGCCCCTGGAATAGGACAGAAGGATGGGTTAGGGTTTCGTACGGCTATTCCCCTTTGCCCGATGGTGAAGTTACTGTTGGTGGAATAGCGAGGGTGATGCTATTCCACCCCCTTCTCTTCCTCCCACTCCCCGTGACCGAACCTTCCAACTGCTTCTCCCACGAATCTCCCCAGGCCCCTCCCCTTCCTTGGCCCCTTTTTGGTCAAGGCTTGCAGGTGCTTTGTTGAAGACCGTCCTTCCTTGAGAATCTCTGCCATGAGCGACCAGAATTGCTTGATTGTGGGTCGAATGGAGTTGTTGGAGAAGGTATGCCTTTGCTCCTCTCTAATAAAGCCTCTTCATAGAGGCTTGTCGTCCTTGTCTCTCCTTGAATTGTCATCTCTGCCATGGTATCAGACGATGAATGTAGGGTTTCTTCCGCCTCGAGCAAGGCCTATAAGAGTCCATTGCGGAGTCGCTCAGACCGGCCATATATTATGGTGTGTCGAGTCGGATCTGAGATCGAGGGTGACTTTGCATATTCGGACCTCTGGACCCATTGTCGTTACCCTCCGTTAGGGGTGAACCTTTGGCTGAAACGAAACATGTTACTTCTTCTTGGGCCCTCGAAAATATATCTTCTTGGGCCATGGAAATACCCACAATGATGCTCATGATTTGGAAAGGTTGACCTTAGCGTCGCCGAGCAGAGTGGTCACCTTCTGCATCGCTCACATCACCTCCTGATTCGGCGCACCATAGAGGCGCTCAAAGGGGATTCAGACTCCTCATTTGTACGTGTTGTGAGAAATAAGTGATCTGTTATTCAAAGGAATCCTAGGCTCTCTTATATAGAGAGAGAGACCTCAAGGGTAAAATACATAGTAGTCCAGAGAGAAATAAAAATTACGAACAGGTACATAGCATATAATAATATCTATCTCTACACTCCCCCTCAAGGTGGAGCATAGATGTCTATCATGCTCAGCTTGGAAGAACATCTCTGAAAAGGTCCTCTGAGCAACGGCTTGGTGAATACATCAGCAGTCTGATCCCTTGAGCTCACGTGAGCTGTAGATATCAATCCTCTCTGGATCAAGTCTCTAGTGTAGAGGCAGTCGACTTCAATATGCTTTGTTCTTTCATGAAACGCTGGATAGTTGGCAATAAACAAGGCTGCCTGATTGTCACACTGAAGCTGCATGGGTAGAGGTACATCTACATGTAGATCCTCTAGTACAGATCGAACCCACATGATCTCCGTGCTTGCTTGCGCCATGGCCCTATATTCGGATTCAGCACTGGACCTTGCCACAACTGTTTGTTTCTTGCTTTTCCAAGAAACCAGAGAGCTCCCAACAAAAAACTGCAAATCCTGAGGTTGATTTTCGATCCTTAGGGCATTCTGCATAATCGGCATCTGCGCATGCTGAGATAGATAAATCAGTGCCCTTTCGAAACAGCAACCCTGAACCTGGAGAAGACTTCAGATACCTCAGTATTTTTCAGATACCTCAGTATTATGTATATGGCATCCATATGAACTTGTCTCGGTTGCTCCATAAATTGACTCACCCTGCTTACTGCAAAGGCAATATCGGGACGAGTTATGGTAATATAAAGGAGCTTACCCACCATTTCTCTATATCTCCTCTTGTCCACTTCAGCTATGTCATCATCATACAGCTTCATGCTTGGATCCATGGGAATACTTGATGGTTTGCATCCAGCCATGCATGTTTCAGTCAAGAAATCTGTAATGTACTTCCTTTGCGTCATTACCAGACTTTGTGCATTCCTGGCAAATTCCAACCCCAGAAAGTATCTTAGGGTTCCAAGATCCTTCGTGACGAACTGACAACCTAGGAATTCCTTCGCCCTTTCTTTGCCCTGAATATCATCTCCTGTAACCAGAATGTCATCAACATAGACCATGATAACAACCGTACCTGCCGATGACTTCTGAACAAACAACGAGTGGTCTGCATTCGACCTCTTGAATCCCTTTCATTCTATCAGATTGGAAAGCTTCCGGAACCACGCTCTTGGACTCTGTTTGAGGCCATAAATTGCATTGTGAAGTCTACACACCATATGCTTCTCCCCCTCAGCAGTAAACCCTGGTGGCTGCTGCATGTAGACTTCCTCCTGCAGATCTCCATACAAGAAGGCATTCTTGACATCCAGTTGAGATATACTCCAGTCACGTACCACAACAACTGAAAAGAGAATGCGAAGAGTAGAATGACGAGCCACTGGAGAAAATGTATCCATATAATTCACGCCATAGGTTTGTGTAAAACCTCGCGCAACCAGCTGGGCTTTGTACCGATCTAGACTGCCATCAGCGTGGTATTTAACAGTGAATACCCACTTACAGCTCACAATAGATGCATCAGGAGGAGCAATAACTAAGGTCCATGTGCCAAGAGACTGTAAGGCACGCATCTCATCTTCCATAGCCTTTCTCCAGCAATCAATCTTCATAGCTTCCTGGTAGGTCCGTGGTATGTCCACGGAAGATAAAGCTACAGCAAATCTCTGAAAGTCGCCTGTGAGGCGATGAAAAGACACCTGTGAAGCAAAGGGATAAGATGTACACGTCCGCTTCTACTTCCGGATAGCAATAGGAAGATCAAGATCAACGTCCGTTGTACTGGATGGTGTAGTATCCTCCTGCAATGAAGAATCCTGCACATGTACCATGTCTGACCCGTCAGTAGTAATACCATTTGAACATATCTGAGGCGTGATGGATGTCTGACGTGTAGCCTGAGCAGGACCTGACCGACGCGTATAGAATTTTGGTAAAGGTGGAATAGGAGGTCGAAGAGGTGGTGGAGGTGGAGGTGGTGGTGAAGATGACGTAGGAACGGGAACAGGAATGGACTCAGGTGAACTCCAAGTAGGAGGTGGAGGGACATAGACATCATCATTGGTAGCGGATGGTACCAGTCTGTCACCTGCAGGGGAAAATTACATAACAGACTCAAAGAACGTGACATCAGCACTGACAAAGTATTTCTTGTTTATGGGATCATAACACCGATAGCCCTTCTGAGTCCTAGAGTAACCGACAAAGACACACTAGACAACTCTAGGAGAGAGTTTGTCAAGTCCAGGAGTCAGAAGATGAACAAATGCCACAGTACCAAAGACACAAGGAGTAAGTGAGAATAATTCCTTGTCAGAAAAATGATAGAGAGAGGAATTTTCTCACCAAGAATAGAAGATGGCATACGATTGACCAGGTAGCAAGCGGTAAGAACAACATCCCCCCAGAAAGAAATAGGGGCACAACTCTGAATCAGTAGGATTCGAGTAATGTCAAGAAGGTGGCGATGCTTTCTTTCTGCCACGTCATTCTGCTGAGATGTGTAAGCACAAATGGTTTGGTGAATAATGCCCTTTGACGAAAGAAACTGAGAGAGGGACCGTGTGCATAATTCTAGAGCATTATCTGTACGAACATATTTGACAGTAGAAGAAAATACATTTTGCACTTCATTAATCAAATTCTTAATCACAACGCCTGCTTCAGATTTATTCTTTGAAAGGAAGACCCAAGAAACACGAGAAAAATCATCCACTACCACAAGATAAAATCTGTGTCCCTGATGACCGCGTACACGACTTGGACCCCATATATCTATGTGAAACAACTCGAACGGGGAGCTACTGCTCCGACTCTGACGACTAGGAAAGCTCGACCGATGATGTTTTCCCAACGGACACGCTTCACAGCGAAAGGAAGAACTGGGAGAGATCTGAGGCAGAAGATGTCGCATTTTCTGGAGCGGGAGATGACCAAAACGGAGATGCCAGATGTACGGAGAAACTGGTCCGGCAGAATGAGAAGAGACGTCGGCATAAGAATTCCGGACCAGTCGATATAGACCATTCTGCTCAGATCCACAGCCAATCACCCTGCCCGTTAGTATGTCCTGAAAAATAAGAGAAGACGGGTCAAATATAGCACGACAATGCAAATCCTTCGTAATCTGACTAATAGACAACATATTCATCGAGAACTCAGGAGCATGTAGGACATTCTGGAGATGCATAATAGAAGATAGGAAGACCTCCCCCTGTCCAACAAGGGGGGAATGGGTACCATGTGCAATCTGTACTGAGCGGCCATGGGGAATGTCCCTGTAGGACTCAAGTCTCTCTCGATCTCGGCAGAGATGATGTGTGGCACCAGAATCTATAATCCAATCAGAGATATCATGAGAAGATGTAAATGCAGTAGCACTACCTGAGGTACTAGCAGCAGCAGAGGAACTGGCAGATGCTGTAGCAGCAACATCTGAAGGTCCACCAGAAGAATCACCATATGATTGTGGCATAATGTCACGTAGACGTGCCACAAGTTCCTCGAAACAATTGTCTGCAGTAGATGCCAATTGGGGCTGAAAATGCTCTGCTACACGTGCCGATGCTGGGAAACCATGCTTAGAGTAGCATGTCTCCTCCGAGTGGCCTGTGCGGTGACAGTATAAACACGGCTGACGAAAACGACCACCCCTACCCTAGGGTCCACGTCCACGACCACGGCCAGAAAAGTGACCACCTCTCCCACGCGATACTGCCATCGCCGATGGGGGTGGAGTAGATGAGCTAGAAGAAACTGATATGCGACTGAGTCTCCTGTAAACATCCTCAATCGGAGGAATAACTGCATCAGCCAAAATCTGAGAGCGGGCGGCCTCATACTCAGGATCTAAGGTCACAAGCAGAACACCCACCATGGTGGCATTTCGAAATGTCTTCTGCTGTTCAGGAGTCGTTGTGAGTGGAATGGTACTGTATAACTTCTCAAACATCCCCCTCAGGGATGTGTACAAGGAGTGAAGAGGTTTGTCGTTCTGCTTCATCGTGAATATATCATGCTGAAGCTGTAACATCTTGGTCTCATTTCGCACCTGGGAATATGTAGCAGCCAGAATATCCCACATCGCCTTGGCAGTGGGTTGATGGAGGACATCATTGGCAATCTCCATCGACAGTGTTCCTCACAACCAAACCTTGGCATACGAATCATCAGCCTCCCACGAGGCATATATCCATGTCTTCTCTGTTGGCTCATCCTCAGTAAGAATGTGCTTCTTACCGTTCGACTTCATGAGACTCATGAACTGCATCGCCCAGAGCTCATAGTTCGACCCGTCCATCTTTACTATTGGCGCGGGACCTTTGAACGCGCCTATGGAGGGCATATCAACCTTTGCTTCTGACATATCTTCGCTGGAGAAGAACTAGGGTATGTAGACAAAGTGATAGATGTCTACACAAACTACATAGGATTCGAGTGCGTATGTAGACGTTACGCACCCAAATCCATATATCTGAAGGAAGAGACGGCTATGATCAAGGTAGCAGGAGTCCGGCTTGGGCAAGCCGGGAGTTGAAGACGAGATCCCGGAACCGACGGCGGACTGGGGTGGTTCTGGCGGCACTGGGGGGGGGGGAGGACCGGGGGGTCCGGCGGCACTGGGGGGGACCCGGGAGGGGTCCGGCGGCACCGGGGAGGACCCGGGGGGGGGGGGGGGTCCTACGGGACTGGAGGGGACCCGAGGGGGGGGGGGTGTCCGGCGAACTGGCGGAGACCCGGGGAGGGGTTCAGCGAACTGGCGGAGACCCGTGGAGAAGTCCGGTGAACTGGTGGAGACCCGGGGGGGTCCTGCAGAACTGGTGGTGGCCCGGGAGGGGTCCGGCAGCGGAAGAAACGAGAAGGGGGGGCGGCGGTGGAAGAAACGAGAGGGGGTGGTGGGCGGCGGGTGGGGAGAGGAAGCCCTAGGGCTCTGATACCATGTTGTGAGAAATAAGTGATCTGTTATTCAAAGGAACCCTAGGCTCTCTTATATAGGGAGAGACCTCAAGGGTAAAAGACATAGTAGTCCAGAGAGAAATAAAAATTACGAACAGGTACATAGCATATAATAATATCTATCTCTATAGTACGCAATTCTCTCCCTTCGAGAACGTGGGGCAGATTCTACATCAGAAAGAAGTTGGGAAAGGCTTGATATCTTCGACAGTGTCCTCTCTCGAGGGCAGTACTTGAAGACTTAATCAAGGAGGATCCTGGGAATGTTCTTTCATTTGATACATTGGCTTCTGTCAGATCTATGTCTTGTGAGGAGGTTTTTGAGGGGTTGGAGTATCGAGGGTCTATGTCGAGCAGGATGTAAGGATATTTTACAGACGCCCACATATAAGGTCATCGAGGAATTAGTTACGAACGTGAACTTGGTTTACAGAGCAAGGTATAATTCAATTTCTAAATGAAAATATTATCTTGGAGGGGTCAGTACACCAAAGAAAAGGCAGGCCATTGCTACTCTCCTTGCGGACTGCAGACCAGATTTTCTCTTCCTACAAGAGACTAAGATTTAATTCTGGAGCAAACTTCTTTGGAACACTCTCAAGGGCCCTTTTCTATCAGGATTCTACCCTATTGCTTTGATGGGGAGATCTAGTGGTGTGCTCATCAGTTGGAATGGAACTCATTGGAGCTTGGTCCATAAGATTGAGGGGCTTCATTTACTCTTGGTAACTTTCAGGAATGTTGCAGGTGGAGGTACTATTCTGCTATCCAATGTTTATGGCCGCATATGGCTCATTGAGGAATAGCCTATGGGGAAAGATTCGACAACTTTGGGAGGAATTTGTTAGTGTTCCTTCGATTCTCGAGGGAGATTTTAATGTGACCTTATTCGTCGATGACCGTCCAAACAAAAAAGGACGGATGGGATCAAGGTTTTTATGAATTCATGAACTTAATCAACAAGCTGAGTCTCAAAGTTGTTGACGCTAGGAATTGTCGCTTTATATGGAGGAATAGAGCCTTCTCAATCACGCATAGATCACTATCTGGACTCGATTAATTATCTTCAAATCTTTTAGCAAGAGTGGATGAGGGATCTACCCTGTGCTCACTCGGATCATACGCCTCTCCTATGGAATTCGAGGGAAGATTTTCCTGGTCGCTTCTCTTTGTTCAGATCTGAGAAATCTTGGATGCTAAAAGAGGGCCTTTATAATATGGCAGGCACCTTTTAGAGCACTTGTGAGATTCATGGTTCGGTAACTAGCAGATTTCATTCTGATTTGGTCGTACTTTGTAGCCAGATGATTGAGTTCAAAAGAGACACACCTAACAAGATTAGAAAGAACGAAGAATGCCTTCGTTGCTTCTAGTCGGCTGGACCGTGTTGAAGATATGAGACCACTGACACATGAAGAGTTCGAGGACCAATTCTTGTAGTAACCTATCATTTTTATGACGATAAAAAGATTGAGCTAGCACGGAAGCAAAGATCCAGACAAAAATAGTTGAAAGAAGGGGATGTAAATAGGGATAAAAATGGCTCGGATACGGATTGGATATGATTATTTCCATATTTATATTCCCTTCATCTATATAGAATACGAATACATATACGGATATGAGTCGGATATGAATGTAGGAAACTATATCCTAACATAATCAGGTATGAATTTGGATCGAATGTTCATCGAATACGAATCCAAATTGAATAAAGAGTAAATACGAATATCGATCGACATAAGATAGGATATAAATGCAATTGAATAGAAATAAATTACAAACTTATATCGAATAAGTACCAAGTATGAAGTGATATAACCATTACAATACACATACCATATAAAAATATTAAGCCAATTAATAAAAGTTATAATTGCAGAGAGGATGCTCAACAAATATAGTCGGCAGGGGGTTGAAGCCTACTTGAGGCTTCCCCTATTAATATTCCTACGAAGTTGTTAACGCAGAGAGACAGTAGTTGGCAGAGATCGAGGGGATGCATGGACTCGGGTTTAGCTTGGTTATTTACTAAACACAATATTATATGTATATAAGTATGTATGAATTATTTTGTATTCGGATTGTAATCTCGATCTTTTTGCTATTACTATATCCATATTTGAATTTTTTTTACAATGGATATCCATATTCGATCATGTTGAAATATATGAAATGCGGAAGCAGAATCAAAAAAAGAAAAAAAACATAAACACCTTGGGTTTTATGTGGAACCCTATTCTCGAAGGAGTCAGATGAAACCACGGAAGAAGGCCTCAAAGGGCCAGATATTCTATTGAATCTCTCAATGAGTATAGGGGGTGTGGGGCTCCTTATATAGACTCACAAACATACCGGGGTCCCACAAGTAGACGATGTAGGACTAAGCATGAGTCGGGGTAATTGGATCTTGAAGAAATCCAGTTACCCCTCTATTACATACTCCAACACTCTCCCTCAAGTCGGAGCTGAGAAAGTTGTAGTTTGCAACAAAAGTAAATATACACAACTTATCGTCACTCAATACATCTGAGAGAGATGGGAGGAGACCCGTTCGAAGTAGTCGTTGCTAGTAGAAGACCTCACACGAGGACGAGTCTGCGACGATCAAGTCGTGCTTGTAGTAGACTCGCTGCGACAACCAAGTCATGTCCGGAGTAGAGTCATCGTAGAAGAAGTCCAATGCAGAGTAGAAGTCACACTATAAAATGTGTGGAAGTAGTTGATGCTCAGTGAAGATGGTTGATAGGAGTAGTAGTCAAGAGTGTCGGTTTGTCATGTTGTGGATAGGCAGTAGAAGTCTGAGATGATCCCAGGTAGAGAAGTCCATTCTAATGTCAATGATAGGCACCCGATGACGTGGTCGTCCCTTATGCAGTTCTCGAGAGTCAAGCATAAGCACCCAATGATTGAGGATAAACATCAGATGCAGAGATTGCTTTTGTTGAGAAGCCACGAGTAGAAGATAATGGATAATATAGAACTCATGTAGATACATCTCAAGAAGGAGAATATGTTGCTCTGCTCTCACTCCCCTTTATCCTATAGTTGATAGGATTAAAGCATAGACTCCACGAGGGGCGCTACTCTCCACACCCCGTGAGGGGCCCTCTCCTTGCCATACCTAGACTTGCCTTTAGTGGAGGGTAGATTAAAGCAATACTAGTCGTCTGTGCTTAAGAAGATCGAGAGGAGGTTGCCCAGCTCGCATGTAACTTACCTTTCGAGGTGTGGTCGCTTAGTGCTCCTGAAGATGGTGTTATCAACCATCCCAAATTTTATATACTTTATGAGTTTGTTACCTATTGGAGTGAAGGATAGGTTAAAGGTATTAATGCATAGATTCTTTTAGGCCTCTAACAGTGAGGCACGAGGGATGTCCTTAGTAAAAGATTGTTGCACAGAAAGGAGGGCGGTAACCTCGGGATTATGCGTCTTGAAATTATAAATGATGCCCTCCTGGCTAAATAGGTCACTCCCATATGGGACGATTGGTTTATTGTGCATATTGCTTCAATCTATCTATGGCATCTCTTTGGACCCTTTGACTCAGTTGGTGGTTATGAATACGCCCTCTAACTTCTTGAGAGGTATAACTGTAATTCTCCCACATGTGTCCCCAACCTATAGTCAATTCCAAGGGAGGGCATTGGGTTTCGTTTTTTGGATCGATGATTGGATTGGTCAAGGTGTGGTTAGTGCTAGAAATCCCAAACTTTTTGCTCTAACTTCGTATGTGAATTGCACGGTAAGGGAGTGCAAGGAGACAGATGGTTGGATGCCTCATTTTCGTTGTGATTTAACTAACCAACCATTTATTAAGCTTACGTTTCTGTTGACGGCCCTGCCTACAGGGAACCTTATTAACACTATGGACCACTGGGCCTTGGGAAGATTGGCGTTTCGCAGTGAACAAGGCGTATAAGAATGTCGGAGTATGCATAAGAGATGGGTAATTAGATCTTTCCAGGGTCTAATTACCACATCTACAGGTTCAGTCCCACATCATCTGTGAGTGGGACTTGGTCTTACTGGTGAGCTATATAAGAAGCCCCACATCAAATGTAACAGTTGAGAAAGGGCAATAACAGAGTATCCATCCCTTAGTGGCCTTCTCCCATAGTTTCATCCCACTCCTTATGGAGTAGGGTTCCACGTAAAATCCCAATGTTCTTCCATGTTTATATTTCCTTATCTCCGATACGCTTCTGCATTCATCATTTTCTACATGGTATCAAAGCAAGTTCGATTTTAGGGATTTTTTCTTGTTATTGAAAGATCTATTATCCATATTGTTCAAGTTCTGGAGTCAATGCATAAATGCGAGTTTTGAATTTCATCCATCATCAAGTTCTTGAAAAACCTAGGGTTCGTAATGGAAACCTAATTCTCCAGATGAATCAGCATGTTAAAAAGTTATAGGGTCTATGAACCCTACTATGGAACGGATTCTACATGACGACAGCATCTCCAGGCAGGCATAGAATCTCCATCATGTCACATACAAGGGGTTCCCTATCGAAACCTAAATCCACGCGAGACAGCCGATAAAAAGAACATTGAGAGGGTCGCATCTCCATCTAACATGTGACTCTCCATGTGGTGGCGGATCTCCATCGAGAGAGGAATCTTTAGAACAACTCCATGTAGAGGTTATGCGTGCACCACCAACTCCACTCCACACATCTCCATCTTCAATGTAAATTCTAGGGTTTTCTCATGAAACCCTAAATCAAAGTGGCAGCTTCCTCATGGTGTATATCTCCCCAAGCAGCAATGATGGGTTCCTATCAGAGAACCCATCTCCAAAGATCCCAGCATAGCTATGTCGTGGGGGTATTCTAGCACCGTTGCATCGTGCCTAGTGCACCTCTAAGCAGCCAACACCCCCACAAAAAGCTACATGCGGCACACGAGGATCCTCCTTGCATGCCTCGCCTCCAGAAGTGCCTCGTGTGAGCCGATCTCCTCCAGACACTCAGTAGAGCAACCTCCCTCCACAACTTCAAAGTGGTGCCCGCCAGTAGCAATCCATCTTCCATGCGTACACGGTGTGCAAGCACTCGATGCTGGCTCCTCTGACTCAAGGGGTGGCGGTGACTTCCCAGTGCCCCATCAGGCGATATGATTTGGGTCCCTGTAGAGATATATTTTAGTCTATGATATTCTCGTCTGTACCTTTCTCATATTTTCTTTTTCCTATTGGACTCTTTATGTATTTTACCCATAGGCTACTCCCCTATATAAGAGAGCCTAGGGCGTATGGAATAAACAAGTTTTCTTATTTTCCCAACATGGTATCAGAGCGACGGTCCTAGACCAGAGTTCTCAAACCAAACCCTCACCCTAGCCTCCACCCTTAAGCCCTCCGCACGCACCGCGCACCGCCTCACGTCGCCTCGCTCCACCCCGACGTCGGCGCTCCTGTGCACTGCCTCCTGCTCGATCGCGCACGCGTCTGTGAACGCGTCTGTGCGCGCCTGCTTGATTGCGCACGCTCCTGTGCGTGTGAAGACGTGTGCATGTGCGCCTATGCGCTGGTGCACGTGAAGCCTGTGCGCTTGTGCGCTGGTGCACGAGAAGCTGTGTGCCTATGCGCGTGAAATTGTGCATCTGCGCACCTGTGCACGTGAAGTTGTACGCATGTGTGCGTGAAACTCTGTGCGTGAAGCTGTGCCATGCACGCCTCGGTGCGTTCCCTTGTTCGTGATCCTGCATGCGCATCTGCGTGCACATATGCGCATGTGATTTCCGTGCGCATGTAGCCCTAGGCCAGCGCGCGTGTGGCTCCAGCCTCGTTCTGCGCACGCGTTTTCAGATTAATGGGTTTGGTTGCTTGCGTCTATACATGCAACTAAAACCCGTTAGTGTCCGTGTAGACAATCATATCTTCAGTCTACTCCCCTAGTCTTCCAATATCATAATGTCAGAAAGCAAGGTAGATATTTCATCTACAGGCACCTTCAGAGGTCCAGCGCCTATTATGAAGATGGATGGTTCAAAATATGAACTACGGGCCCATGCAGTTCATGAGTATGATGAAGTCAATCGGTAAGAAGCACATTCTTACTGAGGAAGAGCCTGCTGAGAGACGGGGGTTAATGCCTCTTGGGAGGCAGATGACGCATATGCCAATGTTTGGCTTTCCTGAACATTAGCAATTGAGATTGTTAACGATATTCTCCATCAGCCCACTGCCAAAGCAATGTGGGACATTATGGCTGTCACCTATTGACGATTCGAAAATTGCTCTGTTTTAAATAAATGTAATTGATCGTGCGTAAAAATAATATGTCGTTTCGTTGAAGGCGGCAATCGGAATCGGTCAAGAAAATAACCACACAATAAGTTAATCAATTTTCAATTGATGCGGTTTTATGTTTTTTTTACTTGGGCAAGTACCAAGGTCAAACACAAAGAGGCAAAGGAACAAGCTAGAATTATGTCTATCAAAATTCGTACGCAGTTTTCGAGGCGGTCTTTTTTGTAATTTTTAATGCAATAAAGGATGCAAAATGCAAATTCAACCTATTTTAGGGATTAAAATATAAATTACGCTCAAACGATATCTAAAAAAATATGGAACTTGGTCACGATGCAAAATATGATTTTTTGGAATTTTTGGATGCAATATGATTTTTATGAATTTTCCAATGCAAATAAAATGAATTTCAATGTTTAATTATAATAAATATTAAATCTAATTATTTTCAAAGGATAAAATTATCTAAGATCTATCAATAGGTGATGGATCTCAGAAAAATCTTAAACCTCGAAAATATCAGATTCAATACCGATTAAAAATCAAATATTGAAATATGCAAAATGATTTTTACAGAGCAATCTATGTATGCAAATGCAATTCTTTTTGGGCACAATGTTAAGCACAATTAATTCTACAATCTCTGATTTTTGGGGAATTTTTAGAGCCACGGTTAATCAAGTATAAATTTAAGAGCACAAAAGGGGCACAATATGTAATTTACTACAAAATAATTAATTATTAATTAACCATCGATCAAAAAAATGTCCACAATATGTCAAAATGTAGAGAATTAAATGAGGAACAAAATGCCAATTTTTGATAAATAAAATGATGCAGAGAATAGCCAGAAAACACAGGGGAACACAGGGGGTATAACTGCTATACAATAAATAAAAATAAATATAAAAATAAAGTGTGGAGGCCTATTTGTAATTACCGATACTTGAGGGGGGCTCCTTGCAAAATCTCCAGAGGGGCGCGTGCGCAGCACATGCCCTCTGGTCGGCGGGGGCTGGATGGCAAATCAGATAATCTCTCGGGGGCTTATGCAAATTTACGCAGTGGGTCACATGCACGGTACGTAACCCCTGGTGACGTAGTGCCGACGTCCCCCCCCCCCCGGGACGCACGTGCCTCGCACGTGCGCGGGGGGTCTCGGGCCAGCCCCCGGCGGCGCGGCTGAGAGGCGGAGGAGGGCCGGACGTTGGCGGAGCTGCCCGGCCAAGGCGGAGGAGGGCCGGACGAAGGGGTGCTCCTGAGCAGTGGGTACGGCGAGCGTAAGGCCCAGTGGAAGCTCCTGGCGGTTGGTTGAAACTCCGGCGGGCGTATAGTGATGGTGGAGCTGCTGGTGAAGGGGGGCGAAGACGATAGATCTTGGACGGTCGAAGCAGAAGCAGGTGTTGTAGGGTCGTCGGTGAAGTCGATGTCTTTGGTGGATGACGTCATTAGCGGCCGGCGAGCGAAGCGTCGTCGAAGGGGAGTCGTTGGCGATGAAGTCGGAGGCTAAGCAGGTGGCGTAGCGTCGTTGGCTCGACGGGAAAGCCCGGAGCGGAGCAGGTGGTTGTCGGAGACGGTCGTCTGCAACGAGGGCCGGGGAAGGCCCTCGGATCTCGCCGCGAAGGTGCCTCGCCGGTGTTGTCACCGCGGCGAGGGAGACCAAGGTTCAATCGACGGATCGGTCTCCCTGGAGGGCGGCGGTCGTTTAAATAGGGCTTTTGGGGTGGCCGGCGATGGAAAGGGGGGTTGTCGGGGATTGGTGATTGAATGGATGGAGATGACGGCCGATTTGATGAGATTAGGATCGATCGAAGATCGGAAATTGATTTTGGATTGGATTCGATGAGGGGGTGATCGGAGACGAGGATAGGATTTGGGGGGTATGGTGAAATCGCCGGCGAAATCGCGGGGGAGAAACTGGGGCGGCGGCGGAGAACGCGTGGCCGCGTTTGAGGAATGCAGACACGTCATGTGCTTGGCGCGTGCCTGGGCGGCACGTGCCTTGCACGTGGGGTCTTAAAAAAGTTTTTTTTATTAAAAACTTAATAAATAAAAACCACATGTCAGCACCACAAAAATTCGAAATTAAATTCTTTGTAAAATACAAAATAAATAGCAAACAACCTCGGATCGAAAAAGTTTCTTCATGAAAATTGCTCGTCTCGATGAGGTCTACAACTTTCATGAAGACATCAAAATCAAAATCGATCAAATGCACAAAGTGAATTTTTGGGGTATCCCATGTATATAGAATACCTTGATTTTTGGGTTTTATAATTTTTTGTCATTTTTTAACCAGATAAACATCCGGCAAAAAATATGATAATATCAAAGATAAATATTTACACATTAATCTAATTTTTTGGATTTTTATTAATGAAGAAAAAGAAGAAATAAAATAAAACACGAAAAAGACCAAATTTGTATAAGTGGTTAGTGAAGACTCGGACTCGATTTGTTTCTTTGATTTCAAGCTCAATTTGGATTTGGATTCTTGCGCATTTTATAAAACTTTAATCAAAGAAGACAAATGAAAATGAAATTAACTAAAATAAGTTAATTATGTACATAAAATATTAGGTCAAAATCAGCTAAAATACAAAATGTACAAGAGAGGCTCAAAACCCAACTTTCACATATGAGCTCCGATTCACTTGAACTTGGTCTTGTTTTGAAGGTAATTGAATGTACATTAGTTCAAAAGTGAGTAGGATCAAAACAGACACTGGATGAGGAAGATATGAGGGTTTTAGTCCGAGAATCCTAGAACTAGGGTTTGGGTTTTTGGTCCACTTATTTGGGTTAGTGATTTTTTTTGTATTTTTCATTTATTCTTGTTAGTGATATGTATACAATGGAGGTGGTTTCGGATCATTCGAAGTTAGCATTAATTAGTCAAAAATTGGGGAAGTCAGGCTATTTACAGGTCAATTTTGGCTGGGATTTTTGGCTTTTAATTTTGTGCAGAAATTAGTGATAAAATGCAATTCTTATTAGAACATGCATGAATGCTAATTATGCAAAATAAATGAAGAAATGCCAATGATTTTGAGGGATTTGAGCTTAATTAATGAGATTTGGAGTGATGAATATGAGATTCATCACCTATTCACAAGCAAAGAATGAGACGAAGATTATGCAACTTCAGCATGACATCTTTATAATCAAGCAGAATGGACGGCCTCTACACTCATTGTACACGTCTTTACGTGGAATGTTTGAGAAGCTTTATAGCTCCATGCCTCTCACAGCCACTCCAGAGCAACGGAAGACCTATCGGAATGCCACTATGGTGGGTGTTTTTATGGCTGCCCTTGATCCAGAGTACGAGGCAGCACGTTCCCAGATCTTGGCGGATTCCACTATTCCCCCTATGGCGGATTCCACTCCAGAGCAACGGAAGACCTATCGGTATCACTGTTCCTTCGTCTGCTGCAAATCAGACCGCCTCAGCAATGGCAACCACTCGAGGTTGTGGGGGTCATCATCAGTTCCGTGGCCGTGGACCTCGGGGCAGAGGAGGTCGTGTTCGGCCATCATGTTCTTTTTGCCATCGTTCTGGACATACCGAAGACACATGCTATTCTAAACATGGGTTTCATGCTTCTGCATGAGTAGCTGAACAGATTGAGCCTTCATTTGCTTCATCTATGGATCAGCGCTTTGATGACCTTGTAGCCCGTCTGAGGGGCATTATTCCTCCATTTGTTCCCGCTGCATCAATGCCTACTTCTGAGATTCACTCCGACGTTCCTGCGTCTGCATCCACCAGTACATCAGGTAGCACTTATGCATTCACTAGCAGTAGTGGATCAGATACTTTAGAGTGGATTATGGAACATCATCTGTGTGGTGATCAAGGTCTACTTACAGGATACCGACAGGTTTCTCCAGGCCGCACTGTGGTTATTGCTAATGGGACACATTCCCCGATTACTGGTCAGGGGGAGATTAGACTGACACCATCCATGCATCTCAAGAACGTGTTACATGCGCCTGATTTTTCGATGATTTTGTTGTCCATTAGCCAACTTATGAAGGATTTACATTGTCGAGCAACTTTTTATCCATCTTCTCTCATTTTTCAGGACATCCTTACGGGCAACGTGATTGGGCGTGGCTATGAGCAAGGCGGCCTCTATCGCCTTAGTCGGACCCCTTATGCTAGAGCCTCATCTCTACCTGCAGGATCCATCTCCCCATTACTGTGGCACTAGCGCTTTGGACATCTACCGCTTCAGAAGCTGCGTCATGTGTTACCCTAGGTTTCACCTCACACGTCCATCCAATGTGAGGCTTGTCAGTTGGGAAAGCATCATCGGTCTACCTTTCCCAGTCGTCAGTGTCAGAGTAGTACCTCCAAGTTCGACTTGTTTCATGTCGATATATGGGGTCCTAGTCGTGTTCCTGATCATCAGGGACACATGTTTTATATAGTTATTGTGGATGATTTCTCTCGTGTGTCGTGGGTCTTTCAGTTAAAGAATAAATCTGAAGCGGGGAATATTATCATCAATTTCATTAATGAAGTTCGTAACGTTTTTTCTGCATCTATTAAAATTGTGAGAAGTGATAATGTACTGGAATTTTGTATGCATGCCCTCTCCAATTATTTTTTATCTCAAGGGATTATCCACCAAACATCATGCGCCTATACTTCCCAACAGAATGGGGTTGCTGAAAGGAAACATCGTCATTTACTTGATGTCACCAAGTCGCTTCTTATACAGAGTCATGCCCCTCATTCTTTCTGGGGCGATGTTGTTCTTATGGCATGTTATCTCATTAATAGTATGAAGTCATCTGTCTTAGGTGAGAAGATTCCTTTCTCTCTTGTTTTTCCTGACAAAGAATTGTTCTCCCTCACTCCTCGTGTGTTTGGCTCGGTTGCCTTTGTCCACCAGTTGTCTCCAGGGATTGACAAGCTCTCTCCTAAGGCTGTCAAGTGTGTCTTCGTCGGGTACTCAAGAACACAGAAGGGGTACAAGAGTTATGATCCATTGCGCAGGAGATATCTTGTTAGTGCTGATGTTACCTTTTTTGAATCTGTTATGTACTTCTCATCTACAGGTGATCAGTTGGTATCCCCTGACACTATTGATGCTATATACATGTCTCCACCACCATCACCTCTACCACCTCCACCGCTACCATCTTCTACACCTCCTGTCACTGTACCTATTTCACCATTGCCATTCCACTATACCTGTCGTCCTGCTTCTGCTCATGGTCACCGCTCATCATCTAGCTCGTCTAAGATATGTTCTAAGAATATTAATATTGATGGATCTGATGATTTCCCTGAGCAAGATGTGTTACAGAGGCCACATGAGGAGGCAGGTGATTTAGATCTACCTATTGCTCTTCGAAAGCAGAAGCGCAGCTGCGCGTCATATCCTATAGCATCTTCTGTGTCTTTTGATCGCCTAACTGGAGGATTCAGGAACTTTGTCATTGCACTATCAGCGGTGGATATTCCACGGAATTACCAAGATGCATTGGAGGATAGTCGATGGCGTTTAGCCATTGAGGAAGAAATGGATGCTCTTCAGTCCAGAGGCACCTGGAGCCTTGTTATGCACCTACTGATGTGTCTACAGTTAGCTGCAAGTGGGTCTTTACAGTTAAGCAGAATGCGGATGGCAGCATTGACAGATACAAGGCACGCCTGGTTGCTCGTGGCTTTACATATACATATGGGGTGGATTATCTTGATACATTCTCGTCGGTTGCTCGTCATTTCATCCTACGGATCCTCCTCTCTGTTGTGGTTACTCGTGATTGGCCACTAAACCAATTAGATGTGAAGAATGCATTCTTATACGGTGACTTACAGGAGGAAGTCTACATGCAACAACCACCTGATTTAGCTGTTGAGGGGGAGTATCCTAAGGTGTGCAGACTTCATAAGGCTATGTATGGCCTTAAGCAGAGCCCCAGAGCTTGGTTCCAGAAGCTCTCAGACATGTTTGAGAAACAGGGTACAGACGTTCTAATGCAGATCATTCCTTGTTCGTACAGAAGACACCCAGAGGTATTATTGCAATTATGGTGTATGTAGATGATATCTTGATTACAGGTGATGATGAACGGGGAATTCAAGGGGTAAAAGAAATGCTAGGTCGTGAATTCATCACCAAGGACCTCGGAGTTCTTAGATATTTTCTGAGACTGGAATTCACCAGAAATCCTTATGGGTTGGTAATGACCCAGAGGAAATATGTCACTGACCTGTTGAGTGAAACAGAGCCGACCTGCCACTACCACTACACCTATGGATCCCAGTATGAAATTATATGATGACGACACTGATGAGGTGGATAGGAGAAGGTACAGAGAACTGGTGGGCAAGCTTCTCTATGTTACTATTACCAGACCCGATATCTCCTTTGTTGTGAGTCGAGTAAGCCAGTTCATGGAGCAACCACGTCAGGTACACATGGATGTTATACGTATGATACTCAGGTACCTTAAGTCATCTCTAGGTGCAGGTCTACTGTTTAAGAAAGGCAAGGAGGTTACTATCTCAGCATGTGCAGATGCAGATTACGCAAGATGTCCTAAGGATAGGAAGTCCACCACTGGGTTTGTTGTGTATGTTGGAGATTCTCTAGTCTCATGGAGAAGCAAGAAGCAAACGGTTGTAGCAAGGTCTAGTGCTGAGTCTGAATATAGGGCTATGGCCCAGGCCAGTACAGAAATGATGTGGGTAAAGGCTGTGCTTACAGATCTATATATAGAAGTCCCGCTTCCTATGGCTCTGGAATGTGACAATCAAGCAGCTCTATTCATTGCAAATAATCCAGCATTTCATGAACGAACCAAGCACATTGAGGTTGATTGTCACTTCATACGTGATATGATTCAGAAAGAGTTTATTGTTACATCCCATGTTAGCTCAGAGGACCAAACTGCAAACATCTTTACCAAGGCATTACTTCGAGGGTTGTTCTAGAAGTGTTCGTCCAAGCTGAGCATGATTGATATCTATGCTCCACCTTGAGGGGGTAGAGAGATATATTTTAGTTTATGATATTCTCGTCTGTACCTTTCTCATATTTCCTTTTTCCTGTTGGACTCTTTATGTATTTTACTCATAGGCTACTCTCCTATATAAGAGAGCCTAGGGTGTATGGAATAAAAAAGTTTTCTCATTTTCCCAACAGTCCCCATAGTGGAACCCTAAGTAGAAGGGTGCATATGCCCATATTTCGAGCCCAATTTTGGTGTGGGCCACTGCTCTCTTTACAAAAAGAAAGAAAAAAGGAGCCATGAGTTTATGGCCCAATTGCGTCGTGAGTTCTTTAAAAAAAAGGAAGAGGAGATGATTAAAAAAAGAGGAATGGCTCATTAAAAAGGGGGAGAGATTTTTTGGGGGGAAAGACGTACGTACAAAAAAAAGAGAACAAAATTGTATGTAAGAAAAAAATATTGAAAAAAAGAAGAAAGCCAAGAAAAAAAGAAAGAGAGATCGGCTTATTGTCTTCCCCATCTTCATCTCTTCTCTCAACTTGGTCGGCGTCATCTATTCTGACCAGTATGAGAGAAAGGGGGAGTATTTTGTAGATTTCTTCAGTTCATATTCATATGTACATGTTAGATTCAGACTCTCCATATTTCAAACTGTACCAGTTCGAGGCGCACATGTGTACGGTCATTATGTTGGACTTAAGGTTTTCATGTAGTCCATAGAGACTTAAGAGTAGAGATCCCATTCTCCGAGCCAATGTAGACTCAGGGTTTTCATGTGAATTCATAGATGGTTTTAAAAAACGTGAGGAGGACCAAGGTGGTTTTCCCTTGACAAGGCAAGGCGTAAGCCTCGAGGCGGTCGAGGCATAAGCCTCGATTTATATAGGAAAATATACATAAAATATAATTAAGCATAACTATATATATTTATAAAAATCACAAATTTAGATATACCCAACATATTCAACATATATGCTATAAGCATGAGAATATATAATATTCTTTGCATGATTTACTCTGAATCCTAGTTCGTATTATCATCCATATGGACTAACATATCACTAATAATATAATAGTGATATGTTGTTTTATATGCGTTATATGACTAGCATATATATTAATATGTCTTGAATCCTAACCATCCTATTTGCTAAACTCAATTGAAGAATCGTTGTATGCCCCTCTGTCGCACCATACCCTACCAGCACGGGGGTCTCGTTGTCCCGAAATGAATTTTTTATATGATAATGCACAATTTTTAAATAAAAAAAAGTTCTAGGCATTCTCCCACTGTGAGTAGGGTCAGCTACATGGATTCTTGAATAATTTTTAAATATAGAATAAATATATATGTGACTATATAACAAATTAGATTGATAACAATTAATATTATACTTAAGATATCATAAAAATCAATATAAAAATATAAAATATAGGGTACCAAACCTTTGCAGCCCTAGGTGGCACCTCAAGACCGCCTCAACGATGCCTCGAGTACCGCCTCAGCACCTCGAGGCGCATGCCTCACATGGGTTGCTTGAGGCGGGTGCTACGAGGCAGTTTTCTTGGAAAACCTCCTTGAGGCGTACACCTCAGCGCCTTGAGGCGCGTTTTTTACAACCATGTTCATAGGGACTCCAGAGTAGAGATCCCTTTATATGTACTAGTATAGGAGAGACCCTGTTCTCCGATAAGGAGATTCTTTTTCAGACTCCATTCTCCGACATCCGTGGAACCATCGAGGATGTTTCCATGACTTTCTCCAGTTTGGCCCTTCAGAGAGATTGAGCAGTTACATGCCAAAGTTCTCTAGGTGGAGGCCCATTTCAGTTTCAGTGACCCTGCACAATACAGAGCACATGTTCTCCGACTAGGAGACTTACTCCAGTTTTAGTGGCTCTGACGGACGCAGTACAAAGCATAGGTTATCCGACAAGGAGACTCAATTCAGTTCACACTCCAGCCCTTCAGTTCCTCGTCACCAACAGAGCATGAGATGCAATGTCCTTAACAAACAACCAATACAGTATGCGTTGAGTTGATATTATTCGTAGGGTCTTGTATTCTGTGAGAGATATTTCATTCTATTTGTCCAAGTTGAGTATTGCATGCTCCAGCTTAAGGGGGAGTGTTGAGTATGCATCAGAGATGGTAATTGGATCCTTTTACGGTCCAATTATCACATCCACATGTTTAGTCCGATAACATTTGTGAGTGGGACTTGGTCTTACTGGTGGGCTATATAAGAAGCCCTACGTCCCCTACACCAGCTATAACAGTTGAGAGAGAGCAATAACAGAGTATCCGACCTTAGTAGCCATCCCTCATGGTTTCATCTCGCTCCTTATGGAGTAAGGTTCCATGATTTTTTTGACTTTGGTGTTGCATCGGATTGGTTCGTACACATGTGACATTAGAAAGTTTTCTTAAGGGTTCGTTTTTTCATATAAGTCCTGAGCTGAGAATAGTTGATGCCCTGTGAACCAGGTTCTTTCAGGGTATTGAGAGTGCTTGGGAGTGTTGTTCAATAGCAGAGGAGAATACAAAGCATCTCTTCTTTACTTGTCTAGTTTCTAGGGAGGTATGGTCTATGGCTCGCATTAATAAGGAGGATGCCTCTACTTGGGATGCTTTTTGGGAATCTATTAAGGGGCTACTAATATACCATTACACCTATGTCAAATTATCTTCCTTTGGTTCCTTCTTCATACCTCGATTATAGCCAACAAACCCACAACCAATGACTTTCACCTTTGTCATAATATCTTGTAGAAGGTTATTATGTAGTTGGTGGAGGTGATCTGTACACTCATCTGGTTGCGTAGCTTGGTGAAGATAATTAATCTCACATTTGTCTTCTATTGTGCCAATCTTGTTCTCTGCTATCGCAGCGAAGTTTCATAAGATCAATGAGTGTAATTGATCATAAAGTAACCATGAATATGGATTAATCAATCAACTTGCTGAGAATGATTTATCAAGACATGGACCCAGAGTTGATTAATTAATTAACTCTGAGGAGATGATCGATCACTAAAGGTTATTTACAATAGATAGGCAAAAAAGTGATCAATTATCTTGAAGTCGTGATCGATCACAAAAGTCTCTTTGAAACAAAGGAGCAGATGATGGATCAATCGTGGGGTAATGATCATTCACAATATTAAATTACCAGATCAATAAAGAACAGAACAACATGGAACGATTGATCAAAGGAGAAATATTGATTGATCAAGGTAATGAGCCATGCAATCAAGGAACCACTAGAAATATCCTTAACACACTAGTTGTCATCATTTAGTCTCCGTGAAAAGGAAAGTCCATTGTGTAGGATATATTGACACACACGCGAAGATATCGAACCACTCATGATTCAAAAAAATGTGAATGGCCTCAACGAGTACCCAATACACAAGTTGGTGCTAATACTATGTACAGAAACACAATCGAACAATATAACGCAAACAGAATACATGGAAACCATTCTCAACGGAAGGGAAAAACCATGGGCGGGGACGACCTAGCATACACAGCATTTACAGTCTTTCTACTCCGCTTAATAATCAACAGATGGGTGTATATGGTATTTATATGATGGTAAGTCAAATAGATACATAGTCAAGATCTATTTACCCAAACACAACACTAAACAAGGTTGCTTCTCACGTGGAGTAGGGCGATCATCCTAACCATCATGTAACCATGTGAAACTCAAGCAACATGACTATTGGATTACTTCTCACATGGAGTAGAATGGTCGTTTTACTCATCTCAGACCATGTAAATCCACATCTTCATAATATTGCTCCTGCACTTATTTAGTGTCATCATTTAATACTTCTTTTTTATCAAAATAAATGCCAAGACTGCGATTGGATTTTCAACATAAAGATCAAAGATTTTAAAGTGTCATTTGAATTATTGGTGGCACCAATATCAACACCTACAAACCTAAAGTGTGTACTTGATCCCATATTCAAGTCTATTCTCACAAAATAATAAGAATATAACACAAATTTGATATACCTTGGTTGGTGAACCACTAAGGTGATATTTACACCTTCAAGGGCTTCTCGTCGAAGAGCCTTTAGAAGCAAATTGGAGGAAGAGCTGTCCAATCCGGAAGTTGGTTCATCCAGAATTAAAAGTGAAGGCTCCATGACCATTTCCAAGCCCACGTTTACTCGTTTTCTTTGTCCTCCGGAAATACCACGCTTTTCCACTGTCCCAACTAACGAATCCCTCACAGCTTGCAGCCCCAATGATTCAATAACCCTTTCTACAACCAGAACCTTGTCTGCTTTTGACATATCTGCCGGTAATCTAAAACAAACAATTCATTAGAAAATGTGCAGCAAATAATACGAGAAAAATGTACAGTATCAGCATTCACCAAAAATGATGATACGGTGAGGATATGCAAGGAAATAGATAGCACCAGTGTGCCATAAGAAACAAATCGAAGAACTGCATATTCATTACTTTTTTAGATTATAAGCAACGCCAAAACACGTGGACAAAGGAAAAAGATAAGTTGCCATGCACCATTATAAGAGTGAATATCCAAAATAATAGGTTGTCTAAACCCTAGAAAAAAGACAAATATAACAGAAAGCATATTATTTACAGAATGAATTGAGAATGTATGGTCCTATAATTAATTGGTGTATCAAACCATAATCAAAGAAAAGGGAAAATTCAGAATGAAAATGGTTTTACCATGTTTCTAATTAAAATTGTGTTATGTCGACTTGGCCAAATAGTGGATATCATTCAAAATTTGATAACCATGGGATGGGCTCATGAGTTGTGTCATGTTATTACATGAGATATTTGTTTCGACTGAATGGGTCTTGTATATGCGGTCATTTGTTTTCTGTTTTGGGGAGAAAGAACTACAATTACCCTCCTTCATGGAGTACAATGGATCCATGCCATTGCGAACCAGGTTAAAAAGCAAATCTTAATACCTTATTGTTATAGCAGTGGCCCACTTAAATGGTCTCCAGTGGTAGTGCAATGTGTCTACCACCCAAAAGACCAGGGTTCAAATCCCCCTCTTGCAGGGGTTGCGTTAGGTAGTTGACAACCAGCGTAAAAAATAGTCGAATCTTTCAACATGGATTTGAGCAAGAATCCATGTAGCCGACCCTACTCATGGAGGGAGAAGGCTTAGAACATTTCTTTCAATGATCTTTAACTTACCATAGCTTGTCCCAAGCTCACGTAAATGAGGAAGGTTAGCGTAAAACACTCGGACCTTGCAACATGCATTACGCAATCGTTTGGATTTCGTTGGGTCATTCCCTACTAGCAATATGTTGCATCCGAATGCAATGAGAAGTTGGTAGTTAATTGGATCGCTACATGGCCACTCGGATGCAGTGCAAAGTTTGCAATGATTATCGTATGTGGAACGCATGCAAGTAAATAAGCTAGTTCCCATGCATCGCCGCTCAAATGCAATACACAATTTGCAAGGAATCTCGCGTGATGGACACATGCAAGTAAAAAAGCTAGTCCAAAAGAGGCCGCAAAAGAAGTTGCGAATAAGTAGTTGAAATATTGGTATTTCAACCGGTAAATTGATGGAGATGGTACGTATGATGAAGGAAAATTCATATACTATGTATCCAAGAAACAAATTGGGTTGGAAAGAAAGCCAGGGAGATTGAGAAGACATGCTTTAAATTATGGTATTCATGTAAATAAAAGGTAAAAATGGCATTCGAGTGGTTGTTCATAAGGATTTGAAGGATAGTGCGGTTGAGGTGCAAAGATCTGGGGATCAGATTATCTTGCCAAAATTGTTGCTTAAAGAAGAAATCTTGAATATCACCTTAGTTTTTTTAGTCGATATCACCTTAGTTTATGCACCACAAATTGGTTTACAGGAAATGATTAAACAAGATTTTTGAAGGATTTGGATCACGATTATGCAAGGAATCCCACAAAGATATTATCTACATAGATGGAGATTTTAATGGACATATGGGAAAGAATGCTTCATGATATGCTAGTGTCATGGGGGCCATAGCTTTAGGGTTAGAAATGAAAACCGAAAAGTCATTCTGAATTTCGTAACGGCTTATGATCTTTTCATAACAAACACTCTCTTCAAGAAGAGGGAAGAGCATTTAATCACTTATAAGAGTGGCCTAACTAAAACACAAAAATATTATTTAGCAAAGAGGAGAAGAGATCGGTGGTGTTGCAAAGACTGCAAAGTAATTCTAGTAGGGAACTTGACATTTCATCATCGCTTGATGATCATGGATATACAAATACAAGGGTTGGAAAAGAAAGGGATGGTTCTCAATACCAATAAAAGTAAATGATGGAATCTTCAATTGAAGGAAGGAAGCTTCAAGGACAATGCTTTAGAAGACTTATCTTGGGAATGTAAAGGAAGTGCAACCAAGATGTGGGAGGCAAAAAATCTTGTATCCGAAGGGTAGCCAAAGAGATGTTATGCAAGTCTAAAGGAGGAGTTCAAGGCCAAAAGGAGGCTTGGTAGTAGAGTGAAGGAGTGCAACAGAAGCTTAAATTAAAAGAGCTTGCTTTGAAGCTATGTATAAGGATAAAATAGACGATACTATCACAAACTAAAAAAGCGAACAAGGAAGCAAAAAGAGTTGCAAGTGAAGCTAAGACAAAAACCTATGAAATTTTATACATAAAAAATCTTGATTCTAAGGAGGGTCGGGAGGATATTCAGATCGGCTAAAATAAGAGAAAGAAAGACGAAATATCTTACTCAAGTGAGATGCATTAAGGATGAGGAAGAGCGTATACTTGTTACTCATAAGGATATAGAGACTAGATGGAAGAAGTATTTCCGCGAGCTTTTCATTGGGCAAGGGAATAAAGCACTTTGGGAGATCTAGCTAGTAATGAAAGTTATATGATCCATACAAGGTATAGACAAATACAAAGGAAGTAGAGAGGCATTGATTGTTATGAAACCTGGCAAGGTAAAGGACCTAATGACATTCCTAGAGAGGTATGGAGAGCTCTAGGTGAACGTCGCTTGACTTGGCTCATAAATTTATTCAATGTTATTTGGCAAAGCAAGAAAAATCCTGAAGAATGGTGGAAAAGCATAATGGTGCCTCTTTACAAGAATAAAAGAGACATTCAAAATTATCTGAATTACAGAGGTGTCAAAGTAATGAATCATACTATGAAAATTTGGGAACGTGTAATCTAAAAAAGCTGAAACAAGCTTTCAAAGTAACAGAATATCAATTCGGATTCATAACAAGTCACTCAACTGTTGAAGTTATCCAGTTGATGAGGAGAATAATGGATATTTATAGAGCTCAAAGGAAGAGCCTCTATTATTTTTATTGATTTGGAGAAGGTTTATGATTCAGTTCCACGGGAGATCTTGTGGAGAGGTTTGGAGAAGAGACAAGTGCATGTCATGTATATTAACTACGAAGAACGATAAAAAATGAATGACTTCTCTTATTAATGGGTCTAGGGTTTCTTATATAGCGTGAAACCCTAGAGGAGCAGAAAGGAAAATCACATAGATACCTTGAAGGGGTTACAGGACCAAAATACGAATACGTAGATAAGACCCAATAACTCTGACACTCCCCCTCAAGTTGGAGCATATCCATCAATCACACCCAACTTGAGAATCGTCCATGAGAGGCATGCATCAGTAACGTTTTCGTAAATATATATGCAAGCTGAAGATCTGTGGAGATATGAGGAGCAATAATTTTCCTTCCCGTACAGGATTGCGAATGAAGTGACAGTTAACTTCAACTTACGGTCAACTACAACGTGCTTAGTCTGCTCATGAAAAATCGAATTGGTGGCAATGTATGTAGCAGACTTGTCAAAATATAAGGGACTGGAATGGTAGTATGAAGTCCAAGTTCCTATAAAAACAAAAAAAGCCATGTAATCTCATAGGTGGCTTGGACCATTACCTTGTACTCTGCCTTTGCAATTGATTTAGAAACCACTCTGCTTTAGAAACCACTCTGCTTCTTGTTGTGTCATGTAACAAGATTGTCACCAAAAAACATAGCATAGCTAGTAGTCGATCATCGATCCTCAGGTGAACTGGCATAACCTACATCAGCATAAGCGGTGACATCAGTATATCCATTGACCCCATAGGAGAGGTCACGTCCTGGAGAATCCTTCAAATACTGAAGGATCAGAAGAACATCATGCCAATGACTATTGAGAGGTCTCTCCATGTGTTGGCCCGCTCTACTCACAACATACGATATATCTAGTCTAGTGATAGTAAGATAAACCAATTTGCCAAGTAGACTTCTATATAATGTAATGTCCTCAAATTCAAGATCACTAGAAGTACAGTGTTTCCTCAGTTCTGCAGGGATGTCAGATGGTTTGCATCCAAGTAGTCTAGCCTCTATAAGAATGCCTAGACAATACTTCCATTATGAGAGATGTAATCCCTCTATAGTGTGTATCAACTCAATGCCAAAAAAAGTAGTAGAGTTGTCCAAGAACCTTCATGACAAACACTATCCGAAGGAAGGTCTTGGTCTCTGAAATGCATGCTTTCTCATCTCTAATGACAACCATATCATCAACATAAACAGCTAGTATAACTATACCAATAGACCGTCTTCTGACAAAGACAGAGTAGTCAAACATCGTCATGTGGAAGGCAAGAGAAATAATTTCAATAGTAAGCATGTCAAACCATGCCCAAGGACTCTGTTTTAGGCCATAGATGGCCTTACGATGTCGGCACACACACTCCCCCTCGATTGAGTAACCCAAAAGTTGCATCATATAAACATCCTCCTCGAAGTCTCTATAAAGAAAAGCATTCTTCAGATCAAGTTGAAAGATAGGCCACTTCTTATTAGCGGCAAAAAAAAGAATGGTGATAGATTTCATCCTGGCTATTGGAGAAGAAGTCTTGAAGTAATCTACATCATAAGTCTGCGTAAAGCCTTTAGCTACAAGCTTAGCTTTCAATCTATCAATAGAACCATCAGGTGGCTATTTCGTAATGAAAACTCATCTGCATGTCATAGGCCTGACTCGCAGGGAGCACGGTACAAGATCTCTCCTCATCCATATCTTTTCTCCAGCCATGGTCCTGCAAGGCACTGTGATGATCTCAAGGAATAGAAACAACTATCAGAATATATGTAAATCTCTTATCACAACTGGATAAGTCATTAGTAGAAGTAAAATTTGACATAGGATGAAATGTACATTGCCTTTTTTATTTCTACAGAGCTATACGGAGAACCTGAGGAGTATCCAGTGGAGTAATAGTGGGAGCACTCGAAGAAGGCACATTATCTTGCAAATAAGGAATAGGTAAAGGTACAAAAGCAAGCAAAATAGTGCTTCGACATTTATAATAAGGCAAGGTAGGCACGCAGAAGTCTTTGTGAGGGATAGAGTAGAAGCACATCAAGCATATGTCTCAATTTCCTGAAGGCAACCAAAAATAACCTTGAGGGAAAGCAGGTTATCAGACATAAAAATTTGTTCCTTCAATTCTTGGTATTGAGTATGTAGACCAGCAAGAAATCGATAAATCTGCCACTTAGATCACTTTTACACTTGTTTAGAACAACATGTAGGTTGAAATACCATAAGCTCCTCATATAGACCATTGAGATGCCGATACTACTCAACGAGAGTGGACTTGCCCTGAGATGTGGACCAAATCCGCATGCATATATATATATATATATATGTGTGTGTGTGTGTGTGTGTGTGTGTCAGTGAGGCGAGACTTGGTCGTCTTCTGGGAATATGTATGTTCTAGCTCTTCCCGCATCTCTTTAGTTGTGCCTTTGTAGAGTAAATTCACAGCAATGTTTAGTTCAACATTGTTGGTCATCCAAGTGATAACCTTATAGTTATCTCCAAGCCATGTGTCATAATCTTTATCTATCTTCTTCGAAGGGTTTTTCATCAGAATATAGACCTTTCACTGGCCACTAATGAATACCTTGAAGGCACGAGACCATAGCATAAACTTCTCAGCTCCCTTGAATTTGATAGAAGTTCCATGTACTATCATAGAAGATGTAGTGTACAAGGGTTTGGTCTCGGTAGGAAGAGATGTCATCGTGGTCGGATAGAGATATCAAGAAGATGAATCATCCATTTAATCAAGCATATAGGTGACTAATTCAACATCGAGGCACCCAAAGAGAGCTGGTAGGTACCCTAGGGTTCACATACAGGAGGTACGATGATGCAGGGCGATAGCGAGACACGGCTTGGGTGGTGGCACAAGAGGTCTGGAGAGGCACGAAGGCCACGTGCATTCTGCATGGGTCCTGGTGGCGATGCGGTGGCCCACTAAAAGCCTTGCGGCAACAATGACGATGCCTAGTTACACCCCCAAAGGCCTCGGCGCCGACCGATGTTTCCAGGTGGAGAGGGAGGAGGAGGGGGCCTTGCGCGGGACCCTAGGCGAAGAAGAAGGCATGCGCAAGTGGCCAAGAAACAAAGGAGAGGGGGTTGGCAGTAGCGGTGGGTGCTAGGTATGAGCCATGTTCTAGGATCATTGCGTTGATACCATGTGGAGAAAGATGAGAGAATGAATTACTTGTCTTATTCAACGGGTCTAGGGTTTCTTATATAGCGTGAAACCATAAAGGAGCAGAATAGAAAATTACATACATAGCCCCGCAGGGGTTACAGGACCAAAATATAATAAATAGAAAAAAGGCCCAATAACTATAACATTAACCTTATAAAGAATATATATGATGGGGCTTCCCGGTTCCAGTGACGCTAACTTTGCTTTGAAAGCTGCCTTATTAGAGTCAAGCAGGTTGAGTGGAAGAAATTCTAATTTAGACGTCGAGCTAATGCATTATTCCCCCGGTCTTAGACTTTCGGGTACAGCAACATCTCACTTCCTTAGGCTTAAGCCCAACATTTTATGTAAGGATCCAGTCCGGAAAGACCAGCAATTTTGACATCAGCATCAGTTTGCATCATGGTTCGTCTTAGAGTCCTTTCTTTTTTATTCATAGATTTTGTTTTAACAAGTGAGATGCATTAAGGATAACAAAGGATATGTACTTGCTACTCAGAAGGATATAGAGATAAGATAGAATAAGTATTATCATAAGCTTTTCATTGGGTAAGGGAATAAAGAGATTACTTCGAGAGATCCAGCTAGTAGTGAAAGTTACCTTAATCGTACAAGCTATAGAGGAATACAAAGGAAGATGAGGCTTTGAAAGTTATGAAATCTGGAAAAGGTGTAGGACCTGATGACACTGCTATAGAAGTATGAAGAGTTTTAGGTGGACGTAGCTTGACTTGGCTCACAAATGTATTCAATGTTATTGGTGAAGGAAGAAAATTCGATGGGAGTGGTATGTCATTATCAATCGTACTACGAAGATAAAAAATGGATTAAAGTGAATAACATCTTCAAGTACTTTAGAAATACTTAAGATTATGGAGATAGAGATCTCCAAGTCTTGTCATCAAATACTTAAGGACTCAAGACTCCGCCTTAGTTCATAGGGATAATGATCTCCAAATATGAGGGTTTTCTGATTCATACTTCTAATTCGATTTGGATGATAAAAATCAACTCCTGGTTGTATTCTTTCCCTACTTGTTGGAAATGTTGTGAAATAAGTGTACTAAGAACGACACTATCACTGTTTCAACAAAGTCAAGTATTGACTACATGCATTAACATCAGGTCCCTTTGTAGGAATAGGGGTATGTACCATGACTATTCTCGGTATTATATAGTTGATGGTCTAATAAGTTGGATCATATAAGTTGGTATATAGTTGTTGATCTAAGGAGTTAAATCGAGGACACAATTAGCATCATATAATATTATCTAAAGTGGATCTCTAAACTGAGAAGAGATGACAATCTTCTCCAAAGACTGATGTATGGCTGCCACTATTGATGCAGATCCCCTGCATAGGAATATATATTCAATGGTGTCGGATGATTCAAGTTAAAGAGTTAACTTGACGAGTTCGAGATACTAAGACATGTATCGTAGACTGTCACGAGAAGGGTACTCATCCCTTGACTGGGAACAGATATACATCTATATGTCTAAGTATATACATTTGTCAAACCAATAGATTGATAACATGACAAGGTCTATATACCAGCAAGCTGGTATGCATGTTAGGGTATGTGAGGTGTATGATATTTTAAAGGAATCGTACAAGTTTATGCTCAATAAATCAAAAGACAAGAACTAACTCATGATTAAGGGAGGTTTGACATTCTACATGACGAAAATACATAAGATTAGATCAAATCTGAAAAATAAAGTTGTCGTCGTATAGAAAATATAGAGATCATATAATTTTTTCCTTGTAATGTGAAATTACATGGTAACTAAAACTATTTCTGTATAATTTCTCAAATATGAGTTCGGGGATTATACATTAGGTGATGTGTGTAACCGTATAAACAAGTGACCTCCTAAATTAGGTTTAATCTATCAGACACAACACTCGTATGCATGATGATGAGCCGCTAACCTCCCCTAAGTCGAAGAGTAGAACTAGTATTCCTCTTCACCACACAAAGGGTGATATAATCCTTGAATTCTCCTTGCTATGGACTTGTCTCACAAAGTCATGGCCATCTTCTTGGACACAGATGCTCATAGAAGAAGACTCTTCTTCCTTTTCCTATAGGGGCGCCAACATGGATAACAAAGAGAGGTAGGGGGACAGCTACGGGGAGAGACAAAACGAGAGGGTAGGAGATGATTACTTTAGAATTGGCATAGTACTTATTATATCAACATGAGATATATAATGTTGTCGTCCCCCTTATTATATATGAGTCTATAGGAGACATCCACTTTGAATTTTAGTGAAGATAATTTTATACCAAATTCAAATACTAGTTATGTAATGTCCTGAGCCTAGGTCGTAGCCGTTATCGAGGATAACTGACCCTCGCAACTTGTTGGGCTTGGGCCCAACACTCTTTACTAGAATAAAGGAGACATTAAAATTGTATGAATTGCATAGGTATCAAACTAATGAGTCATACTATGAAAACTTGAGAATGTGTGATAGAAAGAAAGCTAAGACAAGTTTTCAGAGTAACAGAAAATCAATTTAGATTCATACCAAGTCGCTTACCTATTGAAGATATCCAGTTGTTGTGAACAATAGAGATTTATAGAGCTAAAAGGAAGAGCCTCCGTATGAATTTTATTGATTAAAAGAAGGCCTATAATTCAACTCTACGAGAGACCTTGTGGATAGTTTTGGAGAAGAGACAAGTATATGTCATGTACATTAACCACATAAATGATAGGTATAATGGGGCTTCCTCTAATGTAAGCATCCGGTATGGGAAGACCAGTTATTTTGACATGACTGTTTGTGTGCATCATGGTTCAGCACTGAGTCTTTTTTCATTTTATTCATGGGCTTTTATTTTACTCAAGTGAGATACATTAAGGATGAGGAAAGACAAGCATTTTTACTCAGAAGGATATAAAAACTAGATGCAAGAAGTATTTCCATAAGTCTTTCATTGGGCAAGGGAATAACGAGATCACTTTGGGAGAACTAGCTCGTAGTGAAAATGACATGAATCGTACAAGTTATAGATGAATACAAAGGAAGTAAAGGAGGCATTGAAGGTTATAAAATCCGGGAAAGATGTAGGACTTGATGACATTCCTATAGACATGAAAAGTTCTAGGTGAACATGGCTTAACTTGGCTTACAAATTTGTTCAGCATAATTTGGGGAAGCAAGGTGATTCCTGAAGAATGGCAGAAAAAGCATTGGGGTGGCTCTTTACAAGAATAGAGTGATCTTGGGTGGCGGCAAGGTATTCTTCCTCTAACAATATAGTGGACAGCATTGGGTTGAGTGAAGTAAAGATTGCCCCCATTAACCTCACAGCAAACTTTTTTATATACTTATATATAGGCTCCATAAGAGCGATAATTAGTAAAGTAGCCCAATTCCTTAATTGGGTATAGAACCTAATAACTAATAGCCCTGCCTGAAAAAAAAATTCTAGTTTCCACCAACTATACTTGAGGGGAGAAAACATAGAATATATGATTTTTGATAGAAAGAAAGCTGGAACAAGTTTCTAAAGTAACAGAAAATCAATCCAAATTCATATCAGGTCGTCCAACTATTGAAGCTATCCACCTATTGAGGAAAACAATAGAGATATATAGAGCTAAAAGGAAAGGCCTCCATATGATTTTTATTGATTTAGGGAAGGCTTTTGATTAAGTTCTACAAAGATCTTGTGAAGAGTTTTGGAGAATAGATAAGTACTTTTCATGTGCATTAACCTAATAAAGGATATATACGATGAAGCTTGATCTTATGTAAGGATCCTGGGAAGATCAATTATTTTGACATCATCATTGGTTTGCATTAAGATTCAACTTTGAGTTCTTTCATTTTTACTTTATTTATGGATAAGCTGACTAGTCAAAATTCAGTTTGAGATACATCGATGTTTGTTGTTTATCGATGATATTGTGTTGGTTGATGAGATTAGAGATTTGAGTATAAGAAGCTTGAGATTTGGAGAATGCCTTAGAGACTAAAGGATTTCGTATAAATAGGGATAAAATTGTATAAATGGAGCATATGATCAAAGCGGTGATGAAGGAATCGAGGTGAAGATTAGAGAAGATAGCATTTAGAAGAAGGATTCTTTTGGATACTTAGATTTATTTTGCAACATGATGGAGAGATTGATGGAGAGTAACATAGAATAAATGTAGGATGGCTAAAGTAAAGAGGAACCTCTATTGTTCTATGTGATAGAAAAGATCCTTTCAAAAATAAAGGAAAGTATTACAAAGCAATTGTCAGACCTGTTATGCTATATGGATATGATTGTTGGCATGTTAACTATAGACATGTGTAGAGAATGACAATCGCAGAAGTGAAAATGCTATGATTGATGTGTGGTCTCATATACAAAATATCAGATTCGGATCGATGTGATCAGTAGGAAAGTTGGTGTAGCTCCTATCGTGGATAAGACAAGAGAGACGATCTTAAAGTGGTTTAGCCATTTATAAAGGAGGTGTATTGATGCATCAGTTAAAAGATTGGAGATTTAGGATGCTGAGTTGGCTAAGAGAGGGCGATGAAGGTTCAATAAGTGTTGGAAGGAGACTATCCAAAGGGATCTTAATTTTATGGATCTAAGTCCAAGAGTGACCCAAAATAGATATGAATGGCGTCAAAGCATACATGTAGCTGGCCCTAGTTAATGTGGGAGAAGGCTTTGTTGCTATTCATGTTGTTGTCATTTCTTTCAATTGTTATTTCCTTTTCTATAAATTTCCTCTTTTGATATTCTGCCCTTTAGGGATTCTCCTATATATATATATAGGAGCCCGTTAGGCTTTGAATAAATAACCCATTCATTTCTTTCTGCATGGTATTAGAGCGGAGGTCATGGATCAGTGCTCTGGCATCTTCTTGATACCCTAAAATCCCACCCATAGGCCCTTACTCCTTAGATCTCACGTGCATAGCCTCCTCTCTTCTTAGCCCTTGTGAGCTCCCTCCTCAAGCACCGTATCGATCTATGTTGATCCCCGCACCAGTGCGGAGCCCTCGGTGGTGCTCCAACCCCACCGCGGTGCCTCTCCAATGGTTCTCTTCAACACTGCTCCAACACAACCGCTCACTATCGTGCATGTATGAAACCATGCCTTGGGAAGTGTGCTAACCCCCAACGGCACCCATGTGCCCGACGGTGCCAGGCTGACCCTTCTCGGCGCCCTCTCACATTGATTTTAGTATAGTCCAGATTAGGTTCGGTCCTCTTAATCCCATCTACCCTAAAGCATCACAATGTTGATGGGAAAGGTTGTGCTATATCTGCACACATAACCTATTCCCTACATAATTGTGTAGACAAAGACAGATCTCTCTATCACTCTATCATGCCCTTCCTAATCTCTTTTTTTCGTCATGGCAAAAGATAAGGTTGATATTCCTCCATCATCTGGGATTGTTAATGGCCATGTGACATTGTCTCATCATCAAGATAAATGGGACCAACTATGAACTTTGGGCAATGATGTTCATAAGCATCATGGAGAGCAACAACAAAGAGTACATCTTGACGAAACCCAAGTCAACTGACAAGACTGGAGCCCACGCTTCATAGAAGCACGACAACGCATGCGCACGTGTTTGGCTCTCTAACACCAACACAACATAGATAAAAATGATGTTCTAGCCCACATCAAAGGTGATATGGGATATCCTTGCCACCACATATTCTTGGAAGAAGAATGAGATAGAGGTTCTTCATCTCTAATACAACATCTCAACTGCAAAGCAAGATGGTTTGAGAGGCGTGTTTTCAAGAAGCTCAATAGCTTCATGCTCGTGAGTACTAGTATTGATCAACAGATGATCTACAAGATCACTACAATGACAGGTGCTTTTCTTGCGGCTCTTGATCCCCAATATGATGACGAACGCGGCAAGCTTCTTACCGGTGCTTTTATACCTCCTATGGAGGAGGCATGCAATCGTCTAAGAAGAATCATTGTGCCTCCTAGTTCTACTACTTAGACCTCCTTTGTTATGGCATCATCACGTTGTAAAGGGGGCTTAGCTCAGTTCAGATGACAAAGAATCCGCGGTTGAGGAAGTGGTTATCATCGCCCTCAGTGCACATACTGCAAGCGTATACGATACTATAAGGAAACATGCTATCAAAAGTATGGTCGTCTTGCATCTGCTCGTGTTGCGAGGAATAGTCTAAGACCATTGTTGCTCCCGTTGATTAGAAGTATAATGATATTGTCTCATGTTTATAGGACATCATGGGCCCTTCAATCAGTACTACTAGCACTCAAATGATCTCGTCTGACATGGTTGACTTTCTGAGCACCTAAGGTACTAATTATACTCTTATCACATGTCACAAACACTGATATTACAGAAATGGATCACAAACTTTAAGGCATCTCATCATCTCTACGACGACAGAAAACAGTTCACATCATATAGAACCATCCCTCTAGGATAGTTATTGTCTTTTTCGATGGGAGACATTCTCCTATCATGGAACATGGAGAGATTTAATTGATTCCTTACATGTGTTTGCATAATGTTTTACATGCACCAAAGTTTTCAATGAATTTACTATCCATCAGTCAGATTAGAAAGGAATTATCATGTCAATTTTTACCATTCTTCTCTTGTGTTTCAGATATATTCATGGGCAAGGTGATTGAATGTGACCATGAGCAAGGAGTTCTATATAGAATGGTCCAATCACCTTACTCTCGCATATCTTCCATATCAACTGGGACAGACTCCTCGTACATCTGACACCTTCTGTTTGGCCATTCCTCTACAGAAGTTGTATAGAGTCCTCCATCAGATCTCACCTCAGTCTAATTTTCAGTGGGAGGCTTGGGAAGCATCACTGTGTCGGTTTTCCTAATCATTAGAGTCATAACATTACTTCTTTACAAATTGTTGCATTTTGATATTTAGGGTCTCAACCGTGTCCCAGGTCATCAGGGACACATGCTCTATTTAGTTGTTGTTGTTGATGACTTTAATAGACTTTTATGGCTCTTCCTGATGAAAAATAAGTTTGAGGCTAGGTCTATTATGAAAACTTTTATTATAAGAATAAAGAATCTCTTTTCTACTACAAATATGTTCACTCTAACAATGCTTTAGAATTTAGTATTGGTCAGTTAACTCAGTTTCTCAAGCTCTTGAGATCCTACATTAGATGTTATGTGCCTATACTTCCCAGCAAAATGGTATTGTTAAATGCAAACACCGTCATCTCTTAGATGTTACCAGGATTCTTCTGATACATAGCCATGCTCCTCACTCCTATTCAGGATATGTTATCCTCATTGATTGCTACCCTCATAGATTGATACCTTATCAATTGTATGTCTTACTTTGCTAGAAGAAAAGGTTACTTACTGTGAACCCCTCAGGATCCGGGTACCCTTTTTACGCGAGCTCGCAGTGTTTTTACGCCTCGTTGGGATCCAAACTTTAGACCATTCCGCTGACCCTGTTTTAGGATACCCAGGCGGGGGATCCTGGTTTTTCAGTTTTTCGTACGAGCTCGTCCGCCCGTACTAGTCGGGCAGGTTTCTAGAGTGACTTTTCTAGGGAGTCTCTCTCACCCGTCTCAGTGGCGTAGTTGGGAAATAGACCTATCCCTCTATTGGACCGCGCTTCCAATTAGAGGGCGAGACGGAAGAGCCATTTGTAGGCTTCTTCACCGCTTGAGTTTTCTTTCGCCAACAGACGGCGATTCTACATCCAGATCATTCGTATCTACATCTATATCTACATCATTGAGAGCACATCTGAGAGAGTTAGAGTGAAGGTTTGGAGGAAATTACCATTAAAATTAAGTTAATTGGAGGTGACTTTAATCTGATTCGAAATCCCTATAAGTTAGTGGACGTGTTGGGAACTTAGTTAGGATGCATTACACAACACCGCATGCCTACGGAGGCCCCCCAACCCTAAGGTACTTTTAAATACCTTAGAGTCATAGTGTGAGGTTACATACAGACCAAGACCACAGACTATCCACTAACTTAGAAGGAGTAAATAGAATTAATGATCAAATTCATCATCATCATATCAGTCCATTATCGAAAACCATGACATGATCTCAATGACAAGAAAGTGCCATTAAGTTCTACGACATGATCTCCAAGACCCAGAATCATGATCTTTATCTACATCATCTGGAGTTATATCTGAAACAATTGAAATTAAGAATTGGATGCCTACCTATTGAACTTGGGAATCAAGTAATCTATAAATATTTCATATTCCATTTTTCACATCGACAAATCCACAGATTTGATATCGGGTCAATATAATAATAGAGATATATACATATATGCGTACTCCTATAATTATCAACATTTGATTATAAAATAAATATGTTAAATATGAAAAGTGTTTGGATAATGAGAGTTTATGAGAAATGCTTACAAGCCTGACTACCTTTTTAATTACGCAAGTAGATGTAAATAGTGCTTATTCCACCATTCTACTTGCTCTCTTTTGCACATTAAATTACTTGTTATTTATTTTAAACTACGGGTTTGTATTCACGTTTGTGACTCCTTTTCTTCCTTGCACGCATGGCAGGAAAGGAGTTTATTGTTCAGTAGCTATACAGGGTTCCAGAAGACAAGGTCTATACTAAACGGTATGTTATTCTTTTTGTCTCAGTTTTTGTTCGGTTGTTAATGTTATATGCTTCTTTTCTCTTCAGTCAGATTTTGGGATATACTGTATATACTTTCAGACATTGTACAGGTTGAAAATGAAATGAAAGTTAATGAAATAAATTCGTGGTGACATTTATCTTTATTATCTTGTGGTTGTAAATGTGAATGTCGAATGTCACTTGCAAATATATTCATTGCGAAAAAAAAATTTCCCCATAAATTTATGCTTATAATGCGATGTCAATAAAATGGAATGTTGCGAATTGTGTCGTAAACGGGTACCCGGATCCTGAGGGGTTGACACTTACTCGATCGTATTTCCCAAAAAGGGCATGTTCTCCCTAACACCTTGAGTCTTTGGTTGTGTGGTTGTTGTCCATTACTTGACTCGTGGTTGTGATAATCTCTCTGCCTGATTTGTTAAACGCACCTTCATTGGCTAACTCTCAGACCCAAAAGAATATCGGTGCTTTGATTTGTTAGATGGAAGTACTACTATTATGTCAATACTAAAGTCGATTTCTTTGGTCCATCATGTATTTCTCTCCCATGGGTCATAGGATGACATCCGCTGAGTCTGACACGAAGGCTTACATGCCACCTCTACCTCTTGTGCCTACTATGCCCCCATGTAATAGAGACTTTATCTTGTGCGTATGTTCATTGGCTCATCACTTTATGACATGTTCTTATGTCATCCCCAACATCCAGCATACCCCGAGTAAATTCCGAATACTTGGTTTCCACTCATGGCATTGTTGATGTTTATGTACACCATGAGATTGTAGGAGGATGGTCCAACTATTCAGGAGATTGTTATACATGAGGTTAATCCATGAGAGGATCTCGACCAGCCTATTGCACTTCAGAAGAGAAGACATACATGTGATATGTAACCTTTTTTAGGACATGTTTCATTAGGAATATTATCAGAGGACTTTAGAAAGTTTGTAGTGGGATTGTCAGCTGTTACAATTCCACGCGCATACCACAAGACGATGCAAGCCAGTCAGTGGTGTCTGGCTATGGAGGAAGAAATGGTTGCATTACAATCAAGAGGTACATAGAGCTTGGTTACTGCCCCAACATGAGCCTCTGTGATAGGATGCAAATGGGTCTTTACAGTGAAGCCAAGGTTCAAGAAAGCGGTATGTGTATGCATTCGGACAGGTCACTGAATAACGCTTAAGCGATATGTGGGGGCATATTTGGGGTATATGCGGTTCTACGTAGTTTCTTAATATTTTATTAATAAATAAATAAATACAAAAGTGACTACAACAAAACTAACTTTATGTATAGTTGTGGTCCAACAGAAGATCTAAGAAAAAATAATTTTCATATAGAGTTCAAAACAATCTCTATCAATCAAATATCAATACTTCAATAGAATGGTTAGCACACAAAATAATTGACAACAATCAACAAAATAGAAAAGTTAGCACACAAAATGCCTCTATTGTTGAATATAATGTCATTTATCTCTGTCGTTATATTTGTAGTTGATCCTCCATCAAAAGTACCAAACTTTACATATATATTGCAATCATAATAACTATTAGTTGACTAAATTAGTTTGCTAAATTATCAGTACATTACTATTTTTCTTCCTTGCGTGTTTAATCCATTCTCGCAGTACAACCACTTTGACGATGGACTTAAATGGTCATGGAATGCTTGGTTGGCATACATGCAAAAGCAAGGAAAATGTGGCATAACACAATAAAAACGTGGCACAAATTAAAAAAAATAAAAAATAAATAAATGTGTATGTGGCCGCACAGCCCGCATATGCGGCCCGCATAAGCGCACAGGATGCATAATGGGGGGCTTCATGAAAGCGGTGTGCTGAGGCCACCGCATACGCATATGCGGCTGCGCAGGCCGCTTTCGTGAACACTGAGTGAAGCATAGAGCAGAAAATAGTGTTAACTGCCAAAAGGCCAGACTTTTGGCATGCGGGTTCACTCAATATAGGATGGACTACCAGGACACTTTCTCTCATGTGGCTCGTCACCCCCCCCCCCCGGATCCTTCTCTCTATTGCAGTAGTGAGATACTGGACACTCTCTCAACTCAATGTCAAGAATATCTTTCTCTATGGAGACCTTCGGGAGGAAGTTTATATGCAACAGCCACTTGGGTTTGCTGCTGAGGAGGGTGTTAGAAGATATGTAGGCCCCATAACGTTATTTATGGTCGTAAGTAAAGCTCAAGAGCATGGTTCCATAAGCTCTCATACTTGATAGAGCAACAGGGCTTCAAGATATCAAATGCAGATCACTCACTCTTTGTACATAGGACACCACAAGATATTGTTGCTATTTTAGTATATGTTGATGGCACTATCAATACAGGAGACGATCTGCAAGGGATTAGTGAGGCAAAAGCATTCTGTATATAGCAGTTTGTCACAAAGACCTTAGAGAACTGCGATATTTTCCAGGGGCTTGAATTTGCTAGGAACCAAAGAGTACTAATAATAACTCATAAAGATGATGTTATTGATTTCCTTTTCAAAAAAAATGATCTTCAAGAGACTAGAACAACAAAGTACAAACCTGCTACTACTCTTATGAATCCCAATACAAAACTCTATGATGATGACACTGATGAAGTAGACAAAAGGAGATATAGAGAGCTTGTTGGGAAGAGCTCATATGTGTGACTATCACCAAACCAGGAATTTTCTTTGCCATGAGCAAAGCTAGTCAGCTTATTGAGCAGCCACGTCAGGCATATATGGATGCAATTTCCATGATACTAAGGTACCATAAGTCTTCATCATCCATGTGGCAAGGTATTTTGAAGATTCTTCAGGAGGTGAGTCCATGCATGCGTCCTGTGGTTGGCAATGGTGATTTATCTGATTCTGGGTGGACGATTGGACGGGTTTGGGTGCAATGAATGAGAGATATATGTGTTTATTCGTCTTAGAGGAGGATGAAGGTACTTTAGTTCAGCAGGTTTAAACAGATGCCTCTTGGTCTCCGACGTAAATGGTAGAGTTCTTGGAACAACGTCTAGTTGAGTATATGGCTTTTCTTAATGATCTAGCATACTACAAGGGTTCAAACAGTGTTCTTGACCATTTTGACTAGAGCGAGGGTCGCTTTACGGTTAAGAGGGCATACCATTTCTTCTCTCACCTCAATGACTCGGTACAGGAGGAAGTCACACGGGATTGCACCATTATCTAGTGCAGTAGAATTTTGTTACGAATCAAGATATTTATGTGTCTCACCAGACATGGTCGCTTGTTGACAAAGGTGAGGCAAGATAGGATTTTGCATATGGGTGATGTGGTTTGTGAAACTTGTAGCAATGGTGACGAGGACTTGGAGAATCTTATGTTCAGTTGCAGTCTCTCGAGGAGGATTTGGGTTGAAGCTGACTTTACTTGGCTCGAGATTGATAATATTTTTTTGAGAAACGGTGGGATGGATCTGCTATAGAGATACATCCAAAAAATATAATTATAAATAAACAACCTATATCGGGATGGATAATATGATATATTTTTTAAGATCTATTAGAATGGTTTGTGGGAATTCACATGAGGACATCTCTCATGTTGTTACGCTTATGCGGGCTATCTGGAGTGTCAAAAATGATTTTATTTTTAGGGGTCAACGCATGTATCCTGAGAATGTCTTGGGTCATTTTAGAGGCCTCTGTTTGGCCTATAACATTGTAACACGATTATTTTTTAGTATTAATACATACATGTGGGTGAGTTCCACCTTGGGACTCCATCCTTTTCATTATCAAAAAAAGTACATATTTACTCTTCAGCAAAGGAACACCTCTTGAGATCACAGCATGTGGAGGTGTTGATCAGGAAGTCAGCTTCTGGATTCGCGATTTCTATTGGAAGATCACTAGTCTCATGGAAAATCAAGAAAACAAATTGTTGTTTCTAGGTCAACTGCTATATATGAATAAAGAGCCATGGTGGAAGACAGAACTAAGATGATGTCGGTCAGATCTGTTCTGACTTGGCACACCTCTTCCTATGCATTTGATATGTGACAATCAGGCTACATTACTTATTACCAGCAATCTAGCATTCCATGAGAAAATCAAACACATCAAGGTAGATTGGTACAATAACAAAGGCATGATATATAAGGGCTTCATCTCTACATCTCATGTCAACTCAGCGGAACAAGCTGCAAATATATTCATTAAGGCTCTAACAAAGGGGTCATTCCAGAAGTATTCATCCAAGCCAAGCATGATAGACATCTATGTTCTAGCTTGAAAGGGAGTGTTATAGGAAATATTATTTATGCCATTTTTAAAAAATTGTCATTTCCTTTTTTTATGTATTTCCCATTTAGATATTTTTCCCTCTACGCTTTCTCCTCTATATAAAGGAGTCATATGGCCTGTGAACATACAATTCATTCAGTTCTTTATGCACTTATCATGGACTTCTTGATGGTATTATCGCACGAGAAGGGGAACCTTTGCATTCTACAAAGGTCTGTGCCCAACAGTTCATCTAGAATTAAATTTTTATTTCCTTGAACCACGAAACCCTACAAAGAAAATCATAGAGGATATCCACAACTATGAGATTTGAGATTTTCACTCAGGATATATATTGATCAATGACGATGATGCAGTGGTAAAATGCCGGTGGAATGCTTTTGGGAGCAAGGTGTGGTCAGAGAAAAGCTATTATTCAGTTCAGAGCAATGACTTGTTTTCAAGTTCCAGAGTAAATTTGAAAATTCCAATTTGTAACATATTCAAGGAATATGATTTATGTGGATCCTGTCAATGATTGATAGGACTCCCATAATGATTAAAATTTCAAAAAGCAAGTTTGACAATTTATTGAAAGATATTTTTTATAGAAACTAACGGGCGAGCCTCCAGAAGAGGAATGCCCTTACCTCATACTGTTGAAAGATACTTGTTGACAACCAGAGACACATTTAGTCAGGAAAGCTGGAAATAATGTAGACTCAAAAGTTTAAAAGCTCCGCAGGTGCAACCAGGAAATATCAACTTGGAAATGAGAACAGATAATAAACAAAATCAATCATGGATTCTCCTTTATGGATTCATTCAGAGATGAGAATTGACACACTTAAAAGAGGCTTATTTGCGATAACTAAAATATCATAAACATTAAAAGATCCAGAACGGAAGGACCCATCTAGGAAGTAATACCACAGATGAAAATTACCAATGCAAAAGCATGCAACAAGGTACTTCTTTTTACCTGCATCTTGCACTAAACCAAAGATTCTCCTCCACTGTTAAGTTTCCATGCACAATATCATCTTGGGGCACAAACCCAATAATTTTTTTGTATGAACTCATGGACTCCACCACCCCATTTATAAGAATCAACCCACTCATATCGCATCCTGTAATCTTTCCAGCAAGAGCACTAAGAAATGTTGTTTTCCCTGCCCCAGAAGGACCCATAACTGCGGTAACACGTCCAGGCATCAATTTCCCAGTCACGCATCTCATAAGAGTTTTGTTCTTCCCTTTCAACTTAAGGGTCAAATCTTTGAAAGCAACTTCAATCACTGGTCTAGTTCTTATTTCTGTATCTGTAGCCATTGATATGAGTCCTGAAAAGGTTAAGTTCTTGTTTTGCTGCTCCAACGCTTTCTCTTTTTCAATTTGACCATATGCATATTTGAAGATTTGACTCCGAGTATGCATTTGTCTGCCTCTTGGCGCTTTTTTTTGCAGGTTTTTGTCCCCAATTGAAAAGGTAAAGCCTTCATCGTTGTTAGGGTCTTCTTCAAGAGAACGCATCATTTTGGTAAGATTACTTGGCTCCTTTTTTTTACCAGTGGATGTTACACCAGATGTCACCGATGGAGCTGAATTATCGTTTGATCCAAACTTATTTCCTATTCCTTTTAGAATATCTGTCTGCATTGTAGATTTTTTACGAGAGAATGTACGAGATAATTGTGTTTGCAGTCCAACGGCATGCTTCTTTGCAACATCTTTAGCAGATTTCCACCTTTCACGAGCCTGTGCTGTTTCTCTGGCACTCCTCGCAGCAGCCTCTCGGGACTTTGCTTGCTCTCGTTCCCTGGTAGTGAGCATCTGTCCAGAGAAGTTATAAAGTATCAACAGCAGCAAACCCAATGCAGCCTGCACCATACAACATTAGATTATTATCCCAGTAGTATTAGAGTCTAAGCGATTATGGTTGTTCCCAACCCAAAGGAACAAGAACGAAGTGCATATGTGTCACATTTACAAGTCAGTTGTACCAAAGCATTTGTCCTATCCGGTATTTTTAGATACAATTTTTCAATCATCATCCTGTCAAAGGTTGGTACTAAAAAACCGAGAAATTCTCTACAAAACGGAACAGATAATGGTGATGTTTAATCATCAATTTCCGTAAAAAAATGAATAGTGTGCATGATATTTCCTGAATAGAATACCATGCATGATAATATCATTGACCAATCTTCTTTATATACTTTTTTTGAAATCCATTAGAGATTTCCTAGCAAGAATTTTACAGAGTGCTGACTCCAGCCGAAGACAGATGAGCAGCTTTTCCACATCTGATCTCTGCCAGAAACCTTATACTGCTATGTACTCCCAAAGAGACCACTGATTAGGTAAAGCATCCAAACACATTCTCTGGATAGGTTTGGGCATAGCCAAGTCAGAAATTACAGTCAAACAATATAAATAGATTCCATTGAGATGTTGAATCCCAACCCATCAATTTGACCTCATGCATTGCAAAATCCAGTTTTATGATCTCTTTGCATCATTGCTGAGCGAAGCCCCTTGTCTTAAATGGGCATCTCGCTGCCCACTCAAAAAACCTGCAGGGTTTTAAGGTGGGAGAGCATGTGCTCCTTCCCCCTGTGGGGTTTCGGAGGCAACGTCCTCAACACAATATTTAGTTTTTGTTCTTTTTTTATATCCAGGTTTGTGGATCTGCCTCATTTTAGGAGATCCGTTTGTACAGGGTTGTCATATAAACCTCCGAGAGTTGGGTCTCGTTTGTAACATATGTGCCACTCTTTATTCCACAAGAGAAGATGATTAATCACCATTAAGGACGTAGTCTAATTAGGGATGAACATCATACATTTGTGTACTGCGTGATTGTCTTGTTTGCATGCTTGTTCTTTTGGTTCACATTTGTTTTTGTGCTATGCACTACATGTTCATTTGTTAACGTTATAATAAGAAACTTCAACATACTTTTCATCTTATAAAAGAAATAAAAATAATGGAAGGACAGCACTTTCAATGAAGCTCTTTTTGTGTAAGATCCAAGGAAGGAAAACACTATTTTACACGCAGCATAATCGTGTACTTCTACAAGAGACTAGTTCCCCAACTAGCAGCCGAAAGCAGTTGCAATTGAGGCCGAAGTTCATCTCTTAAATAAAACAAATGCACAGAGTTGACCTCAATTAACATGGAAAAATGTCCATTTTCTATCTTGATGGAACTTGTATGTGTTTTAAATAATTACGCTCTATGATGCACGAAATGACTTTGCGTAATGTTCCCCCAAATCTCAATGTAGTATATCTAGTATATTTATTCAACTTTATTTGGCAGTCACGATTTTGTGTTGGAAGAGTACACAATTAATCTGTGATTAGATTTGGGCAAGATGGGTCCAACTCAAATACCAAGATCCATCTTAGGTTTCCATAAAACAATGATTATTAACCAAGCTTCCATCACGATTTATTTATAATTAAATAGAATTTTTAAAAGGAGAGAAATCCAGACATCACAAAACTCATGTGTAACCAATCATTTTAAAAATTAGTATGAACTAATTTCTTATCCATATATTAAAACTCAAAAACGATATACCATTAGGCACATGTTACAAGCACTTCAAGTAAGCAACCAACTAGAAGTAATACATTCTTTAGCATGGGAAATGTTTGGATTTACATAAAACAATGTCTCCATCAATGAGATTACAGGTGTCCGCAAGTTTTTTTTGCAACACGCTGATAAAAAACTTATGATTGTTTACATGTGGATTAGGAGTTCATTTTTAGTGTTTCAATGGCCAATTAAAAAAATAATAGATTAAAAGACGAGCAAGACAGCACTTACAACAAGCAGCAAACCAAACAAAGTGATATCTTGAGTTGCAGATCTCTCCTTGCATGAACTCTTGTTAAAGCACCCTGCATGTATCAGCCACAGGATTTCATAAATATCGAGCAAATAAAATATTATTGTGGAAAAGTGATGAGAGAATATGATAATGTGTTTATTCAAGTGGTCTAAGGCTTCTTATATAGGACTAAACCCTAGATAGCTCAAAAAGATAAAATAGATAAATACCCCCGTGGGGTTAAAATGGAATATGAGAACGTAATCTACAATAATCCCTAACACTCCCCCTTAAGTTGGAGCATATCCATCGATCATGTTCAACTTGGAAGTTATCTAGGAAAGGCACTTCTTTGCTAAGGCCTTTGTAAATATGTCTGCAAGCTGAGATTTGTCAAGATGTGTAGTGTAGCAATCTTGCCTCTTCGTACAACATCACAAATAAAATGACAGTCAATCTCAATGTGTTTGGTTCTCTCATGGAATACAGGATTTGTAGCAATGAAAGTAGCACTTTTATTATCGTAGTATAGAGGAACGTGAGTGGTGATAGCAACATTGAGTTCTTGCAGAAGAGTCAGTAGCCAAGTAATTTCACGTGTAGCATGGGCCATTGCCCTATACTCTACCTCCGCATCGGATCGGGAGACTACCGTCTGCTTCTTGCTCCTCCAACTAACAAGGCTTCCTCCTACCATCATAGCATAGCCCATAGTAGAGCGATGATCCTCATGTGAGCTTGCATAATCAATATCGACATATGCAGCAACATTAGTGTATCCATTTGCCCCATACAATAGGCCACATCCAGGTGATTCCTTCAGGTAGCGAAGGATCTGAAGAAAATCTTGCATATGGTTGTAACAGGGTTTCTCCATGTATTGGCTAGCTCTGCTCACAGCATAGGATATGTCTGGCCTAGTAACAGTAAGATACAGAAGTTTGCCAACCATGCTTTCGTATCATGTAGTGTCTTCAAAGGCAGGATCAATGGAGGTAGAGTGTTTCATCGGTTTTGCAGGAATGCCAGAAGGTTTGCACCCAAGTAACCCTGCCTCAGTCAGTATATCTAACCAGTACTTTCTTTGTGACATATGGAGCCCCTTCTTGGTGCGTAAAACTTCTATGCCCAGAAAATAGCAAAGTTGCCCCAGATCCTTGGTGACAAAGACCTTTTGCAGAAAAGCATTGGTCTCTAGTACCCCTTTATCATTGTCACTTGTAACAACCATATCATCCACATATACAACAAGTATAGCAGTACCAGTTGATCATTTTCTGACAAAAACATAGCACTCATATGTAGTTCTCTGGAAACCCAGAGTGCCGATCTATGTACTTAGTCTGTCAAACCATGCCATCGGGCTTTGCTTCAGACCATAGATTGCTTTGCAAAGTCGGCAAACATACTCCCCCTCGACTTCATAACCTGGAGGTTGCATCATGTAAATTTCCTCCTCGAGATCTCCATATAGAAATGCATCCTTGACATCCGACTGAAAGATAGGCCAGCCCTTGTTCACGGCTACAGAAAGGATAGTCCTTATGGATCCCATCCTTGCAACAGGAGAAAAAGTCTCAAAGTAGCCAACTCCATATGTCTGTATAAAGACTTTCGCCACAAGTCTTGCTTTTAACCTGTCAAAAGAGCCATCTGGAGACTGCTTCATAATGAAGACCCATCTGCAAGTAACAGGCTTAGTTCCCTAGGGACACTGTACAAGATCCCATGTCCCTCTAGAATTGAAAGTGTCCATTTCTTCATTCATTACCTTTCGTCATCCAGAATCCCTCATTGCACTATGATGATCTCTTGGAACAGAAATTGCCATAAGAGTATCTGCATATCTTTTGTCAGAACATGATAAGCTACAGTGGATGTGAAATGAGACATAGGATGAAATGTACGCAGCCTCTTAGTTCTGCGCAAAGCGATGGGAAGCTCCTGAGGATCATCCAGGGCAGTGTTGGTAGGAGCACTTAAAGATGGCATATTCTCCTGCAACAAAGGAACAGGTAGAGGGATAGAAACAAGAGTAGAAACATGTTTTCTTTTATACACAATAGGTAGAGGCGGAAGTTCTAATGGTATGTCGAACACAGACTGAGTAAAGAAGCAAGTTTGTTCGAAGAAGGTGACGTCGGTAGATATGTAATAGCGATGGCCAGAAGGATCTTAGTACTTGTACCCTTTCTGAGTTTGAGAATAACCGAGAAAAACACAATTAATCCCACATGGAGATAATTTGTCGGTAGTATGAAAATTGTGAACAAAAGCTATGCATCCAAAAATCCGTTGAGGTAGAGGAAATGGTGAGTCATTAGGGTATCGTAAGCCAAAGGGAGTGGAGCTATTTAGGGATGCAGAAGGGACTCTATTTGTAAGGTGGGAAGCTGTGAGTATAGCACTCCCCAATAGGTCTTGGGAACCTTCATTTGGGTGAGAAGAGAACGGGCAATATCAAGGAGATATCTTAGTTTTCTTTTGGTTACCCCATTCTGTTGGGAGGTATATGGGCAAGAGGTTTGATGATGGCACCTTCGGAAGCAAAAAAGGATGTCAAATCATTTATGTAAATTCCAATGCATTATCAAAACGAAAAATTTAAATAGTAGTGGAGAAGATATTTTTGACATAGTGAAAGAAATTCTTGACAATGTTATTAATTTCTGAACATTCCTTTAACAAGAAAACCCATGATGATCGATTGTAGTCATCCACAAAGACAGCATAATCTATGACCACTCAAAGTTCGGACTGGACATGGTCCCAGATATCACAATGGACAAGAGAAAAAGGAGCATGGTGGCGAGGCTCGGTTCATGCAGGAAAGGATGCTCTATGATGTTTCCCGAACTGACACGTCTCACACTCAAAGAGTTTGATCATAGAGAATTCAGGGAACATCATGAAGAGGGCCTTGGCAGAAGGATGACCCAGATGAAGGTACCACGGGAAAGGATCTTCAGAGATTGAGACAGCGCCAGCAAAATTGGAATCAGAAGGGATGTCGAGATAATAGATGTTGTTCCTCTCATGCCCCCCACCAAAAATCTGCCTCGTCTGAATGTCCTGAAAATAGCATCAAAACTTGTCAAAAATAATACGACAGTTAACTTCACGACATAGCTTCTGTACAGATAAAAGACTAAGAGGAAAGACAGGGGAATATTGAACATCAGTCAATCGCAGCTTGGAAGAGAAATCAATAGTACTGACTGTAGTAACAGGGAATGATCCCCATTAGCAACTCGAATGGTCTTCACAGAGGACGACAGCTGGGAAGACATGAGCGAACTTCCTTCTCTGTCAGATGGGTAGAGGCTCCAGAGTCAATAATCCATGCATGTTTAAAGGCAGAGACCGAATTTGCTACTGTACCTGAGATAGTAGCAAGGCTAGCAGTAGAGGCAGAGGCAATATTTTCGTCAAAAGAGGAAGCAGAGTCTTGCAACAGTTATCGCAAGCAAGCATATTCAGTGGCAGTAAATGGGTTTTGTACCCCTCCAGCTTGTTGAGCAGATGTATCTTTAGTTGCATCATAAGAAGCTTCATCATAAGCATTGCTGGCATTAGGTTGCATGCCAAATCCTTTGCCCAGCAAAGGTCAGAAGGGTCATTTCAGTGTCCACAGTGCACACATGTTGGATACCTAGCAGTAGAAGAATCGCGGTCACATCCACGATCACGTCCACATTCAGATTCACGATCGCGTTCACGTCCAGAATCACGATCCCGAACTTCCTTAATAGTGTTGATGCCCTCTGTATCCTAAGGAGGTATAATGAATCGTCGTCTATGTAGATGCGTGGATGGTAGAGAGCTGAATTGGAGCCTCTAGCTCCTGCAGTCGTCCGAAGATGGTCTCAAGGGTAGGTAGAGTATCAGCCATCAGAAACTGATCTTTCACAGGCTTATATTTTGGATTCAGTCCTGAAAGAAATTTGTAAATCTGCCATTCAGCGCGTTCTCCCACTTGTTTATCACAACATGCAGGCTGAAAAATAAGAAGCTCCTCAAATAGGCTCGTACGAAGCCTGAAGTACTCGATAAGGCTTGACTCTGTCTGAGTAGCAGGCCAGATCCTTGTGTATATATCAGAAAGACGATACTTGGTCGTCTTCTAAGAATATGTGCGCTCAAGATTTTCCCACGTCGCCTTAGTAGTGTCTTTGTAAAGAAAATTAGCAGCAATGTTTGGATCGACGATGTTCGTTATCTAAGTGATAACCAGGCAATTGTCAACAAACTAGGTTTCATAATCCTTGTCTGTTTCAGCACGCGAAACCTTTGTAAGAACATAGCTTTTGCGTTGGCCACCGACAAATACTTTGAAAGATCGAGGCCATAAAACATAATTTTCGGAACCCTTCAACTTTATAGAAGTGTCATGTACCATCAAAGAAGTAGGGTACACGGGCTTGATCTTGGTGGACATCATGGTGGCGGCTTAGGTCAAGAAAAAGTGACCTAGAAAGTATGTCTTGTCTTAGGCGGACGTCATGGTGGCGGCTTAGGTCAAGAAAAAGTGACCTAGAAAGTATGTCTTGTCTTAGTCAACCATCAAGTGCCTAATCGCACATCAAGAAACAATACATAGCAATATTGCACGAATGAAGGGGTTGGTTAGGCGTTCGGGAGATGCTAAGGCGGCGAGGCGATGCTCCAGGTGGTGCTAGGGCGAAAGAGGTGGTGCTAGGGCCCCTTGTAGTGCCTCCGGTCAGCGCTGGGAACACTGAGCGGGGCTAGACAGGGCTCCAGGCGGAGCTAGGGCACCTGGTGATGCTTCCAGTCAAAACTGAGAGCGCCTGCGGAGCTCCAGGTGGCGCTAGAGAACCTGGTGGCGATGCTAGGGGTGCCTGCTGGCACGATAAGGCGTCGCTAGGAGGTCCGGTGACGACGCCAGGGGCGCCTGGCGGCGCTAGGAGTACGTGTTGGCGATGCCAGGGGTGCTCTATGTGCGCGCGAGGGGACCTAGAGGTCCCGTGAAGCACGGCAGCACGCAAGAGAGAACCTGGAGGTCCGGCGACGAACAAGGGATCGAGGAGGGGCTGGTGGTGGTGGTGGATTTTAGGTCAGAACATCGGTCTAGGACCGCTGCTTTGATACCATGTGGAAAAGTGATGAGAGAATACAATAATGTATTTATTCAAGAGGGTTAGGGGTCCTTGTATAGTATTAAACACTAGAGAGCTCAAAAAGATAAAATACATAAATACCTTCGTGGGGTTACAATGGAATATGAGAACGATTGAGCCTCTCACCACAGAAGGGTCGCCCCTGTGGCGCGATACCTTCGTGCTTTGTGGAGCCTCTCACCACGAGAGACCCAAAGGCTCGAGTGGCAGAGCAGATTCAGCCTCCAGATACTTTGGCTCCTCATGTAGATCCACGCCTTGATGACATTGTGTCTCGTATACGGAGATAATGACTCATGTTGTCGGTACCACCACTACAGGACACACAGATGTTGCAGATGTTGCTAGAGCCTCTTCAAGCTCCTCATGTATCGCATATACTTCTACCAGTCGTAGCAGGGCAGATATGACAGAATACATTATCGATTCTGGTGCTTCTCACCATCTGTGTGGCGACTGAAACCAGTTCGGATCTTACAGGCCTTTACCCTCTGGTAGATGGGTTGTCATTGCAAATGGAGTTCATTTACCCAGCACAGGACAGGGGGCGTGCATTTGACGCCATCCATGCACTTGCAAAACGTATTATGCTCTTGATTTTCAGATGAATTTGTTTTCTATTAGTCAAACCACGAAGGATCTGCATTGTCATGCCATTTTTTACCCCTCCTCTCTTGTGTTTCAGGACATGCTCACGGGCAGGGTGATTGGATGTGGCCGTAAGCAGCAGGAGATCTACAGATTGGTATGACCTCCTCATGCTGGTGTTTCTACTATTCCTACTGGACCTTTATCACCGTATATATGGCATCTATGTTTTGGCCACCTTCCTCTGCAGAAGTTGTGCCATGCCTCCCACTGATTTCCACGAGATCCTTCTTCTAGTGCCAGGCTCACCAGCTTGGGAAGCATCATCGCTCGTCGTTTCCATCTCGTCAAGGTCGGAGCAGTAATCAGCTGTTTAAGCTCCTTCATTTAGGTATTTGAGGTCCGAGTCATGTTTCCAATCACCATGGACACCATTTTTATCTTGTTGTTGATGACTATTCTAGACTTTTTTTTGATAAAAAAGATGGTGGAATCCCAAGCTGGGATCCACTGCAGCAAAAATTTAATATATATATATATAGGAAAGGGATCCTACTCCATGGAGTAGGTAACTTACCTACTCCATTCTCATTTTTTACCATTTTTTTTAATTTTTTTTAAAAATTATTCCATGGATTTTCATAACTATATCCCTCTAACATGTCATTCAAATTTCATCAGAAACAGAGACTCCTATACCCTCTATCCAGAACAGGTAATTTAACGGTGTCAGATTTGTTGAAATCGGCCTGTTCTGCATGGAGGGCCTAGGAGTCTTTGTTTTTGACAAAATTTGAATGACATGTTAGAGGGATATAGTTATGAAAATTCATGAAAGTATTTTTCAAAAAAAATAAAAAAAAAGTGGTAAAAAATAAGAATGGAGTAGGTAAGTTACCTACTCCATGGAGTACGATCCCTTTCCTCATATGTGTGTGTATGCATACGTATGTGTGTAAAGAAAGAAAACAAAAAAGATGTACAGAAACATTACATCATCTTAAGTCTACCAAGAAAAACATAGAGCCCTACAATGACTAAAAACCCCATCTACTTGAAACAATTCCCCTTCAAAGACGACCATGTTCCTTGCACACCAAATTGACCAAAGCACCGCAACAGGGAAGGCGCAATTCTCATAACCAAAACTGCATACCTGGCGAATGTCCCTCCAGAATGTAGAGCTGTCATCTGACGACAACCAATTGATGCTCGCCCACCTCCACACCTCAACCGAGAGGGGGCACGAAAAATTAAATGATCTGCATCATCCCTCGTTCCGATGACTATTTTAGACTTTCTTGGGTATTTTTGTTAAAGAATAAATATGAGGTATGGTATGTCATTAAAACCTTTATTATTTAAATAACGAACATTTTCTCTGCTATGGTCAAGTTTTTACGATCGAACAATGCTTTAGAGTTCTGCAACTTTACAGCTATCTGAGTTTCTCATGTCTTTAGCATCATACACCGGACCTCGTGTGCCTATACTTCTCAGCAAAACGTTGTTGCCGAACGCAAACACCGTCATTTACTTGATGTGACTCGGACCGTTCTGATTCAGAGCCACGCTCCTCACTCTTATTGGGGTGATGCAGTTCTCATTGCATGCTACTTGGTGAACTGCATGCCATCTTCTATCTTAGGAGAAAAGGTTCCTTTATCGATTGCGTTTTCCGAGGACTTATCCTCCCTTACACCCGAGTGTTTGACTCTGTGGCTTTTGTTCACAATCTGATGCTTGGTAGAGACAAGCTCTCCCCTAGAGCTGTCAAATATGTCTTTATTGGCTACTCTCGTACCCAAAAGGGGTATCGGTGTTTTGGTCTGCTTCGGCAGAAATACTTTGTCAGTGCAGATGTCACATTGTTTGAGCCTGTTATGCATTTCTCTCCCTCAGGTGACAGGATGACCCCATCTAACTCTGGGGAAGAGGTAAGTGTGTCTCCTCCTCCTATGGTTGCTCTACCTCCAATACCTGCACCACCATCTCCACCACTTTTACGACCTCCACCACCACCAGTACCTACACCTGCTCATGTGGTTGCTCTTGGACCGCCACCCAGTGCTTTGACACGGTTTTTCCCACGTGTGTTTACTTGCAGTTCTCACTCTGCCCCCCTGCTCATGAGCCTTCCCCATCGTCCAGCACGCCTCAGGTATGTAATGAGCACGTTGTTTCTATTAATGGCACTACTGAGTTGTCTATGCAGCAGGATTATCTACAAGTTGAGCATGTATCCTCTCAGGATGGTAGTTTACATGTTTAAGAGGTGGCATATGATCTTGATGTGCCTATTGCGTTACGGAAGCAAAGACGTACTTGTGCTACATATCCTCTTGCAACACAGGTCTCCTTGAGCAGACTTTCAGAGGACTTCAGGAGGTTTATTGTAGCACTTTCAAGAGTTACCAAGGATATATCAGGATGCACTACAGGACAGCCAGTGGCGTCTTGCCATGGAAGAGGAGATGGCCACACTACAATCGCATAGCACTTGGAGCCTTGTCACAGCTCCTCTTGACGCATCTGTTGCGGGATGCAAGTGGGTGTTCACGGTGAAGCACCGAGCAGATGGCAATGTAGATTACTACAAGGCGAGACTTGTGGCAGTGTGTTCACCCAGACATATAGGGTGGACTATCAGGATACCTTCTCTCCTTTGGCTAGGCATTCTACTATGCGCATACTTCTTTCAGTTGATGTGACACGGGATTGGTCTCTCTAACAGCTTGATGTGAAGAATGCCTTTCGTTATGGTGATTTACAAGGGGAGCTTTACATGCAGCAACCACATGGGTTCGCCATTGAGGGGGAGTGTCAGAAGGTTTGCAGGCTTCACAAGGCTATCTATGGCCTTAAGCAAAGTCCAAGAGCATGGTCTCAGAAGCTCTCGGACCTAATAGAGCAGCAGGGGCTTGTGAGATAGACTGTCGATCATTCACTTTTTTTATTTAGAGAACTAAGAGAGGTACAATCAGTGTTTCAAATTTCACGAAATTTTGCAAAAATCTCAGTTTCGACACTTCACCAAAACCGAAATTGATATCTCGATATGGACCCTTCCTTCAAGAATTTAGGCCGAATTTGGTCGAATTTGGCGAAACTTCGTCGAAATTTCGATGATTTTGAAATTGTTCATTTTTTCGCCATCTCGAAATGAAATCGAATCGAGATTTAAAACCTTGGGTACAGTTATCATACTTGTTTATGTTGATGACATCATTGTTACAGGAGATGACGTGCAGGGCATCCAGGCTGCTAAGGATTTCCTAGGTCAGCAGTTTGTGAACAAAGACCTTGGTAGCCTACACTACTTAGACTGGAGTTTGCCAGGAACCAACGAGGTCGTGTGATGATCCAGAGGAAGTACATTATAGATCTTCTCTTTGAGATAGGCATGGCAGATTGCAGACCTGTACTACTTCCATGGACCTGAGCATGAGGCTATATGATGATGATACTATGGAGGTAGACAAGAAGAGGTACAGGGAGTTCGTTGGGAAGCTCCTTTATGCGACTATCACCATGCCAGATATATCCTTTGCGATGAGCAAAGTAAGCCAGTTTATGGAACGGCCGAGACAGGCACTATGGATGCAGTCCATATGATTCTGGGGTATCTGAAGGCCTCATGTGGCACTAGTTTTTTTCAGCAGAGGTGCATGCCTTGCCGTTACAGCTTGTGCAGATGCAGATTATGCGAGATGCCCCAAGGATAGGAAGTCTACTTATGGCTTTGCGGTGTTCATAGGGAGTTCCTTTGTGCCATGGAAAAGCAAGAAGTAAACAGTGGATGCCAGATCTAGTGCAGAATCAGAATACAGGGCCATGGCACAGGCTAGTACAGATATGATGTGGGTCAGATATGTTCTTGCTGACCTGACAGTTGAGGTGCCTCTTCCCATGCACCTTCAATGCGACAACCAGGTTGCACTCTTCATCGCCAACAACCTGCTTTCCATGAGAGAACCAAGCATATAGAGGTAGACTGTCACTATACTCGAGACATGATATAGAAGGGTCTCATCTCTACTACTCATGTTCGCTCAGGAGACTAGACAGTTGATGTTCTTACAAAGGCTCTAGGCATAGGGCCTTACCATAGATGTTATTCCAAGATGAAAATAATTGATATCTATGTTCTAGCTTGAGCAGTGTTGAGCTATTTACTATGTTTTGTATCTTTTATATATTTTCTATTTTGTTTGTTTCTGTTATGTAATTTACCCAACAGGTTACTCTCCTATATAAGAGAACCCTAGGGCTTTATAAATAATCAAGTTCTCTCTTTCCACCAACAGATTAAAAATCCAAAAACTCCTAAGAATTCTTGTGTTTAGAGTGGGTAAATTAGGACATGTTTGGTGAGGGAAATAAGGAGAGGAGGATATCTTGACTATAACGGGGTAAGCCCCATTTGGAGGAACAAGATGTGGACTATAAGAGTTATGGATAATTGAATCATTATCATTATTCATCTTCGTGTGATTGTTAGGTTACTATACTGCCTTATTAAGAATTTTTCATGTTATCTTTCATCCCTCCATTTGGAAGATAGTGCTAAGGAAATTGAGAAATTTGCATTATTAAAAATTTGGTAATTCCACATGCTCTATTTATGCAAGCATCTCACTACCCAATAGAACAACCTCGTGATAGGTGCTTTGACACCTTTGTTTCCTAAACTTTGCTTTCCCCCCTGCATCTGCTGAAGTAGTGAGAATATTAAACAAATCGCATGTCATGTTGGATGAATTCGATCCCAGGACAATACTACAAAGTGAGTAGCACTTCTACTTAGCAGCTATATGACAATACTCCAGGAAAAGTGATGCTTTCATTTTTTTGATGAAAATACTGGGTGTCCTCCCATGGCGGGGGTCAACTCAAAAGGGAAAATTCATTAAAAAGGGAAAACTAAAACGAAAAAACATACATTAACCCGACACTATAAATCCCAAGTTTTACACAAATCCCTACAATGAACAAGCACGCTTTTCGAGAGAAAAGGGACCCACCAAAGATGACACCGTTCCTCACAATCCAAATGGCCCAGAGCACAGCAAACGGGATCGTACTGTCTTCGTGCCCCATTTCACAAACATTCCTCATGGATCACTAAAAATCTTCAAAATTCAGAGGGATAAGCCATGTAACACCAATCTTAGTTTAGACATCCGCAGAAACCGTGCACGAGAAAAACAGGTGGTCCAAATCCTCTTATGTCATGCCACATCTATCACACACAACGTCAGCCACCCCGAGCAACCGCCCCCGCCGCTCTTTCATGAGAACCCTTATATAAAAGTGATGCTTTTATATAACATATTATGGTTACAATGCCCTTACAAGGTAGTGATTAGTGTCATGCACTCTAAGTTCGGCCCACACACAATTAAGATATGAATTCCTTTGGAAAATGAGCACTCCATGATCCAGAAGATAACTCCCCAATCACCAAATAACAATGAAACCTACTCTGACTGTCTAACCTTCATGTCGATTAATGATAGGACTAAAAACTACAACTGCATCCCAAATTGTGGTGTACAGTCCATCAACATTGAAGAGCTATCTCCTTTGTCATAGGAAGAGGATTATATGTTGATTTCTAATATTCGCCAAGGTTGAAAGGCATCTCGCCTCCAATTGTGTACCCTCCACAATGAAAATTGTATCATCAACATACTATAGAACCCAATGTAAAAACTGTTAGTTACATAGCCACTAAGTACCTACGTTGCATTGCATGTGTTGTAGTCATCATCAGAAGAGTCAATGGCTAAATAAAAAGAAGCACCAAAAAACAACCATGTTTGATACCCCTTTACAGTTAGAAGAAGCCATCATTTAATGATCTTCAGCAACATTAACTAGGAGACAACAGTCGTATATATCTTCACTCATGCAGACAAAACTTTTGGAAAACCCCTCTTATGAAGAGAGCACCACAACATCCTCAAGTCGATATTATCATATATTTTGGATAAATATATAATACATAGTATCCTAATTTAATGTAGTGTGGAATCCAAAATTAGGGAAGAATTAGAGCGGTAATTATATTAGTTTTCCCATTCATCTAATTAGAATCGTTAAAATTAATTAGGGTTAGGTTAATCTAATTTGCATCCAGGTGAGTCAGTTGCAAATCTGTTTTTATTTAAATAAGCGAGATCGCATGTGATCTCCGACAAGTTAATTAGTTGAGTCAATTTAGGGTCTCAAATAGGGATTTGATTCCTTTTCAATTTTACGTTGTAGTCTCGCTTCTCTTATATAAAGAGGTTATGGTCCATTGTTTTAGTCAGTTCAAGTTATATTAAAAATTTAGAGTTTATCCAATTATCTCCTCTTTTTTCTCCTTCCCTACATATCTTTGTGCCTCTTCTCCACATTCCTACGCAATTGTCTTCTCTTCCTCCTCCGTCCAAATTTTTCTCCACTAAAATTTTCCATTGTCGGGATTTTTTTATTTGCAACATAATCACTTATGCCTTCCTCTAATCTATCACAATCTTTGATGTCATCACAATGTTATCCATTATCGGCCTGGTTGGCACAAAAGTTGTCTGCTACAAAGTTACGATGCCATCAACTACATAGTGCAAGTTTTACTAAGGATTCTCCTCGCAATCAAGTAAAATGCCCTAGAGAAAGCAATAGAACTGAAATCTTTGTCTCTCAACATATATGTCTTTGTCATAAAAAATCAAAGCCATATTCATCCTATTTGTTAGATATCGAGAATGTGGAAGCATAATATCAAATAAATGGAATCCTCCGTGAGGAGCAGGATGAAACCATGGGAGAATGCCTCAAAGGGATGATTTAAACATGAACAATCACAATGAATCTCAAAAAATACAAAAAAAAAATATTCACGAACAAATCTCCGAGAATCAAACCCGCTCTGATACCATGTTAGAAAATAGAAATACAAAAGCGATTTGATAAACAGAGCATAAAGAAAAGAAAGATAAACTTGACACAAATTTTTACGTGGAACCCTACTCCCTAAGGAGCGGGATGAAACCACGGGAGAATGCCTCAAAGGGCCATATGTGTCTATTGATTTTCTCAAAGGATACAGGAGGTCTGAGGCTCCTTATATAACTTCCACAAAGCCTCCAAGTCCCACCATTGGTAGATATGGGACTAAATACATGGATGGGGTAAATGGATCTTGGAGGTATTCATTTACCCATCTACAACTCAAGTGGCGCACAACCAAATACTCCAACACTTCTCATGTCGTGCACATGAGGAGGAACAATAGGACTAGAGTGTCAGTTGAAAAGGGTCTCCTCGTCAGAGAACATGTGCATTGTAATGCGTCTGTCAGAGTCACTGCAACTGAAATGAGTCTCCACCTAGAGAACTCTAGCCTGAACTGCTCCATCTCTCTGAAGGGCCGAACTGAAAAAAACCATGAAAACATCCTCATCAAAGTCCATGGTCGCTGGAGAATGGATTCTGAACGTCTCCTCGTTGGAGAACTGGGTCTCTCACATATTGGCTGAGAGAATGGGATCTCTACTTTGAAGTCCCTATGAAACCACATGAAAATCCTAACCCACAATGGCATAGAGAATGGGATCTCTACTCTGGAGTCCCTATGGAGCATATGAAATCTCTAAGTCCAAATCAAAGATAGGGATTGTTGGAAGAATTAGAGTTGTTTATTCCTGAGAGACCTAGGGTCTCTTATATAGAGAAAACCCATGGGTAAATTACATAAGACAGAACATAGAATAATAGAAAAGACAAACGGTACACAGACTACATAATTCTTTCGACACTCCCCCTCAAGATGGAGCATAGATATCGATCATGCTCAGCTTGGAAGTACACTTCTGGAATGGTCCTCTGAGTAACAGTTTGGTGAAGATGTCGGCAGTCTACTCCTCAGAACTAACATGTGAAGTAGAAATCAGTCCCTTATGGATCATGTCTCTGGTGTAGTGACAGTCTACTTAAATATGCTTGGTTCTCTCGTGAAAGGCAGGATTATTGGCAATGAACAGTGCGGCTTGATTATCACATTGTAGCTGCATGGGTAGAGGTACATCTACATGCAAGTCTTCTAATTCAGCTCGGACCCACATCATTTCCGTGCTTGCTTGTGCCATAGCCCTATATTCAGATTCTGCACTGGATCTAGCCACAACTGTTTGTTTCTTGCTTTTCCAAGAAACTAGAGAGCTACCCACAAACACAGCAAACCCTGAGGTAGACTTCCGGTCCTTAGGGCATCCTGCATAGTCAACATCCGCACATGCAGAAACAGATAAATTGGTTTCCTTTCTGAATAACAATCCTGTGCCTGGAGACGATTTAAGATATCTGAGTATTATATATATAGCATCCATATGTATCTGTCTCGGTTGTTCCATAAACTGGCTTACCCGACTAACTGCAAAGGCAATATCAGGTCGGATTATAGTTATGTAAAGAAGCTTCCCCACCATTTCTCTATACCTTCTCTTGTCAACTTCTTCTGTATCATTATCATACAATTTCATGCTAGGGTCCATAGGAGTAGTAGACAGTCTACATCCAACCATGCCCGTCTCAACAAGCATATCTGTAATACATTTCCTCTGGGTCATTACTAGACCCTGTGCATTCCTGGCGAACTCCAACACCAGGAAGTATCGTAATGTACCAAGGTCCTTTGTAACAAATTGACGACCCACCACTGCTTTGATCATCTCTATCCCCTCAGCATCATCTCCTGTAACCAAAATATCATCAACATATACCATGATGACAACTGTACATCGAGTAGTCCTCTGGATGAACAGTGAGTGATCAGCATTGGATCTCTTGAATCCATGTTCTTCAATCAGATTGGAAAGCTTCTGAAACCATGCCCTTGGGCTCTGTTTAAGTCCATAAATGGCCTTATGAAGTCTGCACACCATATGATTCCTCCCTCAGCAGCAAACCCCGGAGGCTGCTGCATGTAGACTTCTTCTTGCAGATCGCCATACAAGAATGCATTTTTAACGTCTAACTAGAACAAGGGTCAATCACGTACCACAGCTGACAGAAGAATACGAAGAGTGGAGTGACGGGCGACTGGAGAGAAAGTATCCATATAGTCCACTCCATAAGTCTGAGTGAAACCTCGTGCCACTAGTCGTGCCTTGTATCGATCAAGGCTACCATCTGCATGATACTTAACAGTGAATACCCATTTGTAGCTAACAACAGAAGCTCTTGAAGGAGCGGGAACCAAGCTCCATGTGCCCTCGACTGTAGGACAGCCATCTCCTCCTCCATTGCAGACCGCCAGCAATCAGATTTCAAGGCATCCTGATAGGTCTTTGGAATCTCCACTGAAGATAAAGCCACTGCAAATATCTGAAAGTCCCCTGTGAGGCGATGAAAGGAGACCTGTGAGGCAAGAGGATACGTAGCACATCTGCGTTTCTGCTTTCTCATCGCAATAGGAACATCCAGATCATCAACCATTGAACTCGCCGGAGCAGATTCACCTTGCAATGATGCATCATGCATAGGCACACTATTCGACCCATCATTAGTAGTAACATCAGAACATACCTGGGACGTGCTTGATGATTGGCGTGGAGCATGAGCAGGACCAGGTCGACGGGTATAAAATTTAGGCAGTGGCGTGACAAGGGGTTTTGGTGGAGATGGTGGTGGTGGAGGAGGTGACGCAATGTTTTTTTTTTGAAGGCTCAAAAAAGGGGGAGACACGCGATGGTGTTCACCCCAAAATAATATTATAAATAAAGAATAGAGCGAGATACTTACACATTGAGGAGGGGAAGAAAGAAGGGAGAGGGAGGGGTCAGAATAATAATAAAAAAACGGCAACCGGCCCCAAGGCCCAACTACGTAGACCAGTCAGCGATTAATATGGAAGCCGCGGTATTGACGTTCTCCACGTAGAAGCGCGCACCCGAGAAGATAGAGTCATTGCGAGCCCTCCAGATCGACCAAAGGCGCGCCAGAGGACCAAAGGAAGCGAGCACCCGAGAAGATGGAGGTGACGCAATGTTAGGAACTGGATTGGACAATGGAGGACTCGCCGTAGGAGGAGGAGGAACATAGGCCTCATCAGTAGATGTGTTAGATACCATCTGTCACCTGCAGGTGAAAAATACATAACAAACTCGAAGAATGTGACATCAGCACTGACAAAGTATTTCTTGTTATCCCGGTCATAGCAACGATATCCCTTATGCGTCCGAGAATACCCCACGAAGAGACATTTGACAGCTCTAGGTGAGAGCTTGTCAAGACCTGGTGATAGCTGATGAACGAAGGCAACAACTCCAAAAACACGAGGGGTGAGTGAGAATAATTCCTTATCTGGAAAAACAACAGAAAGAGGAATTTTCTCACCAAGTACCGTGGACGGCATACGATTTATCAAGTAGCAGGCTGGAAGGACGGCATCTCCCCAAAAAGAAATGGGAGCACAACTCTGGATAAGTAGAGTACGAGTAATGTCAAGAAGGTGACGATGCTTCTCTCAGCAACTCCGTTCTGTTGGGAGGTGTAGGGACATGTAGTTTGGTGTATAATGTCTTTTGACCAAAGATATTGTGAGAGAGACCGAGTACAAAATTCCAATGTGTTATCAGTACGAACATATTTCACATTTGATGAAAAGACATTGTTTACTTCATTGATAAGATTTTTAATAACATCACCAGCTTCAGATTTATTCTTTAAAAGGAAAACCCACGACAGACGAGAGAAATCATCAACCACGACAAGATAAAACATGTGCCCCTGATGATCAGGGACACGACTGGGACCCCAAATATCAATATGAAGTAACTCAAAAGGGGAGGCACGGCTCCGACTTTGACGATTTGGGAAGCTAGCTCGATGATGCTTCCCTAACTGACAAGCTTCACATCGGAAGGACGAACTTGGAGATATCTGAGGCAAAAGATGACGCATCTTCTATAGAGGGAGGTGACCAAAGTGTAGATGCCAGGTATATGGAGAGACAAATCCAACAGCATGAGAGGAGACTCCAGCATATGAACTCCGGTTCAGACGATAGAGACCATCCTGCTCAGAGCCACAGCCAATCACCATGGCCGTTAGAATGTCCTGAAATATAAGAGAAGATGGGTCAAAAATAGCGCGACAATGCAAATCTTTTGTAAGCTGACTAATAGAGAGTAAGTTCATCGAAAATTCAGGGGCATGTAAGACATTCTTGAGATGCATGGAAGAGGAAAGCAAGATCTCCCCCTATCCAACAATGGGGGAATGAGTCCCATTGGCAATGAGCACCGACCTCCCTGGAGGAATTTCTCTGTATGAGATAAGTTTGTCTCTGTCTCGACATAGATGGTGCGTGGCACCAGAATCCATGATCCAATCAGAGATGTCTGAACTAGAACATGTGGTAAAGGCACAGGCACTACCTGAGGTACTAGCCGTGGCAGAGGTACTAGCAGAAGCAGACGCAGCTATATTGGAAGGGCCTCTAGAAGAATCTGTAGATGCAGGAGGCATAATATCCCGTAACCGAGCGACGAGTTCTTCAAATCTCTGATCCGAAGTAGAGGATGATGGAGATGCAACATGCTCTGTCACTCGCGCTGATGCTGGAAAGCCATGCTTCGAATAGCATGTATCCTCCGAGTGACCTGGATGGTGACAAAAACTGCAAGGTGGACGGGACCGACCACCAGGACCTCTTGTTCCACGACCACGGCCACGAAATGAAGAGGCGGAACCACCTCTCCCTCTGGAAGCAGCCATCGCAGAGGGAGGTGGTGTAGATGTGCTGGATGGAACAGAGATGCGGCTAAGCCTTCGGTAGACCTCCTCCATAGGAGGAATGGTAGCATCTGCAAGTATCTGAGATCTGGCCGCATCATATTCTGGATCAAGAGCCGCAAGAAGGACTCCTACCATGGTAGCATTACGAAATGTCTTCTGATGCTCTGGTGTTGCCGTCAAAGGAATAGTGCTGTAGAGTTTCTCAAACATCCCCCTAAGAGATGTATACAAGGAAGGAAGTGGCCGTCCATTATGCTTCATGGTGAATATGTCGTGCTGCAGTTGTAGCATCTTGGTTTCATTCCGGACCTGGGAATATGTCGCCGCAAGAATGTCCTACATCGCTTTAGCGGTGGGCTGATGGAGTTTAGGGTTTAGGCTCTGATACCATGTTGGAAGAATTAGAGTTGTTGTTTATTCCTGAGAGCCCTAGGGTCTCTTATATAGAGAAAACCCATTGGTAAATTACATAAGACAAAACATAGAATAATAGAAAAGACAAACGGTACATAGACTACATAATTCTTTCGACAGGGACCTCTCAACTGATGATCGTAGATACATGCGCATCATACTGAAGACTCAGAACCAATCAGAATGTCGAGTCTGAATCAGAAAATCTGTATAATTTGAAATCTGGCTTGGAGAATCTGCAACCGAGCCGTAGAACTCTATATAATACCCCCTTCTCCCATACTAGTTGGAATAGATTACATCGACCAAGTTGGGAGAAGACATGAAGATGGCGAAAACAAAAACCAATACGCCATCACAAATTTTTCTCTCGGCTTTCCCCTTTTTCTCGACAGACCTTACGCATGTGTGCGGAACAAACACTGAACATTTTTTCTCTCGGCTTTTCCTTTCTCTTTTCTTAATAGTCGTTTCATTTTTTACGGCTTTCCTTTTTTATGTACGGCCTTTTTTTTAAAAGCTCAAACCAAATTGTGCCCAAATCTATAGTAGCTCACTGTTGGGGACCAAAAGAAGCTCCCTCTCTCTCTTTCTCTCTCTCTCTCTCTCTTTAGTCGTGCCCATTTTTAGGTCCAAAAACAACTCATGGCTCCCTTTTTTTAACTTTCAACCCACTTGGACCTAAATAAAAGACACGGCGCACTAGGCCCTTAGTGCAAGTGCAATAGTTCCTCTTTTTAATACAAAGCAGGGTTATCGGTCCCCATAACTTCTTAAATAAGTCTAGGTTCTCCATCGCATGGAGTCAAGGAGAACAAGAGTCGCTGCCTGGATATGAAAAGAAGAGGAGGCGTGACATATGTTGTCGCCAATGAACATTGCCACCGCCAGTAGCTGAAGAAGCGATCGGCTCCGTCTGCGTTGGGGCCTGCGATGAGGTATGTACGGAGGCTTGGGGTACTGCCTAGAGCTGCAGATCATGCTAGAGATGCCCACCAAGTTGGAGGGTGATTCATGTCGTAGATGCCCACCAAGTTGGAGTGTGGCGGCACTGAAGGGGCGAACAACATCCTTTTTTGCAGAGTTAGGGTTCCTGCAGAGATTGACCCCTCCCCTTTATTTTTTTTCAAATGTGCTTGGAGTACAAAGGGGTAGGGACCTCACTGCCAGAATCTAGAGAATAGGAGGCGTGGATCTCGTTGCCTGGAGAAGGAGTTGTGCAGCAGATCACGTCGCCTATGGTTTCGGCGAGAGGTGGAGGAGGAGGCCTACTCGTTGCCTGGAGATGAGGGCTCGGGAACATGCATCGAACTACAAGATCATCTTGTTGTATGGCTAGGGTTTCCCCTCTGGAAACTCATGGGGCTCGTTTGGTTGCCAGGTTACCCTGAGGTAACCTGGCATAACCCCTTCTCTATCCCTCCATTCCTGGGTTGGAATTAAGTTTATAAAGCGCACAATTTCTTTGTTATAATATTTTTTAACCATGTTCAAATAAAAAAATGACATAAAAACATATCATTTAAAAAGTTAATATAATACATAATCAATGTCACACCACATTTACCATTTCAACCCTCTCCAACCCTTCAAATCATCCAAACAACTATTATTCACTTGAGGTTACTCCAACCCAACCTAGTTACCAAACAGGCCTACGGGGCTTCTTGCTTGTAAGGAGATCGCAAGTAGATTGGAGATGAAGGCCTGAATGTGCGCATAGGAGATCGTGCATGCTTTGGATCCCGTCATCTTGGAGAATTAGAGTTCCATCAGGAACCCTAGGATTTTATCATCGAATATAAAATGAACCATAAAATCGGAATGGATAATCAAATCATTCTGAACAAAATCTTCAGAATAAATCCTAGAATCGACTTGCTCTGATACCATGTTAGAAATCGAGAATGCAGAAGCGTAATATCATAGAAATATAATAAACATGAATAACACCGGGATTTTTACGTAGAACCTTACTCCGTGAGGAGTGGGATGAAACCACGAGAGAACGCCTCAAAAGATTATTCTTCTATTGAAGTTTCTCATCTGATGCAATGAGTGTGGAGCTTCTTATATAGCCCCCACTAACTCTTCAAATCCCACCAATAACCTATGTGGGACTAAACATAAGAGGGTGTGGTAATTAGACCCTGAAAAGATCCAATTACCCACCTACACAATGGACACATACTCCAAAACTATTAAAATTAGAGTTTCTCTCTCAAAAACTCCTCGATAATATCTATAATGTCTGCACGGAACACGCCCAAATTTCTAAAAATCAAAGACAAGGAATCGATCGGAACTAGGAGTCCCATCCGCATTTAGCTCCCTAACAAACTCTTTTATGTCTTCCTCAGAAAATAAGTGATGAACTTTACAAAAACTACACTTTGGACATTATGGATATTGGAAACAAGGTTCATCTAATCTGGTTTGAAGTGAGTTTATATCATAAAATACAAGCCCAATGGATAGACGGAGGGATGCAAAAACTAGATCCATTGCAATGGATTTTAATCAAAAGTATGTTATTGACTACCTAGAGACATGCTCCTGTGTGAAAAAATGAATATGATGCAAGATGGTTTTTTCTGTTCTTCGAGAGTAAAAATTTCATCAGATGGATCATGGATGTGAATAATGCATTCTTGAATGGAGATCTCCAAGAAAAAGCTTAAGTGCAAGTCACCTGACCATAAGATAAGGAAATGTTGCAAATTAAAGAAGGCATTATACATGTTAAAACAAACTCGTAGGGAACGGTTCAAAAGGCCTAGAGTCGTAATGATCAGATTGGGAAATAACCAAAGCAATGGAGACCATTCCCACTTTGTCAAAAGGAATGAAAACAAAGTGTATCTTTCTCTTGTTTATGTGGACGATATGATCATCACGAAAAAGGAGATAATAAAAAAAGAGAATCTTACCTGCTGCAGCTGCTCATTGAAAAAAAAACAAGGTGCAAAAAAGAAGAAGAAGCTATTGTTCAGAGAAAAGCAGCAGCAGCTACTGCTCATTAATAGGAAAATTTAACCATCCAAGCCACTCCATGTCATGTTTTTGCATTGCAGCTACATGGCAAGGTATGATAGGTGTATATCTATCGATTCCTCATATTTATAAGTGTTCCACACGCACATGCACGCACATTGTTTCCTTCATACTTTAGTTTCAGAGTACAACTGAACTTTATGTATTAATACTCAATTTGTAGCAGGTTGGGTTCTTAAGATATTCATCTAACTCCCCAACATTTCAAACAAAAGGACGAAATCTCAGAAATTAATATGACCCACAATTATCCCAAGTAAGCACAATATCCATTATATAAATTACGAATGTAATGACCAGAAAGATGTATCCACTCAATACCACATATATAAGATACCAGCATCGTGACCAAAGATATATGACAGATCATACACCATGTTTCTCAACAGTTGACAAGTTTGCAATTGCAAAGAATTATTAACGAGCTATCAAATGATAAACAAAGAGGCTTACTTTGCATGGATGTCGAACCCTCCCTGCAGTAATGCCTAAAGATAAAAATAAAAGAGCAGTCAAAAAGATGAACCACAACAAAACTCCTAAAATAAAACTATAATAGGTTTTTGCGAGTAGACGCATGTAAACATGTGTGTTTACGTGTTCATCCCTAATAAAATTTAGTGACACACTTACCTTTATAAACTTATTCGGTCTCAAGCATTCCCTCTGCTTTTATTGTCAGACTCTAAAGTAACCCATTTTCAATTTAAGCACCAAATTCATTTAATCTAGCCATCCTTGTTGGCAAGGATATTGAAAAATATAATGGTGGCTAAACCAACCCACCCCTCCCCCACCCCCCCCCCCCCCAACACACACGTGCACACATCTCTCTTTTCCCCCTTTGTCCTCCAAGCATTCCCCTCATCTACTGCACCGATGCAACTGTGCAAGGACAAGAACGTATATGCATCTTTTAATAGTCTTTTCCACTTTTTGGTTCTCGGTGTTATTTTCATCAATCTCATTTCCTGTGCCCAGCCTTTTTGGACTGTTAGATAGATGACAAATGTCCCCAATACAACAGCCGAGCCTTTTGTTGATGAAGCAGCACTTGCAACAAAGAAAAAGAAGAGGATTGTCATGGATATATTGTTTCCATTTCCATTAACTAACAAAGATTTACCCAAATCAGGATAAAAGGACAAGCTTCATTTACCCAAATCAGGATAAAAGATTTACCCAATTCCATTAAGAAAGAGATGTTGCAACAGGTGGAACAAGTAGAGGTTGGAGAAAAAAAATGCATGTATTATAAATTCAAGATGAATTAAGAAAAAAATGCTACCACAACAACCAAGCCGTTAAACACTTTTAAGTGGCATGGGTTACATGGATTCTTTGCTCCCAAATGTATCCAATTTGGAACCCCCCTAATGGTCTAGTGGTAGAAGCAGTGGCTCCCACGTTAAAAAGACCAGGGTTCGAATCCCCCCCAACCCCCCTTCTAGTATTAAAAAAAAGTAGCCCCAAGACGGCGAGGTGTATAATTCAAGGTGAGGTGCATCCTCCACGTCTCGAGACGTATGCCTCAGGCACCTCCAGTGAGGTGCATGCCTAGGTGAGGTGAGGTGATGCCGCTAGGTGCTGAGGTTGTGTTGAGGCAATACTGAGACATAAGACTCACGTTTAGATCTTTAAGTAGCAGTTTTCAGTATATCATCCAGATTATTAAGCTAAATCGGCCTCATTTCTGTTGTTTACAGTTGCATGTTATATGGTTCAATGTTGTGATGGGTCATTTTTCATCTTTGGCACCTTATATTAACAAAGTTCTAGTTTCGACTAAAATTTTTAAGAAGGTGAGGATTGCTCCTCGCCTCAACCACAAGGAAATTGCCTCAAGATGCCTCTCAAGGGTTTAAGCCTTGCTTCTAACTTCTTGCGTCGTCGACTTGGAGCATTATGACATTTTCGCTTATCTAAACCACCTGAAATGATTTTTCATTATTTTATGTATAGCAATGCCACACCAGTCATTTGTCTATCACAAATCCAATCTTTCTTTATGATCACATAAACACCAGAGCATATTCGTCTCAGCTATAGACATTCTTTGCGTATTTTTTGTTGCTATAGAGAATTGCGAGTTGAATCGCAACTCTATATTATTTACCCAAATATATCTTATATGTAGGATAGTTATATAAATATATAGTATTATCAGACAGACAAAAAGTATATATAGCATGAAAAATAATTACATTATCTATAAAATTGAAGTACAGATAATGAATAAAAAGAACGATTCGTTAATATATGTCTTTCACATACAATAATAAAAAATAGTAATTTCACTTTTGATTGGCAGCAGTTCCAAAAAATGTACTTCTATATCAAAAAAAACATAACCAATACCCCAGTTGATCCTGTACATATGACCCGCTATCAGGAAAATAACTGCAATAGCTAAATGATGGTGGGCATTATCACTCAGCCACGGATCCCATGCTATTGGATCTAATCCTCTATGAAAACTAAGAAAATCCGTGTATTTTGACCAATTCAAGGTAAAAAATGGGGTTTCTCCCTTAGCAAAACTAGGATAAAGTTGAGCCAAAAGATCCCGATTTAAAATAAATTCATGAGGAAGTGATATCTCTTTAGGATCCATTCCAGCATCGAGAAATTGGTTAATCGGTAAAGATACATGAATTTGGTGTCCCGTCCAAGTCCCAGTAACCCTGTTAAATGGTGATTCAACATGGATTCTACATCTTGGAATCAAACCAATTTTGGGGCAGCTTTGTGATAATATTAGTGCAGAGGAGGCAAATACATTCTCGTTTCGAGCAATAATTATCAGAGCAGTGGTACCCCGTGACATATATTCGTAGTATTATAGTTCTGATCGCATTAATTCTTGGATAGCGACATTCCTCTGACTTACCACGAGTCCGAAAGGGAAATATGACATTCAAATTCAATAACTACAGATGTCACAAATATAATAAAAGAGAGAAAATAGGTTTAAAAAATCTCGTACAATAATAGCCATCATTCCAGTATTGGTATGGCACCATTCAAAGCCTTATATGGGCGGAGGTGCCTCATACCTCGCAGTTGGCATGAGGTAGGTGAACACACTCTTTACTTCGTAGATCTCTTGGACGAGACTGTGAGGAGTGTTAATCTTGTGAGGCGAAAGTCTCTGACGACACAGAACCACTAAAAAAGCTATGCAGATTGTCGGAGAAGAGATTTGGAGTTTCGGGTAGGAGATTGGGTGTTCCTACGTGTATCTCCCATGAAGGAAGTACGGAGATTTGATGTTTGTGGCAAGTTGACGCCACGATATGTTGGACCATTTGAGATTATTACTAGTATGGGGAATGTGGCCTACCGAGTAGCACTTCCTTCACACCTATCAGCCATTCATGATATCTTTCACATATCCAACCTGAGGAAGAATGTACATGACCCTCGACTTGGAGCCAGACTTGATATACAAGGAGAGGCCAGTATAGATATTCAATAGTGTTGTGAAGAAGCTTCGCAGCAAAGAAATTTCCTTATTCAAGGTGCTAAGGCACCAACATGGTATCGAAGAGGCAACATGGGAGACTGAAGCAAACATGCAGGTACGATAACCTCAGTTCTTTTCAGGTAATTGTCAAAACAAGTACATTTAATCATATCAATGTTGAAAGGATATGCCTTGTTTTCCCTTTGAAGTTTTTATGTGTTTAAAATCTTTGAGGTTTTTATGGTATGATGAAACCCATATAAAACACATAGTGTCCTTGATCCGAGTCTCCACAACGAGACTCCCCTTCAGGTTTTTTATATTTGTGACATCCGGATCCAAATGAACTGAACTCGACCCGATTAAGGGTCTACATGATCAATTAATATCCAATTAATCTTGAATAAACTCATATCCATCTGTACATCGCAATCAAATCTCGTCCGATCACAATCGACCAAAAGTCGATTGCATCGAAATGCATGTCATCAGAAAAAGCCGCGACGCGAAAACCGAACCGCAAAACAAACTGAGATCACTAGAAAATCCAATTCGACATAATAAAACCAACGAAATCGACCGTCCGACGATCGGAGGTCGTTTGATAATTTAAAGTCGCAAAATTTAGTCGCAAACCAAGACTGTATCTCGAAAATTTTGGGAATTCATCTTTGATCTGAAGTATATGAATATTGTACTCATTTTGATCGCCATTTAGAGATAGTCAAAATGAGTTATTATACATCAGAATCCGAGACTCGAGGTGTGAATGCGGTCGACTTCAATATTCTAATTAACAGATAGATAAAGTAAAAAATAATAATTCATTTTTTTAAAAAGTAAAAAACAGCAGTTGTTGTTGTCTCAACACATGGCTCCCAAATTTCCTCTACACTTGACTCTTTCTTTGTCTCCACTTGCCAACACAAGGACCCATATCCTTCCTTGTAAATACCACCTAAGCCCTTCTTATTTCCCTATAATTCTCCCTTCATTTTCCCCACCAAAGCCCATTTTTTTCCAGCTAAAGCTGCTTTCCAGCAGCTCTGGAACTGCTGGGCATGCCATTTTTGGAGTATGTATCGCAGTTGACCTTGCGAAGATTACAACAATCATGTCTTGGAAGCGACCCAAGATAGTTACTCAAATTCGGAGTTTCCTTGGACTAGTGGCCTATTACAGACGCTTAGTCAGTAGTTTTTCCCAAGTTGTTCTTCCCTTGACACGATTGATACAGAAGAGAATTCCTTTCATTTGGAATGACTCATGCGAGCAGGACTTCAGGACACTGAAGGAAAGATTGACGACTGCGAATATTCTTGCACTTTCTTCAAACATTCAAGATTATACAGTATATACAAATGCTTCAAATGAATGTTTAAGAGTGGTTCTGATGCAGCAAGGTTACATGATTGTTTATGCATCACGTCAATAGAGGCTGCATGAGCGGAATTACTCCATCCACGACTTGGAGTTGGTAACAGTTGTCCTCGTTTTTAAGATCTAGCACCACTATCCATATGAGGTGAATTTTGATATCTTCATAGATCGCAAAAGTTTGAAGTACATCTATAATCAGAAAGAGCTAAATATGAGACAACATCGGTTGTTTGAACTACTGAAGGATTTTGAATACATGATCTCTTACCATTCTAGTAAAGGAAACGTGGTGGCAGATGCGCTTAGCAGGAAAGCTCACACACATACGGCAAACTAGCTATATACATGAGATATACTCGTAACCTTGACTAATTGACATCCTCATAAGAGTGCGTCCTCATCTACTGTCATACCTCCGCGATTCAACAGTCTTTGGGATTGCATAGTAGAAGGATATAGGACATATCCTTGAATTTTAGACAGATGCATGCGTGTCATCAAGGACAAACGTGATGATTTTGTGAGGACTAAGTCTATTTTGTGGAAGGTTGGCTGGGTAATTGCGCCCAACAATGAGTAGTTGCGCAGAGATATTCTTGATAAGGCACACAATTCACGATTGTCTATTCTTCTTGGTAGCACAAAGATGTACCAGGATCTAGGTCTACATTCTGGCAGGACGGAATGAAGCGAGATGCAACATGTCGTGTTAGCAAGTGCGTGATCTATCAGATGGTCAAGGCAGAACATAAGAGACCACCATGGTTGTTACAGTCTCTCCCCTTTTTCGAATAAAAGTGGAAGAACACTTCTATGGATTTTGTCACGGGACTAGTAAAGACAATAGGTGGTCACGATGCTATTGGGATGTTGTTGACAGATTGGCCAAGTCAGTCCATTTCATACATATCAACATGACCTACACTCCATCTAGACTGGCTAGATTACATGGGCAAAAAAAATATTATCAAATTTTATGATATACCACATGAGGTAGTGTCTGATGGAGACTCGAGGTTTATATCTCACTACTAGTACCGACTTATGTCAACACCACAGACAGAGCTGAAGATGAGTTCTGCATACGATACTCTGTGTTATTTAGATACTTGAGAATTTGCTATGTGCATGTACTCTAGAGTAGAAATGATCTTAGAAGGACCACCTGTCATTGGTAGAACTCCTGCACAACGACAGTCATTATTCCAGTATTGGTATGACATCATTCGAAGCCCTATACGGGCGGAGATGTCTCGCACCTCTCAGTTGGCGTAGGGTAGGTGAACATACATTTTACTCTGTAGATCTCTTTGGGAAGGGACTACGAGAACTGTTGATCGATCTTGTAAGGGGAAGGCTTCTGATGACTCAGAGCTGCTAGAAGAGCTACGCAGACCGTCAGAAAAGAAATTTGGAGTTTCATGTAATCTGATCCTCTTCTCTTAATCGATTCAAATAATAACTTATCAATATTTAACTTAATCCTTCATATTGTTGGAATTCCTGAAAACACAAGAAGGAGATTGAGTGTTTCTATGAGTATCTCCCATAAAGGGAGTACAGAGATTTAGTGCTCATAGCAAGTTGACACCACGATACGTTGGATTATTTGAAATTTTTAGTCGTATGTGTAAGGTGGTCTATCGAGTAACCCTTTCTCTACACCTATCAATTTAAGGAATTACAAGTACGACCTTCACCACGTCATCAGCTATGAGAACCTTGACGTGGAGTCAAATTTGATTTACAAAGAGAAGGTTAGTACAAATACTCGATAGTGTTGTAAAAAAAAAAGCTTCGCAACAAAGAGATTCTTCTAATAAAGGTGCTATGTCACCGACATGATGTCAAAGAGGCAACATGGAAGACAAAAGTGGATATGCGGGCACGATACCCACAACTCTTTCAGGTAATTGTCAAAACAAGCCCATTTAATTATATATATTGAAAGAACACGGCTTGTTTTCCCTTTGAGGTTTTTATGGGTACAAAATTCTTTGAGGTTTTTATGGCCAGATAAGATCTAAACAAGATACAAAGTGACCTTGACCCGAGTCTCGAGGACGAGACTCCCTTTGAGGTTTTTATATTTGTAACATCCAGATCCGAATGAACTGAAGCTCCTGTCAAGAAAAGGATGTTGCAAGCAAGTTTGGATCTCCAAAGTGGAGATATTCAAAGGTACATATCTCTCTCCTCTTTGTTCTCATTAAAGTCAATGTTGAAGTTTCTAATTCAGATTTTTTTTTATGTTGCTATCCATCAGGTATTTTATCTATTGTTGTATGTTAGATAAAGCCACAAAATCCTTCCAAACTTAAAGGATCAAAGGTACAATCTTTTCCCCTCTCTTGTTGCTTTCCATGCATGGTCTTTACACATTTTGATAGTAATAGGTTGCTTGAGTGTTGTATATTCTAGATATGCTATAACTAGGTTACCATATATTATAACATGTTGGGAACAAGGGTCTTGTGGTAATCTAAAGCAATAGAAATTTGACTCTATAATACTTGTGTATTGCATGTGGCAGAAGATAGATTGCACTTTCATCTAAATTCTAATTGTATATTCCTGGTTAATATGATGTGAATACATAAATAACATCTCAATACTAATAATAGAAGTACAAATGATTCCCAAGAACATTTAAACCATTGTGAGATATACATGAGGGTCGGTAAAGGCAGTGATATCATGTTCTGCACAAGGGTCATTGGAACTAGAGTTTAATGTAAGGATATACAACACTAATGAAGCCTATAAAGAAGGTCATCATATTTATCTCTTGAGATGGTATACATAGAATCATGATATCATCAACATCTCAAAAGACTGTTTGATGAGCTACAAGTTTATTATGCTTTAACCAGCAACAATCTTCTCTATGGCCACTACATCTAGAAAAGTAAAATAATATGTGGCTCATCTCGATGTAAAACAATCACGGTTGTGGGCATGAGTGGACCTAATCTGTCCCTCCTAGAAGAAGCAACCATGGCAGAGGTGGTCTCACCTTTCTTAGGTGTATGAAATAATATAGATAATATACTCAACTTAATATGTACCTCCTAACTAGAAGAAATCTTTGATATGGTAATCCTTTGTGACAACACGACCTCATATGGAGATTCCAGATCCGGAAGAAAAAGATCAACAATCAATGGATATCTGAACAGTCCATGTGTTGCACATATACAGACATGTGTGTAAGAATTTAGCCTTTTAAAACTAGAATTCCTAGCATAGCAGTATTCAACTAAAGGTTGGGTATTCTGCTTCATTTTAAACATTAGACAAATCTGCATAATGCAAGCAAAATTCTTCTCTTCAGAGTATAGTCAACTTAAGAATCTGCCACATTTTTTTCATGGTTTTTGATGCACAATATCTATACCGCTGGAGCATATTCCATTTTATGACATAATCAGGAGATTATTTTCAATGGAGCATATTCCATTTTATGACATAATCAGGAGATTATTTTCAATATTAAGTATTCTGAAATCTGTTAAATATATTGTTATCAACTTATTTGGATTCTTAATCTCGAGAACAATCACAGAAGGTCTATTTCAACCTATTGAAAATGACGAAAGATAAAGAATTTAACTATGATCCAGCTTAATGATATCAAGATCGCGTAATTAACCCGACATATTTTTTTTAGCAAGGGTAGGAAGATACAAAGTAGCTAAAGGGGTATAACTCTTGGCTGGGAGTTTGATACATCCAATTGGGAGGGTTTCTCAATATCTCTTAGTAATAGTGATAAAGAATCGAAAGATGGCTACGATGGATAAGTAAATAATAATCTCAATATGTTAGCATTATTAGAATGACTTGAGATCTAGTGGAAGAGAAGATTCAGGGGAAATTTTGCAGTGCCAGGAAGGATTGCATCGACCATATTTTCATCTTTTGTTCATTATATTAGGGTATTTTCATACAAGAGACTTATAAAAATTAGATCAAGATTCTTGCCACTAAATTACGAGTTAAATAACAAAAGTAAAATTTCTACATTAAATTAAATTTTAAATTCAGTTCCAATAAACAACTTATGATCTCGTGGTTTGAAAAAGGAGTTCATTGAGATATTTTCATAAATCTAGATTAATAAGCAAGCCACCAATTGATGAGATCATCTATGATCAATGACTGAAGATCTTTGTGATCAATCATTCAAAATCACTAAAGTATGAATCACTATTCAATATAATTATCAACAAGATACCTAGATCTGTAAAGTTGACTACATCAGAGTTCAAGAGAGGATGAGAAATTAAGTTAGTGATGATGATTCAATGATGACTAGTAATTAAAAGTGCCAGTCATGGTAACCTTTACGCCTGACTGTACGAGGGGGCGGTGACCCTCAGCTGGGCGGAAGATTAGGAAGCCCAGTTAGGGCAGCGGTCGCTTCGTGCGCGGGTCTAGGATCCCAGTCTTTTTCTCGGTTTTTCGCGAGCGCTCGCAGTTTTTACGCCTCTCTGGGATCCACAGGTTTTCTTTTAAAGACCAGTTCCGCTGACCCTTGTTCTTTAGGGTACCTAGGCTGGAGGACCCTTGGTTTTAGTTTTTCGAGCTCGTTAGCCCGTACCGGTCGGGCCGGTTTTTCTTTTAGATCGACTTTTCTAGAGAGTCTCTCTCACCCGTCTCAGTGGCGTAGTTTTGGAGTAGACCTATCCCTCTATTGGACCGCCCTTCCAATTAGAGGGCGAGACGGAAGAGCCTCTTTTATAGGCTACTTCACCGCTTGAGTTTTATTTATTTTTCGCCAACAGACTTGGCGATGCTACATCTGAATCATCCATGTATACATCTGAATCCTCTATGGCTACCTCTAGATCAGTTACAGTTGAATCTGAAAAAGATACATTGAAATTGGATTGAGTCACAATTGAGTTGGCTAAAGTTGAATTACAGTTGAGTTGGTTTCCGTTGAACTAGTTACTTTTCTGCCAATAATTCCTGGCAAAGAGAAAAGACCATATCATGAAAATCATCCTTATCAGACTATCTACTAGGCTTGAGAAAAACAACAAGAAAAGAATCAAAACCACATATCCATCATATACTCTTACTATGATCAATCCACAAGATTCTTAAACATCTTTATAAGCATTATAGAGATAATGATTATATCAGAGTCTCATCATTCATATTCTCAAGACCAGTCAAACTTGTATTATAATTAATAGAAAGGCAATGACTTAAATATGGACCACATGATATTGGTATATAAATGATTAATGTTGGTAATTAGTGTAGGATGAGTAGACTGGGGTTTTACATACCAAACAACTTGAAAGCCTGTTTCATTGCAAGTAGCTTTAAATTTTAATTGTCAAGGCCAAATTACTTACTTTCTTTTGGAACCACAAAATTTCCTATTATTTTAATTAATTAAGATTTACTCAACATTTGTTGATGTTCTTTTCTCCCTATTCCATGGATTGCAGGCAAAATACCTGCACCGTTGTATTAGGAGAGTTGAATGTCAGTTTCTGCAGTAAAACATATCAGGTATGTATGTTATAGTTTGTTCAAGATATTTATGCTTTTATTTCTCTTCTGATAAAATTGGGATACATGTATATAATGCAATTTCGGTTGTTACATATAAACTGATATGGAAATTTATGCAATATAATTGTGACATACTGTAGTTCTGTGGCTTACTAGTTAATTTGTGAATGTCATTAGTCAAAAAAAAATGTCCCTAATTTCCAGTTCCCTAATGCGATTTCTAGAGAACATAATACTACGGCTGTTATGTAAACGGGTTTCCCAGATCCGCGGGAGCGGGCCCCACATGTAGTGCTGCTAAGGTTGCATTCCTGAAGCTATTTGTTGCTGCTAATAGCAGCTGGAAGTGTTGCTATTGATGCAAGCCTTTCTCCAAAATTTATGGGTTCTTCTCTCAGTTGCAGTGGTACGTGATTGGCCTTTATTTTAGCTTAATGTTAAGAATGCATTCTTGTATGGTGATCTTAAGGAAGAAGTCTACATGCAACAGCCTTTAGGGTTTGTTACTGAGGGTGAGTGTCAGCAAGTTTGTAGACTTCACAAGGTAATATACAGCCTGAAGCAGAGCACGAGAGCATGGTTTTAGAAGCTCTCGGATTTATTTGATAAGCAGGGATTCAGAAGGTCAAATGCAAACCACTCTTTATTTGTTCAGAGAACATCTATTGGTATTGTCATTATTATGGTCTATGTTGATGACATACTTGTCACGGGAGATGATGTGCAAGGGATAAAAAGAGCAAAGGAGTTTCTGGGACGTCAATTTGTCACCAAGGATCTTGGCACCCTAAGGTATTTCTTGGGATTAGAGTTTTCCAGGCATCAGGAGGGTCTAGTGATGACCCAGAGGAAGTACGTCACAGATATGCTTGTTGAGACGGGAATGATACGGTGTAGACATGTTACTACTCCTATGGATCCCAGTATGAGACTATATGAGGATGATACAGATGAAGTAGACAAGAGAAGATACAGAGAATTGATGGGAAAACTTCTCTATGTCACTATTACTAGGCTTGATATCTCATTTGGAGTTAGTCGGGTAAGTCAATTCATGGAGCATCCATGGCAGGTACATATGGATGATGTATATATGACACTGAGATACCTAAAGTCATCTCCAGATGCAGGATTATTATTTAGGAAAGGGGCAGATCTGACCATTTTAACCTGTGCAGATGCAGACTATGCAGGGTGCCCCAAAGACAGAAAGTCCACTTCATGTTTTTGTTGTATTTGTTGGCGATTCTCTTATCTTGGAAGAGTAAAAGGCAAATGGTGGTTGCTAGGTCAAGAGTTGAATCTAAATATAGGGCTATGGATCAAGCATGAACAGAGATGATGTGGGTTAGAGCTGTACTTGCATATTTACATATTGATGTTCCTCTTCCTATGCAGTCACAGTGTGATAACCAGACTGCATTATTCATTGCCAACAACCCTGCATTTCATGAGAGAACCAAACATATTGAGGTGGACTGTCACTATACACGGGACATGATCTAGAAAGGTTTTATCTCTATCACTCATGTCAGTTCAGGAGATCAAACAGCAGATATCTTTACCAAGGCTTTGCTCAGATAATCTTCTCAGAAGTGTTCATCCAACCTGAGCATGATCAACATCTATGCTCCCTTGAGGGGGAGTGTAGAGATAGTTCTGTGCCTTACATATTGTTACTCTATTTATCTTTTCTTATATTTGTCTTATGCAATTTACCCATAGGTCTCTCCCCTATATAAGAGAGCCTAAGGTTCATAGGAATAAACAACTCTTTCATTTTTCCCAACAGGATATGAATTCAATTTCAGGATTCATGTCATTTTGGATGAATTGTAATTTAATCCAATTAAACCACAAATCTACTAGCTAAAATGGAGCCACAAAACCCCATCATGTTTCATCACTCCCTCGGAATGGAAGTATCATGGTAGTGATCTATTACGAAAGATTTAACCCTGACCATTCCTAATACCCATCCATTCTTCATAATATAAGACTTTGATAAATTCGAAGTTCAAACCCTAGTTTGATTGTCTTCTTCAGAATATATCAATTGTTGAGATTGTTGAGATAATTATGGTAGTTGTTGAGATAATTATGTTAGTTTTTTATTTTTGGTATGTCTCTCTTATGTAATTAACCCAGGGCTTTTCTCCTATATAAGAGAGCCCTAGGGTCTCTTCTATCGTATGAAAAACGTTTCTCCCAACATGGTATCGGAGCAACGGTCCTAGACCGAGGTTCCCGTATCCCACCCAAAACCATAACCCTAACCCCCCCCCCCCCCGCCTCCTCTCGACGCCGCCGCAGCCCAGCTGGGCCCTCCCCCCACCGACCGCTGCTGCCCTAAGGCGGTCCAGCCCTTCTGCGTCGCTGCCTGGGTTTTCCCCAACCACCTACGCCGCCGCCAGGGCCCCTCCAGCCTCCTGCGCCGCCGCCTGGGCCGACCCCTGTCATCCTGAGGTGCCGCAAAAGCCCCCTCGCCCTCCTGTGCTCGGCTGGGGTGTCCAGCAAGTGCCGAGTGCGCTCCGGTTGACTTCCCGTGATCTGAAACTGGTATTCCAGCCCCTGTTTTGCAATCTATTGGTCTGATTTTGGTGGTCGGTGGTGTTTTTGGTCTTCCATATCACATCTAAATGCCACTAGACCTTTATAAACTGCATAGGAATGGTTGTATAAGTCTACATATACAACCACTCCTCTTCATGCTTGTGTAGACATTATTCGGTTGATCTACTCCTCAGTTGTCCGAGGTTCATTTCATTGATACAATGTCCGACATTAAAAGTGACGTGTTCTCTTCTTCTGGTGCATTCAAAGGACCTGCACCAATAGTCAAGATGGATGGGACCAATTATGAACTATGGTCCATGCAGTTTCGCACTCTTATGCAGTGCCACAACAAAGAACACATTATCACCAAATCCGAACCGGCGGACAAAACTGGGGCCAATGCTTCGTGGAAGCAAGATGATGCTTATGCTCGTATTTGGCTCTCCCGGACGCTCACCACGGAGATTGCCAACGATATTGTCAACCAACCCACCGCAAAGGCTATGTGGGATATATTAGCAGCCACATATGGGTAAGCCAAGAATGAGAGCAAGATTCTTCATTTACAGTTTGACATTTTCTCGACCAAACAGAATGGTCGCCCGCTTCATGTGCATTTTTCTCATCTTCGCGGCATGTTTGAACGTCTACACAGCTTCATGCCTATCACTGCCAGCACCGAGCAGCAACAACAGTATCGGAACGCCACTATGACAGGGGTGTTCCTATCGTCTCTTGATTCCGAATATTATGCAGCACGTACACAGCTTCTAACTGGAGAGACGATACCCCCTATGGAAGAAGTATACAAGCGACTCAATCGGATTACCACTACTCCCACTACTGTCGCTCCGAATCCTTCCGCTATGGCCGTCTCACGGGGAAGGGGAGGATCTTCCCAGTTTCGAGGACGTGGTCTTCGTGGTCGTGGTGGTGGCCGTCAGCGTGGTCCGTGTTCTTATTGCCATCGTCCTGGTCACTCTGAGGAGACATGCTTTCAGAAGCATGGATATCCAGCCTCTGCAAGGGTTGCTGAACAGACAGAACCTATCGTGGCTCCATCCCAGGATGCTCGCCTGGATGATATTGTTTCTAAACTTCGCGAGATGATGTCCGCTCCCATTATTCCGGCTGCGACTTCCTCTGATGCTGCGGCTACTGCCAAAGCCTCGTCTAGCTCCTCAAGTACTACTTATGCTCTTACGAGTTGTAGCAGCTCTGATTTGACTAATTGGATTGTGGATTCAGGAGCATCTCATCATATGTGTGGAGATCGAACACAGTTTACTTCCTACAGCCCGATTGCCTCTGGTCGATTCGTGGTGATTGCTAATGGAGTTCAACTACCTATTGTTGGTCAGGGGGAGATTGTTCTAGCTCCTTCTTTTCATTTGCAGAACGTTTTACATGCTCCAGCCTTTCAGATGAATCTTTTGTTTATTAGTCAAATCACAAAAGATTTACATTGTCGTGCCATATTTGATCCATCTTCCCTTGTGTTTCAGGACATACTAACGGGCAGGGTAATTGGATGTGGTGGCCGTGAGCAGCGAGGATTGTACAAGCTTACCATACCATCTCATGCTGCGATCGCTACTATTCCTTCTGGATCTGTTTCACCGTTCATGTGGCATCTACGCTTTGGACATCTTCCTCTTCAGAAGATGTGTCATGTTCTACCTCAATTATCTACTCGTACTACCTTGGATTGTGAAGCCTGTCAGCTTGGAAAGCACCATCGCTCTTCATTTCCGTCTCGTCGGAGTCGTGACAGTAGTCAGTTGTTTGAGTTATTTCATTTTGATATTTGAGGTCCTAGTCGTGTTCCTGATCATCAGGGACATCGTTTTTATTTGGTTTCTGTTGATGATTACTCTAGACTATCTTGAGTGTTTTTGTTAAAACATAAGTCTGAAGCTGGTGCTCTAATCAAGTCTTTCCTTATTGAGGTCAAAAATATTTTCTCCGCTAATGTTAAAATTATTCGTACGGATAATGCCTTGGAATTCTCTACCTTACAATTATCTGCATTTCTCAGATCTATTGGTATTATTCATCAGACCTCTTGTGTTCATACGTCACAGCAGAATGGTGTAGCTGAACGCAAACACCGTCACCTTCTAGACGTCACACGGACGCTTTTGATTCAGAGTCGAGCTCCCCATTCTTTCTGGGGAGATGCTGTTCTTACATCCTGTTACTTAGTAAACAGGATGCCTTCCACCATGCTAGGAGAAAAGGTTCCCTTCTTGATTGCGTTTCCCGAGAAGGACCTATTTTCTCTCACTCCCAGAGTTTTTGGTTGCATCGCCTTTGTCCACAATTTTGCTCCTGGTCGTGACAAGCTCTCACCCAGAGCGGTCAAATGTGTTTTTGTTGGATATTCTCGTACCCAAAAAGGGTATCGTTGTTTTGATCCTGTAGGACGGAGATATTATGTGAGTGCTGATGTCACATTTTTTGAGCCTATTATGTATTTTTCTCCTACAGGTGACAGATTGTCCAATGGTAGTTCTGAATAAGATGTGGTTGTTCCTCCACCACCTCCTTCTCCTCCAACTCTGTCTGCTCCACCACAAATCTCTCCACCTCCATCTCCATCTCTATCTCCACCTCCACCTCCACATCCACCTCAATTCTTGCCACGTCTTTACACTCATAGGTCTTCTACTCACCCCGCTGCTCATATGCCCTCTACATCATCCAACACGCCTCAGGTATGTCATGAACATATTATTTCATCTGATGGTCTTTTGGATGGATCACAGGCTGAGACAATTATACAGAACAGTGTGGATGATGACCTGGAGGTTCCCATTGCTTTGAGGAAGCCTCGTCGTCAGTGTGCTACTTACCTCTTGCTGCACATGTTAGTTTGGATCATCTTTCAGAAGAATACAGGCGCTTTGTTGTGGGACTATCTCCAGTTACTGTCCCACGAACATATCAGGAGGCATTACAGGAAAATAGGTGACGTATGGCCATGGAAGAGGAGATGGCAGCCTTGCAGTCGCGGGGTACATGGAGTCTTGTGCCTGCTCCTTTGGGTGCCTCCGTAGTCGGTTGCAAGTGGGTATTTACAGTCAAGCACAAAGTGGATGGCAGTGTGGATCGCTACAAGGCGAGACTTGTGGCACGTGGGTTCACCCAAACCTATGGGGAGGACTACCAGGATACCTTTTCCCCAGTAGCCCGACACTCTACGCTTCGTATCCTTCTGTCAATTGCAGCTTCCAAGGATGGCCTCTTTATCAGCTTGATGTGAAGAATGCATTCCTATATGGGGATCTACAAGAGGAAGTTTATATGCAGCAGCCACCAGGGTTTGCTACTGAGGGGGAGTCTCAGAAGGTATGCAGGCTCCATAAGGCGATTTATGGCCTTAAGCAGAGCCCTACAGCTTGGTACCAGAAGCTATCGGAGCTAATAGAGCAACAGGGGTTTGTACGGTCTACTGCAGATCATTCACTTTTTGTCCAGAAGACACAGAGAGGTACCATTGCTATTCTTGTCTATGTAGATGATATCATTGTCACAGGGGATGATGAACAGGGCATTCAAACTGCCAAGGAATTCCTTGGTATGCAGTTTGTGACCAAGGATCTTGGCACTCTTCGATACTTTCTTGGACTGGAGTTTGCAAGGAATCAGCGTGGTCTTGTGATGACCCAGAGAAAGTTTGTGATGGATCTGCTTTCTGAGACAGGTATGACAGAATGCAAAACCTGCTACTACTCCTATGGATCCAGGTGTGAGATTGTATGATGATGACACTGAAGAGGTTGACAGCAGGAGATACAAAGAGCTTGTTGGGAAGCTCGTATATGCCACCATCACCAGACCAGATATTTGCTTTGCAGTGTGCAAAGTTAGCCACTTCATGGAGCAACCCAGGAAGGTGCATATGGATGCGGTTCAGATGATTTTGAGGTATCTGAAGAACTCACCTGGTACTGGTCTTATCTTCAGCAGGGATACATCCCTTGAGGTGACTGCATGTGCAGATGCAGATTATGCAGGGTGCCCCAAAGAAAGGAAGTCTACTTCTGGCTTTGCTGTTTTTGTAGGCAACTCCCTTGTTTCATGGAAAAGCAAGAAGCAGACAGTGGTTGCAAGATCCAGTGCAGAATCTGAATACAGGGCCATGGCACAGGGGAAGTGCATAGATGATGTGGGTTAGAACCGTATTGACGGACCTTGCTGTTGAGGTTCCTCTCCTATGCAGTTGTTATGTGATAATCAAGCAGCTCTGTTTATTTCCAATAATCCTGCTTTCCATGAACAAACTAAACATATAGAGGTGGATTGCCATTACACTAGAGACATGATTCAGAAAGGTCTCATATCCACCACTCATGTTTCTACTGAAGATCAGACAGTTGATATCTTCACCAAGGCACTTACTAGAGGTCCTTTCCAGAAGTGTTGTACCAAGCTGAGCATGATAGATATCTATGCTCCAGCTTGAGGGGGAGTGTTGAGATTGTTGAGATAATTATGGTAGTTGTTGAGATAATTATGTTAGTTTTCTATTTTTGGTATGTCTCTCTTATGTAATTAACCCAGGGCTTTTCTCCTATATAAGAGAGCCATAGGGTCTCTTCTATCGTATGAAAAATGTTTCTCCTAACATCAATAAATTTATCATTCGATAATTGGGTGATAATATCAATCATATACTCTCCAAAAGCATAAATTAATATCTCGAATTCGTATCTCATTTCATAAATAAGACGATCATGCATGGAATTCATTTTTGACCCCAAAATATCTTATAAGTGAGCTCTGTCTCCCGATTCATCAAATATGAACATGTATGATTCATTTGAAAGATCATACCTCATATGACTTCATATGCGCACCAACGCTTCGGTATATGGACCTTGGTAAGGTCAACAACCTATTGGTTTGTCAAATGTGCATACTCATGCATATAGATGCATATCTGTCTCAGGTCAAAGGATGTGTGCCTGATCGTGACAATTACGATTCAGGTCTTAGTTTATCTCGACCACATCAAGTCAACTCTTTGACTTGATTATTCCAACACTTTCGAATCTCCATTCCCATGCAGAGGACTTGCATCAAGAAATCAGTTGGAAATCAATCTTTAGAGAAAGATTGCCATCTCTTTCTCAGACTGGAGATCTAATATTGAATATATCCTATTTGAAGTCATTTGTGTCATCCCAACTGCATGGTATTCAATATGGTTGCGGTGCATAACCCTAATTATACAAACGGACCTTAATATTAAATGTATTCACAATATTCAGATGGACATGATAAAACAATAACTTTTATTGCATTCATGGGTCGTCAAGGGCTTACAAGTCCAACCACTTGACGGAGCAAGAAGCATACAGTGGTCTCTAAATCGAATGCAGAGGCAAAATGCAGGGCAATGACACAAGCCACCTAGACTACATAGCTTGTCTCCTTCCTATAGAAACTTGGACTTCCTGCTACTACTCCTGTACCTAGGGGTGTCCATGGGGTGGGTACCCTCCCCATTTGATCGTTGACCCACCCCGCCCCGCTGTTATCGGGTCACGGACTCACGGTTCGACCCACCCCATTCCAACAGGTACCTAATTGCAACGGGTATCTGGTTAATGCCAATGGATGTTGGCTACCCGCAGGTACCCGCGGATTTATGTTGCTGGATTGTACTGACATTTGTTGAATGCCAGTTTATGTTATATGCTGGATTGTACTGGCATTTGTTAAAGTCCTTTTGTTCCTTTCATTCTTGGCAGGCAAGAAGCCTGCGACTCAGTAGCTGGTAGATGATCCCGAGCATACGTACATATATCAGACGGTATAGTTGTAGTTTTTGTTTAGTTTATGAGGTAAATGCTTTCTTTTCTCTTCTGTATATTTTTGGGATACATTTATACACTGTTAGCACAGTTTGTCACATGTTGTATATATATGAAAATTAATGAAATGAAAGTTTGGTGGCACATCTTGTTGTTGTTCTGTGGTTGTTAAATTAGATGTGAATGTCAAATGCAAACGCAAAAAAAATCCCCTCAAATTCATGTTGGCTAAATGTGATCTTTAGTGAATGTTATTTTGCAAATTCCACGTAAACAGGTACCCGGATCCTCAAGGGTTCACAAGAGTAATACTTGAAAGTTCGCCAAAAATCTCTAGAGTCGTAGCAATCCTCTTTACTTCCTCCTTACCTCCTTCAATAAAGAAAATGGTGTCGTCCTCTTACTAACGGAAAATCATGGAGATGTTTTCAAGGGAATAGCCCGTGGTGACCCCATGTTGCATCACATGTTCAATTATGCAAGCTACAACATCAGCGTCGATAACAAAAAGAATGATGGCAAGGGGGTAGCCCTGTCTCATAGCCAATTACGTCTGATAAAACCTCCCCTCAAGATGGATGTTTACAAGCATCGAATAAGACGTTGTAGTAATGCATCTTTTCATCCATGTATTCCAAACATCTGGGAACACCTGCCTCGCCAAAGTTGCACATAGAAAGCACCAATCTATTGTATCATACGACTTTGAGAAGTCCACCTTCCACAGAAGGTCTTTCACACATTGTTTCTCCAGTCTGAAATGATCTCAGTAACCACAGTATGGTAATCACCAATCTATCTTCCTATTATGAACGTCAACACATGACTACGTTTAATCTATTCACTAGGACCTTCACGATCATCAAGTAGATAGCATTAGAAAGGGCAATTGGCTAGAAGTCCTTCACCCTCTCGAAAGCCTCCTTCTTGGGAGAAAAATAAGAGCTTCATTAATCCTGTCGAACCCTGCATTACTCCCTGCAAACTTTTCCATTACATCCACTATCTCTCTCCCTATCACAGCCCAAAACTTCCGAAAGAAAACGGGGAAGCCATCGTATTTGGACGCCTCATTGGCATTCGAATTCCAAACTACAGCTTTAACCTCTTCCATCGTAAAGCTTTGAATCAAGTGACTCGCATGTCGGTCAGATAAGTGGTACCTTCCCCAAACTTGTCCACCTCCTCGGTCTATTGATAGCCCTCCATGAAAAGTTTACAGTAAATGTACCTATAGCTCTTTGCTCAGATAATGCAACAGATTATAAAGTAAATATCAGTAACGTATAGGATCAGAATGTAAATAGAAAGTTGACAGGGGTTATGCAGTAACAAAAAATTGTAGTACTGTGTATGTAAAAAAATGCAAACAACAATAACTACAAATTAACAAGCAATGGTAACACGGGAATGTATTCATATATACTTTTGAGAATAATCCATGAAAAAGTATGCAGACTTGGCCTAGTTAGTTAGTAACAAAATAATACCCGGCTTTACAGGGGTATATTTCTATTGTGCTTGGGCAGTAGTAACCTGCAGGACAAAATATTTTGCTACTGACAGCAACATCAGCCCATACATCCGCTCCACCACACATGTGGTTATCTCGTCCAGATGGTAGCTGATAGTTGTACCTAAAAACGTTCTAGAAACAGTTTAAGAAAACTTTATAGGGAAAAATAATTGAGCTTGAAATACAGAATATAAACGGAACTTACGGATCACATATACCCGTTGTCTTGTTGAGTTTGGCCAAGGGACAGTAAGAACCCAATGGACAAGCTGCAATAACAGAGAAGTATTCGGAATCTATCTTTTATTTGTGCAGAAAAGCAATTATCAAGCCTACTGAAAATTTAAAGCACCCAAAGAACACGTACAAAAGCAAATATTCAGAATATATTTTGTATTTGTGCAGAAAAGCAATTTTCAAGCTCTTCACAACATACTAAAGACAGAACTTCTAAAAATTCGAAGCAAAATAAGACTGCTTGGATGCAAAAATAGTGTTCATCACTTGCATTACAAGGTATGCAGATGTCCATGGAATTCATTCAATGAGCAAAAATGCAAATGTTTCTAAAATTATAGCATTTATAGTTCATAATTTGGACAATACAAATCTAATAGAAAAGATGTAGGGAAAAGGAATTTATATTGTTCAAGGAGAAAAGGAAAGAACGGCTAAAACATAACAGATATGTATACATGACAGCGAAGCATAACTAATCATCCTTTCTAAAATCATGTCTTTCTGTTCTTGAAGAACCATCAGTTATTAAGAATTCACTGGGAAATGTTTTTAAGCTATCTTTAACCAAGGAATGGCATTTAGGGTGTGAATATCAACTTTTGCATTAGTTGATCAAGGGATGGTTAAGACAATCGACTCGACTTAAGCATGAACTTGCACACGAAGAACACTACAATTATTAATAGAAAACTGTTGCACAACAGCCAAATACTTCTTTGCACGTGAAGGATATCTCCATGGCAAATCAGCCTTACTTCCCTCAGCACAATAACAGGTCTAGCCCTTGCATGATGAAAGATTGTATGATAGAAGAATTGATTTATTTCAAGGTCTTATCTTTGAATCTTTTTAGATGCTTTCTGGCTCAATTGTGAATTGTGATAAGGCATGCCAGCGGGGATATCACCAAGTTCTCTGCCGCTCCTCTGTCCACGAAACTAATAGTTGTCCCTTAACATGCTTCCACGGCCACATTCCCCCTCCTAGGCAGAATCAGGAGGCCCCAAGCCTTCCAGACCGACCTCCACTACTGCAGCTATTTGCTCCACGCAAAGCTCCTTGGTCGTATTCAACACCTCTCGAGGCACAACCCTATCCAACTGCCCATAGATCTCAAACCTCTTTTTTCTTCCTTTTCTCCTTCAGATTCCTCCTCACATAGTTTTTCCCAAACCTCTCTACGGAGCCAGAGGCAGCCAGGCTTGCATCCTCCCTAATCAAAGGGCTTAGCACAGTAGCAGTAGTTGCCACCAATTCTCGACTCACCATCGAAACCTCAGTAGCTGAAACCAACCCTTCCGCCACCACCCACTAATCCTTTGGAGCTTCCACCATCGTCACCCCACGGCCATTCGATGCCATCGGATCCTCCAACAAGAGTGCCCTAGAACCCGAATCGCCAAAGGCCCCGATCGCCTTTTCTGACCCAGAACCACAGCCCATAACGCTCCGCTCGATTCCCTTAGTGGGTCCAACTTCCCGACCCGATTAGCCTTCCACAACGTATCGACCTCTTGAGTAATCAAGTCCAAACACCTGCCCTGACTGCCCAGCATACCCAATACGAGCTTCGGATCCCACATGGTCTCGCTCGACTGCATAATCAGGTCCGCTTTGACACCCGAACTGATCTCGCAAGTGCCGCCTAAGCCATGGGTTCGACTACTCGATCCGACCTTCAATTGAGAGCCACCAGAGAAAGGAGGCACGCCAAGTATCTCGACATATGAGAGAACTTCCTTGAGGCGTATGCCACAACCAACTCCTTGGGAACCACTCGCTCCTCTAGAACCTTCCCCAATAGGAAGCGAAACCCTTGGCATCTATTCGACTTTCACGTATCTCGGCAAAGTTTCTGACACTCCTCTCCGATCTCCGGCCATCAGCGAGACGCGCCACCGACGAGATGATAACAAAACATGAGTAGTTAGCTTGTAGCTAGGTCAAGAACAGGAAGGATATTGGACCAAGAACAAGCTCAATACTAAAGAGTTCAAGCTTAAGTGAAGAAGAAGCTGAGAATCTCAAAGGAGTTCAAGCTCAACAAAGGATCTCAAGCTCAAGAAGAAGACAAAGTCTTTTCTTTTATTGAGTCTTGCATTTTGTAATTATCTTAAAATGTAAAAGACCTCAAGCATCATGCTTCTTGCATTTCAAGACCTTTGACTTTGACTTTCAGGTCAAAGAGTCAAACTAATCGATTAACCATTCCGACACGATTGATCAGCCTCATTTCCTTATCAATCAATATTGAATTGAAACAGCTTTATTCTGATCGATCTTGATCTCGATCGATCATCCTTTGTATCCTAATCGATCATATTCCATTTCAGGAAGATTTTTGAAGGCGAATTCATTCCCGATTTGTTGACAATGACTACTTTTTCAAAGCTGCGGCTATTGGAACTCTAACCCTATAAATAGGACCTCATATCCCATTCCACAATACACGACAAGAGCAACAAGTTCTCTTTTTGTCTGCTTTCCACTCTATACTCTAAGAGAAAGATCGAAGAGGTATCTTCTACTCCATTTGCGCCTACATCTCTGGTGTTTTGCGATCAATTCTTAGGAGCACGCTTCTCACCAGTGTAGCAGAAGTCGATATTCGGTATTCAGTCAGAGGTATATTCAGAATTATTTGGTTTTGTATGTTTATTATTTTAAATATAAAAATTAATTCTAATACATATATTATTGTATTTTCATACATATATGGTCATCAATTTATAAAAGTACTACTCAACAAGGTATATTTATGGAATTTTGACTGTTGGAACATTTTTCACACAGACTAAAACATACAAGTATGACTGTTGGAACATTTTTCACCCTCAGACTTAGTTACCAGATGGTTATGGATGCACACCGTTTATGTGCTATTTTTGCAGGGAAAAAATGAAGTCATGAATGCACACTTACGTATCATGCATGTAATGCCACGAGGACAAAAGAAGCCTTCACAGCAGGGTTGACAATCAACTTTCCTATCTGGCATCTCCTTGGAATCTTTAAGCTCGATTTTCTGATCTCCTACACTGCATGCCCATCCCGGTTCACACCCAGCAAGCCAAGAATCTAAGTCGCAGTTCTTGTTGGGCTTCAAAAAGTTCTTTTTGCTGCTAGTGTCAGATAAACCTGTGAAGTAGAATTTTATTTCTGCTGCAGTGCATAGACGCTGAGAAAGATCCCCTGTAAAGAAAAAAACATTTATTGCTATAAAGATCGTGTCCGGTGTATAATACTTAAATATGGCACTGCTTCTTATGCTTTTTTATAAATTTTGAAGCAGAATCTGTGGCAATGATAGCTTGTAAAGCCATTTACCAGCAAAACAAATGCAAGAATTTCATGACAAAATCAGAGTTCTCAAAGAAACTAAATCCAAAACATAAAAAATCCTTATTTGCCTGTTTTTCACGTAATTACTTTTTTCATATGGTGATATGATGCAGAGTTATACGTGCATTACTTGCCTTTTGTAATGAATTTCTTTTTTTGCTTTATTATCACAGTTCCACCTCTGTGATTACGTAGCTTCTCCTTTTCTGGGAAGACTAACTTCAATAGTAATCAAGTTTAATTGTTCCAGAGACCAATCTAGAGGTCCCGACAGACCAAACATGTCAAGCCTGGCACATTGTTAAGCTACATTATATGCACTCCCATTCATATCTCCAGGAGTTGATATAAGAGAACTGACTGTTATCTCTTTGAGGAGCTCTGAAGTCTGCAACAAGAAGAATGCGTTTAGTATCTAGCATTAAATTGTGCAGTCAAATGTTAGTATCCCTTGTTAGATAGACTTCAGTTGAAATATCTATGACAACATCTATGTACTTGGTCCACTCATGATGCACCTGATCTTTCACTAAACATATTGCATTGAGATTGTCACAATATACTATAGCCCGATCTTGTTGTAGACCGAGATCTCCAATTAAATCCTTCAGCCAAATGCCTTCCTTTGTAGCTTTTGTCAAAGCCATGTACTTTGCCTCTGTGGTAGACAAAGTAACCGATGGTTGTAAGGTAGTCTTCCAACTGATGACAGAACTCTGCAAAGTAAAAAGTAGCATGTCATTGATCTCCTCCCATCAACATCTGCAGCATAATCAGAATCTGAATATTCAGCAACCAAACACTCTTAATCGCTTCTGTAGATGAGTTCAATATTCGATGTTCCTCTCACATAGAGGATAATCCGTTTGACTGTCTGTCAATGCTCCTTCCCTTGATTGCTCATGAATCTGTTAACAACGTTCATAGCATGAGCGCTATCAGGTCTTGTGCATACCATGGCATACATAAAACTCCTAACTACGTTGGAAATGGAACATGTGACATGTGTTCCTTCTATGGATCTGACTGAGATGCAAAAGAAACTGAGAGATGAATATTCGCAACGGATGGATTACCTAGAGTCTTGATTATAAACATCCCAAATTTCATTACAACTTTCTCAATGTAGTTCTTCTAAGATAAGAAAAGCTTCCATTCTGCACAATCTCTAATGATCTCCATCCCTAACATCTTCTTCGATGCATCAAGGTCCTTCATGTCAAACTTCGAACTAAGGAGCTTCTTCAGATCATCTATGGTTCTCCTCTTCTTGGCAGCAATCAGCATATCGTTGACGTATAGTAACAGATAGATGAAGGAGCCATCCTCCACCTTTTTATTGTAAACACAACAATCATATGGGCTCATGTTGAACCCATGCTCGGTAATGAAGCTGTCAAACTTCTTATACCACTGCATAGGAAACTGCTTAAGCCTATACAAGGACTTCTTCAATCTGCACACACGGTCTTCTTTGTCCTGAAATATGAATCCATCTGGTTGGCTCATGAGAATGTCTTCTTCGAGTTCACCACGCAAGAAATTTGTCGCCACATCTAACTGCTCCAGCTCCAAATCTCGATGTGTTGCAAAAGCTAGTAACAACCTCATGGATGGATTTCTTACAACGGGAGAGAATATCTCATTGTAATCTACATCTTCCTTCTGATTGTAACCCTTCGCACCTAGGTATGTCCTGTATCTAATGCCTTTACTGCCTAATATTTCTGTCTTTTTATTAAAGATACATTTGCATCTGTTAGAAAATAGGAAGCGGAAGCGAAACATGGATAAAATAATAAAGAAAATAAGAACGTGGGATTTTAACGTGGAACCCTACTCCGTGAGGAGCGGGATGAAACCACAGGAGAAGGCCTCAAAGGGCCGTGTTTGTCTATTGACTTTCTCATCTGATACAGGAGGCATGGGTTCCTTATATAGCCTCCACAGGGCCTCCAAGTCCCACCATTGGACGATGTGGGACAAAACTGTTGGATGGGGTAAATGGATCCTAGAGGTATCCATTTACCTGTCTCCTCAACATATGACGCATACAAACAATATTCCAACACTCCCCTCAAGCTGGAGCATGCAATGCTCAGCTTGCACAAACAAAAAGAAACTCAACTCAACACTACAGGACACTACAGACAATATCAACCCAACGCGCACATTGTTGTAGTCGAGGATGTTGCTTCTCATGCCGTGCAGGTGAGGGGGACGAACGGGCTGGAGTGTGAGTCTGCTGAATCTCCTCGTCGGAGAGCATGTGCTCTGAACTGCGCTGTCAGAGTCACTGCAACTGAAAATGAGTCTCCTCGTCGGAGTACTCTGGCCCGCCACAATAATGTGGACAACTGCTTCATCTCTGAAAAGGGTCGAACTGAATAAGGGACGTGGCTGTGCAATCCTCTTTGGAGTCCATGGTCGCTGGAGAATGGAGTCTGAAAAAGTCTCCTCGTCGGAGAATTGGGTCTCTCCCATCTGGCTCAGAGAATGGTGTACTACTCTGGTGTCCCTATGATACCACATGAAAACCCTTGCCAACATGGCATAGGGAATGGTCCTCTACTATGGAGTCCCTATGGCTCACATGAAAACTCTGGCCTACAAAACAAGAATAATGATGGGGACCACGAACAAATGTTGGCAACATGTGCTCATCTGAAAATGACCGCATCCATGTGCGTGTCTGAAAATGAGTCTCTCTCTGGAGATCTCGAAAATGGGCCTCTCATCTTGGAGTGCCTCGAACTTGGACTCTGACTAATCTGTAGAGTCTGAATAACTGAATCTGTAGTCTGAAAAATGACTGGCCTCTGGAATCTGACATCTGAATCTGCAACTAGCACTGTGACTCTACACCATACTCCCCCTTTCTCCCATACTGGTCGGAAGTGACAATTGTTGACCAAGTTGGGAGAAGACAATAAATTTGGGGAGAAAATGAAACCAATTAGCCGATCACAAAATTTTCTTTGGCATTTCAAAACATGGATAACGTTTTTTTAAATACGTACGCCTTTTGTATTATTTACGCGCCTTTTTTTTTAGTTCACCTCTTTTTTAAAAACATTTTTTTAAAAGTGTACGGCTCTTTTCCTTGTACGCGCCCTTTTTTTGTTTTGAAGAGGCCACATTTTTTTAAATGCCTCTCTTTTTTTTCAATAGACATTTTTTTAACAAAACAGCCCCTTCGGCCTAAAGAAAAATAGGACATATTTTTTCTCTGTCCTCTTTTTTTAATAACGGCAGCCTTAGGTTCCTAGGGTTTTTTTAAAGGAACAGGCCTATTAGGGTTCCCAGCGGACCCGTTCTTTCAAAATAGCCGCCTCGATGGGGCCTCTTCATATGCCGCCGTCGTTACCCAAGATGGGGTTGCGCCTGGGCATCGGACTGGAAAGGGAGATGAGAGATCTCACGAGGCGACGGCATTGTCTGGTGCGACCTGGAGGATAGCTGGAGAACGCGTGGAGTTGCCTGGTGGTGCATGATGTGCTCCGCCTGGGGCCGGGCGGTGGAGTCGCGGTCTGGAGAGTGTGTGGGATCGCGCGAGAGAGAGGCGGGAGCTCACCGCCACGGGCCTGGGGCGCGAGGAGATCGCCGCTCGGTGTTGGGAGATGGTCGTATGAAAGTGAAGATCGCGAGGACTGCGGCGTTAGGAGATGGTCGCTTGCAAGCCTGGAGATACCGCAAGATAGCGGTGCGCGAGGAAGGAGCACTGGGTCTGGAGGCACGCAAGGACTAGGGTTCTTCGATCTGGAGGTCAGCGGGTCCTCCTCCTGGTCGCCGCCATCGACCTGGAGCCGTGAGTGCGCGCAGGTGGCGCGAGTGTCACTGGGATTTGGCTGCGTGGAGGGGTCGTCTGCCGCCTGGATGGTGCGCGGACCGATGAAGCCTTGCCGGGTCCGTCTAGAGGTCTTGTCGGACGATGGAAAAACAATGCGCCGCCTGAGTCGTCGCGAGAGAGGGGCTCTGGAGATATCTGCTGTGAGCCTGGGTGGAGCATCGCAAAGGGAAAATGGGGCCTGCGGGCACCAGGAGGCTGGATCTGGCGAGAGGGGCGCAGCAGCTGCCTGTAGCTGCGGGAGATGCCTGCTAGGGTTGCGCGCCACCAACAGATCTGGAGTAAACAATTTCAAGAACATTCAAAGTTTAGGGTTTTAGGAAACCCTATATTTCTCGTGCAGAATCACGAAATTGTTTAGGCTCGAACTTAGGGTTTTGACGAAACCCTTGAATTCTTGAATCGGAATATGAATAAGCAAGAAACGAACCCATTTAATCTCGAAAAATAATAACATGAAAAACCTCGAGAATCGAACCCGCTCTGATGCCATGTTAGAAAATAGGAAGCGAAAGAGAAACATGGATAAAATAATAAAGAAAATAAGAACGTGGGATTCTAACGTGGAACCCTACTCCGTGAGGAGCGGGATGAAACAACGGGAGATAGCCTCAAAGGGTCGTGTTTGTCTATTGACTTTCTCATCTGATACAGGAGGCCTGGGCTCCTTATATAGCCTCCACAGGGCCTCCAAGTCCCACCATTGGACGATGTGGGACAAAACTGTTGGATGGGGTAAATGGATCCTGGAAGTATCCATTTACCCATCTCCTCAACATATGACGCATAGAAACAATATTCCAACAACATCCAATGATCTTCCTCTTTTTTAGCAACTTAACAAGCTCATATGTCTAATTCTTGTAAAGAGAATCCATCTCCTCGCCATAGCAGCAATCCACTACCAAGATTCTGTCCCAGCTATGACCTCCCTATAAGTGGATGGCTCTAGACACTCTGTCTCCTCTGCAACCTGTAGTGAAAATGCAACCATGTCTTCAAAACCATATTTCCGTGGCGGATGTATCTTTTTACGGGGTCAATCAGTAGCAACACTTGGTTGCCTCTCCTCTGGTTGCTCAGTTTCAGGTTGTTCAGCAACAGCCTGATCAAGAGTGGTGTGATCAACTCTGTGATCACTACTTGGTGTCAGTTCGAACTACAATTGTTCGAGCACATCATCACATGTCCCCGCATCAACAGACTCACCACTCGAGCAAAGCATGGAATTATCATCAAATGGAACATTCCTGCTAACAATAACTCTATACTCGGAAGGGGACCAGATTCTGTACCCTTTACTCTTGCACCATATCATGTAAACGCCCATTTCTTCGCCCTCAATTCTAGTTTTCCTTCGCTAACGTGATAATAAACGGTACAACCAAAGACTCGTAAAACAGAATAATCAACATGATTACCATACCATATGTGAAAGCCCAAAACCCGAGCAGGGACTTAACTGTAAAATCCAGCTGGACCTGGGCTTAATTGCAAATCTACTTTTATTCCACTATCCAAAAAAATTATTTGAGTAGTCCATTGCGTAGGGCTCGTCAATAGCTTTCCAACGAGTCTAAGAATGCGAAAATATGAGTTTGGGAGCCCGAGTTACGGCCATTTTTACGAGAGGGGTGTCCAGGCAATATACGGATCCGGACCCGGATCCGAATCCGAGTCCCAACCCATATACCCAGCCCTCCCCCTTCGTGAAACTCGCCCAGAACACCCCCAAATCTTCCCCCTTCGACCTCCAGCTCCATTCCTCTTCCCTCCCCTTCACCAAACGTCACCGGAGTACCTTGAATCGGCGACCCGAAGCCGCACTCGTGTAGCGAAGGTACGATGTTCCCATCCTCTTGCTGCTGGAATCCGCACGCTTTCCCCCTTCTCTCTCTCGTCGATTTCCTTGGAGTAAAGCATGGTTTTGGAAAAGATTGATCTTTTCATCTATTTCTCTCTCGAATACTTTGATGGTTTTATAATTAATGGTAAGTGCACTTATTTTAAAAATATGCATTACATTAGTTTCCTTATGAATGGACGCTTCTGTCAATGAGTAGTATATAATAACCAGAGTTGGACTTATGTATTATGGAAGTCATGATTTGAATACCTTATACAGGATTTCATATGTTGTTCCTGGATTAGTTCTTAGGTGGGGAAGAATGCCTCACTCATGTTGTTTCAAGTTGCTAACACTTTGTGATCATCTAGAATGGATGCAGTTTAACGTGGGTATTCCTCTTGGTGTTTGTCTAATGCTAAGGCTAGAGTAAGGTTTATCTGCACTGCGAATACTTATCAGTCTAGAGTTATGTACTAGCTGCACATACTGGTTCGAATTTTAGTGGGCATCTATTTTAGCATCATTGTCCAATATCTTTCAGTGAAGTAAGAGTTCTAATGGGTCTATTTTATTTGCTTGGATAGACTTATTAAATGGATCATGTTGTGATGGAGACATAGGAAGAAGATAAAATATCATATGGCCAATCAATTGGCAGTGGCCTCACTTTGGGTTTAGCAGATGTCGGCCTACATTAAGAGCAGCAATTCCACTCAGCCCCATCTTATATGGGCTAAGAGTTATGTATCCTATGAAACATACATACTAGTTTCACAAAAAAAAAATCCCATAGGTCAATTGCCAAGTTCTAACTCTCCATGACAGTGCATACTTTCAGCATAAGACCTTAATGGGTGTTTTATTTCTTTCGTTCATCTGCATAAACATTTATATGTCAAATCTAAAATTTAAACTACAACCCCCCTTTAAACAAATAGATGGTTTTTGCAGTGTGTTGTCTCGTTTTTGCCACCAAATTCTATGGTTTTTAGTCATAGCCATATAATAGTAGTTCAAAGACAACACAAATAACTTGCGAAGGATCTTGGAACCACCACAAGGAATTATTTACATGGCTAATGGCACTTGTACAATATACAGTAGATCATTAATAAAGGAACTTTAAAGTGACGCTTAATACACAGATGTTTTCATTATCATTTGATCTGGATTTAATGGTGACATTACAGCTTTATATTATGCAATAATAGAGATATGCATAAAGAATTATTCATTAATAGATAAAGTATCATCTGGACATCTAGGAAGCTTAATGCAGAGTTATATGTACTCTAGAAGAGGGGATAGTTAAGCAGCATTACATTGTCTGGATGGAGGAATTATACATATGGTGTGGGGAGAATGATTCCATTATTATGCATTCCTATGTCGTCTGTTATATTCGAAGATTTGTAACCAGGGATAGGTTTAAACCAAGATTTAATTGAAGAAATTAAATATTTTTGGGTCCAAGTAATATCACGTATCAACACATTTTAACGCTTGCTCAAGTATAATCAGCATGGAATCAGGTACTTTGTTCTGACATCCGAACAATGAGCGTTTGATTATTGAGAAGTTTTATCGTGGCATAAGCCAACTGATTATCATTTTAGGTGTTTTAGCATCTTAGCGATGTCGGTTTTAGATCACTCAAGAAGTGCTCCTTTGGCATCAACTAATGGGAATCTTAGAAGGTCTGAAGAGTACTAATATCCTTTTTCTACATGTGTATGATAGCTACAACTGATTAGTGTCTGAATGTTGTCTACAAATTGATCGAGAAATATACAGTTGTCTTTGAGTGCACTTCCCTGGTTTTATTAACATATTTTAACTCCAACATCACATGTTTCAGTTTCGTTAGCATTTTGCTAAATATTTACAATTATAGATCCAACACCAATATTGGAGGCAGTCATGAATGACTTACTTCTGGCTTTGTTTTCACTGACGTGTGGGAAGTGGAGTAGTTGCCGCCAAGGGAGGGGCATGCACCTTTGGGGGCCCCCGGGTAGAAGCCTAGATGACCACGATCCCAACTGCTATTGTAGCTGCCATGGTTGGGGGACATGCTGCTTGGCACACTAAGGTGCTATCTGACGGTGTTGGCCTCGGCACTTGTGTGCTTTAGCCCGGTGCTCAAGCGCGGGCCACGTAGTCATGGTTGGTTGGCTAGTGTTTCGCTTGTCACTTAGAGTTAACACTCGTGTACGGGCCAATGAAGGCCACACTGGTCGGTATTCCAGCGCTAAGAGGGGAGATCCGGGAATGGTGGTTAATGAAGTTGGGAATGGGACGTGAATCTTCGGTGCATAAGGAGGATTGGGCTAGTCGCAAAGATTCGCCGGTTGGAATCTGATTTGTGAATCGCAAGTACAATTGTGAAGTTGAGCTAAGTGAACGTGTTGGGAACTTAGTTAGGATGCATTGTACCCCACCGCATGCCTACGGAGGCACCCCAACCCTAAGGTGTTTTCTTTTACCTTAGAGTCATAATGCGAGGTCTCATCCAGACCAAGACCACAGACTATCCACAAAGCTTGGTTACTCATATCCATATCCACATCAAGTAATAATAATAACAATGATAAAAATGTAATTCTTTGTGAGACCATTTACACAGACGTGTGAATCCGCAGATCCGCAGCAGTGAGTAGCTTTGGGGACATCACCATTTTGTGCAGCTTCACGACTCCTTGTGGTACAGTTGGTAGAAGTTATTTTGTTTTTCCTTGTAGCATTTTGAGAGACATGACATGTATAATGTATGTGTGGATATCTTTATTATGCATACATGTATACTTTTGTGGTCATGAATGGAAAATGGAAAATGGACATTGTAAATGTAATGGAAATGTGAACGCGAACATGTCATGAATGGAAAACAAGTTTTAAATTTCAAGGTTTTGTGATATTTTCTCGTGCTTTTGTGAACGTCAAATATTCGAATGTGGTATGTATGTGCGTGAATTGGTTTGCCGAGTACCCGGATCCTAGGGGCGTCACACCATATCTCCATGGGTGTCTAGCAGAAGCCGGACTTTAATTCACCAAGTAACAAGTTGTATTCACAGCTTCAACCCAGAATGCTCTACCAAGTCCAGCATTAGAGAGCATGCACCTTACTCTCTCTGGAAGTGTCATGTTCATTCGTTATGCAACTCCGTTCTGTTGTGGTGTATCTCTGAGGGTGTGGTGTCTAGCAACACCCTCCTCCGTGTAGAACTCATTGAACTCTGATGAACAGAACTCCAACCCATTATAAGTATGAAGACGCATTACCTTCTTAGAAGTATGGTTCTCCACCAAGATTTTCTGTTGCCTGAAGGTCTGAAATGCCCCGGTAGAGATATTTCTATGTACTCTGAGTATCGGTTCCTTATTTTTATTTCTTTATATCTATCTTATGTAATTTACCCATAGGTCTCTCCTCTATATAAAAGAGCCTAGGGTTCCCTGGAATAAACACCTTTTATATTTTTTCCCAACATGGTATCAGAGCCACGGTCCTAGACCGGTGCTACGTACCCTAACCCTACCCCATCCATCGCCTCCTTCTCTTTCCAAGGCTGACGCCGTCGGCTCCAGCCCCCCCCCCCTCGGTCAGCCCCAGCCCCCACCTCTATCGGCCCTACCCCGTCACCCAGCGGTACCGCTGCCGCCGTATCTCCTTGGCCGCCAGCCTTCGTAGCCGTCGGCTGTCTCTCTTCCACTCCATCGCAGTCCTTCGGTTGGGTTAATGGATTTGAGTGCATAAGTCTATATATGCATTCAATCCATGTATGTCTGTGTAGACATTCATTCATTAGTCTACATAACCCTAATAATCCTCTTCCGACAATATGTCAAAAAATAAAGTCGACGTACCCGCTACAAGCGCTTTCCGAGGTCCAGCACCTATTGTCAAGATGGACGGGACAAACTATGAGCTTTGGTCTATGCGGTTCATGAGCCTCATGAAGTCTAACAGTAAGAAACACATTCTTACAGAGGATCCAGTAGAGAAGACTGTGGTTAACGCCTCGTGGGAGGTGGATGATGCATACGCCAAAGTTTAGCTTTCTGATACATTGACGATAGAGATCGCCAATGATGTGTTACATCAGCCCACTGCTAAGGCAGTGTAGGACATCCTCGCAGCAACCTATTCTCAGGCAAGGAACCAGACCAAGATCATCCAATTCCAGCATGATATATTTACTATCAAGCAGAACGGACGGCCTATTCATTTATTATATACATCCTTACATGGGATGTTTGAGAAGCTACATAGCTTCATGCTTCTCACAGCTACTCCAGAGAAGCAGAAGACATATAGGAATGCTACCATGATTGGTGTATTCCTAGTTGTCCTCAATCCCGAATATGATGCTGCTCGGTCTCATATTCTAGCGGATACTAATATTCCTCCTATAGAGGAAGTTTTTCGCAGGCTTAGCAGGATTACTGTTCCATCCACTGTCACTAGCCAGACTTCTTCGGTAATGGCAGCCTCCCATGGCAGAGGAAGCTCATCTTCTTTTCGTGGGCGTGGACCTCGTGGTAGAGGAGGTCGCATTCATCAGCTATGCACATACTGTCATCGTCCAGGCCATTCAAAGGATACATGTTATTCCAAGCATGGCTTTCCGGCATCAGCTTGTGTGGCGGAACAGGTCGAGCCTTCAGCTGCTTCTACTTCAGACCAAATATTTGATGACCTCGTGGCTAGGCTACGGGATATTATGCCCCCTGCTTCTTCACCATCTCCAGGAGGCCACTCAGATGTAGTTTCTTCTGCTTCTTCCAGCACTTATGCTACTGCTAGTACCACAGGTAGTACTTATGCTTTTACATCATGTCATGGCTCTGAGATTACTGAGCGGATTATGGACTCTAGGGCGACGCATCATCTATGCAGAAACAGGGAGCAGATTATAGCATATAGATAGGCTCCACCAGGGAGAACTGTGGTAATAGCCGATGGGACTCATTCCCCGAACGCCGGACAAGGGGAGATTAGTTTGACGACTTCGATGCGTCTTCAGAATGTGTTACACGCTCCTGATTTCTCTATGAATTTATTATCTATCAGTCAGATCACAAAGGATGTGCATTGTCGGACTATTTTTGACCCACCGTCTCTTGTTTTTCAATACGTTCTTACGGGTAGAGTGATTGGTCGTGACCGTGAGCAAGGTGGTCTGTATCGCTTGATCCGGACTTCATATGCAGGTGTCTCCTCCCATTCACTAGGACCAGTCTCTCCCTTCACTTTACACCTACGTTTTGGTCACCTCCCTCTCCAGAAGATGTGTCGTATTTTGCCACAGATTTCACCAAGGTCTTCTTTCCAGTGCGAGGCGTGTCAGTTGGGAAGCATCACCGATTTGCTTTTCCTAGTCGTCAGAGTCGGAGCAGTAGCTCTCTTTTTGAATTATTTCATGTTGACATTTGGGGTCCGAGTCGTGTTACTGGTCATCAGGGACATAGGTTTTATCTTGTTGCTGTTGAGGATTTCTCACGTCTGTCATGCGTCTTTTTATTGAAAAATAAATCTAAAGCAGGGGATGTGATCAAAACCTTTATCAATGAAGTGCAGAATGTTTTCTCTTCTTCTGTGAAATTTGTGAGAATTGATAATGCTTTGGAATTCCGTACTCGTGTTCTATCACATTTCTTTTCATCCCTTGGTATTATTCATTAAACGAAATGTGCTTACACTTCTCAGCAGAATGGTGTTGCAGAGAGAAAGCATCGCCATTTACTTGATGTCACTCGGACGCTTCTCATTCAAAGTTGTGCCCCACGTTCGTTTTGGGGTGATGTTGTCCTTACGGCATGTTATCTGGTAAATCGTATGCCATCGTCTGTCTTGAGAGAGAAAATCATTTCTCTATAGCTTTTCCTGAGAAGAAGTTGTTCTCACTTACTCGTGTTTTTGGCTCTGTTGCATTTGTCCACCAGTTGGCTCCAGATCTTGATAAGCTCTCTCCTAGGGTAGTCAAATGTGTGTTTGTTGGGTACTCAAGGACCCAAAAGGGATACCGATGTTATGATCCGTTGCGCAGGAAATATTATATCAGTGTTGATGTCACCTTTTTTGAGTCTGTGATGTATTTCTCTCCTACAATTGACAGGTTGGCTTCATCGGAATCTGATGATGGGGTTTACATGCCACCGCCTCCTATGAGTCCATCATCTCCTATACATGTGCCCACACCACAACCACCACCAACACCTCCACCTTCTCCTTCTACCTTGTCGCAGGTGCCCATTATCCACCATTACCAAGATTATATACCTGTGGCATGCATCTACTCATGGTTATCGCCCGTCATCCAGCATGCCCCAGGTTTGTTCTGATAACATGATTTCTAACGATGGGTCTGGAGGTATATCTGTGCAGGGATCATTTCAGGAGACTAGCACACGAATGGAGGAGGCTTCTAATGACCTGGATATGCCCATTGCAATTCGCAAGCAAAAGCGTACTTGTGCTTCATATCCCCTTGCTTCCCAAGTTTCCTTTCATCGTCTAATAGGGGAATTTCAGAGATTTGCAGTTGCTCTATCTGTCGTGGAGATTCCACGAAATTATCAGGAGGCCTTGAAAGATAGTCGTTGGCATTTAGCTATGGAGGAAGAGATGATTACTTTGCAATCACGTTGTACTTGGAGTTTGGTGCCCGCTCCTCCTGGGCCTCTGTTGTCAGTTGCAAGTGGGTGCTGACTGTTAAACACCATGCGGATGGGAGCCTTGATCGTTACAAGGCAAGATTGGTGGCATGTGGATTTGCTCAGACCTACGGTGTGGATTATATGGACATGTTCTCTCCTGTTGCACGTCACTTGACTCTATGTATCCTTCTTTCAGTTGCAGTGGTACGTGATTGGCCCTTGTTCCAGCTAGATGTTAAAAATGCTTTTTTGTATGGAGATCTACAGGAGGAAGTGTACATGCAGCAGCCTCTGGGGTTTGGTGCTGAGGGAGAGTGTCAGCAGGTTTGTAGACTCCATAAAGCGATATATGGCCTTAAGCAAAGTCCAAGGGCATGGTTTCAGAAGCTCTCGGATCTGATTGAAAGGCAGAGGTTCAAGAGGTCAAATGCAGATCATTCGTTGTTTATGCAGAGGATACCCAGAGGTATTGTTGTTATCATGGTTTATGTTGATGATATACTGATTACGGGAGATGATGTGCAGAGGATAAAGATGGAAAAAGAATTTATGGGTTGTCAGTTTGTTATTAAGGATTTAGGTACCCTAAGGTACTTCTTAGGGTTAGAATTTGCTAGGAATGCGCAGGGTCTGGTGATGACCCAAAGGAGGTATGTTACAGACATGCTTCTTGAGACAGGCATGATTAGTTGTCGACCCTCTACTACTCCTATGGATCCTAGCATGAAGTTATTGATGATGATAATACAGATGAGGTTGATAAGAAGAGATATAGAGAGATGGAGGGGAAGCTCCTATATGTGACTATTACAATGCTAGAAATCTCGTTTGCAGTGAGTCGGGTGAGCCAGTTCATAGAGCAGCCTCGACATATACATATGGATGCTATATACATGATATTGAGATATCTAAAATCTTCTCCAGGTACCGGATTACTATTCAGGAAAGGAGCAACTCTCTCTATTTCTGCATGTGTTGATGCAGACTATGTAGGATGTATCCTACGGATAAGAAATCTACTTCAGGTTTTGCAGTATTTGTTGGCAGCTCTCTTGTTTCATGAAAAAACAAGAAACAAACGATGGTGGTTAGGTCAAAAGTCGAATCTGAGTATAGGGCTATGGTACAAGCTAGTACAGAAATGATGTGGATTCGAGCAGTGCTAACAGACTTACATATAAATATACCTCTACCCATGCAGTTACAATGTGATAATCAGGCTGCCTTGTTCATTACAAACAATCCTGCATTCCATGAAAGAACGAAGCATATTGAGGTAGACTGCCATTATACTAGAGACATGATTCAGAAGGGCTTTATTTCTACTTCCCATGTCAGCACAGGAGAGCAAACAGCAGACATCTTTACCAAGCATTACTCAGAGGACCATTTCAGAAGTGTTCTTCTAAGATGAGCATGATTGACATCTATGCTCCATCTTGAGGGGGAGTGTAGAGATATGTCTATATACTCTGAGTATCGGTTCCTTATTTTTATTTCTTTATATCTATCTTATGTAATTTACTCATAGGTCTCTCCTCTATATAAGAGATGGTTTCCTCAAATAAATACCTTTTCTATTTTTCCCAACAACCCTGCTCTTGTGCTTTATCATGTACACCCAAAGCATCTTGGAGTAATCATCAATAATAGACATAAAATATATGGCACCTCCCAAAGATGGGACCTATGATGGGTCCCAACAATCAGCATGGATGTAGTCGAGCGTCTCCTTTATCATGTGAATAGCTTAACTGAATCGCTTCCTGTGTTGTTTCCCGAACACGCAATGCTCACGGAACTTCAGCTTAGACCCCTTCACATCCACAATTAGATCCTTCTGACTGAGGATATCCATCCCCATCTGACCCATATGTCCCAGTCACATATGCTACAATTATAAATTTGATTTCACGGCTTCAAACGCCACTGCAACAGAATCCATAATTGTAGGCTCATGCATGATGTATAGGGTCTTCTATTGTTGCCCTTAAATGACAACCACTCCGACTTTGGCAACTTGCATAATTTTATCTTCAGCATTGTGCCTATACCCTTTAAAGTCCAAGACTCCAAGGGATATAAGGTTTTTACTCAGATCAAGAACATGGTGTACTTCTGTCACCGTCCTCACGACTCCATCATGCATCTTAATCTTCATAGAGTTGATCCCTGCAATCTTGCTCGTTGCATAATTCTCCATGATGATGTTTCCACCATTTATCTTCTCATAGGTGCAGAACCAATCTTCATTGGGAGTCATGGTAAGAACAGTCTGAATCAAAAGTCCATGTGTTATCTGCCCTCTTCTGATTTGTGACAGTGAGAACCAGATCATCTTCGGAGTATGCGCCTTCCTGAGCCACGGAAGCAACCGTGACTTTCACTTTCTTCTTCAAGCAGTCCTTCCAATGTTCAGGTTCCTTGCAGTAATTGCAGCCGTCCTTAGAATCGTGACTCTTTGACTTGGACTTCTACTTTCTTTTTTCTTGTACTCAGAACAAGCACGACTCTTTCATGAGTCATAACCAAACCTATAGCGTTAGAGGCTTGCTTCTCGGTAACCATATGTCGAACTTCATATGTATGCAGACTCACGTAAACTTCCTCCAGGTTATCGATTCTCTTCCGCAATAAACGATTGAACAAAATTCTCATATGATAGCAGAAGAGAACCCAATAAAATCAAATCAGCGTCCTCATCTTCAATCTTAGCATATACGTTTCTTAAATCCATCAACAATATGTTTAAGTGGTCTAGATGTTCTTTAAGAGATATACCTTCGTGCATGTGAAAAGAGAACAGGCATTGCTTCAACAGCAACTTGTTGGTCAGAGACTTCGTCATGTACAGACTTTTGAGTCTCAACCACAAATTGGATATGGAATCCTCATCGATAAGCTCTGTGCTGATCTCATCTGCCAAACACAGCATAATCATCGAATACACTTTCTCTTCATGTACCATCAACTCAGAGGGTTCGAAAGTCTCCGCTCGCTCCTAGTCCAACGGTGCACAGATGCCATGTTGTTTCAGTAGGGTACGCATCTTGATCTGTCATAAATTAAAATTGTTCCTCCCTGTGAACTTCTCGATCTTTAGATTGTGAAACGTAATCTTACTTGATGATCCTGACAGAGCTCGAAGCTCTGATACCAATTTGTTGGGAATCAAGTAAGCATGCGCAAACAAGATCAATCACGCAAGCATGAAGACACATGGATTTACGAGATTCACCTGTAACTGGGATACGTCCTGGGGCAGTTGTTGAAATCAGAGAAGCGGAAGCGAAATCGATAAATCAAGAAAATATAAAAATAAAGAACAAAGATTTACGTGGAATCCTACTCCCTAAGGATCGGGATGAAACCACGAGAGAAGCCCTCAAAGGGACGGATATTCTATTAGAATTCTCAATGAGTACATGGGATGTGGGGTTCCTTATATAGCCTCACAGACATGCCGGAGTCCCACCGCTCATCCATGTAGGACTAAACATGAATGGGGTAATTGGATTCTGGAGAGATCCAATTACCCACCTATTACATTCTCTAACATTCCCCCCCCCAGCTGGAACTGAGAAAGCTACAGCTTGCAACAAAAAGAAAGTATACAACACATCCTCACACGATACATCACAAGAAGAACACATGTCCGCAGAAGACCTCGCACGAGGATGGGTCTGCGGCTTTCAGGTCATCGGAACGTATCACTGCCATGCATATAGAGCCGTTGCGATATCAGGTCATCGGAACATATCTCTGTCATGCTTGGAGAAGAATCGCTGCAGAAGAAGTCCAGCGCGGTAAACTGATCCGGTCGTAAAAGAAGAAGTATACGTCTCGACGAAGAAGATGATGCTCGGTGAAGACGGATGATCTTTGTAGAAATCTGAAGTGTCGGTCTGTCAGTCGGAGACGTTGAGATGTCCTGAAGAATTTAGTTCTGACTCCCTCTTTCTTCCATACTTGATAGAATAAGAATCATGGATCAAGTTGAGAGAAACAAAAGATGCATTTTTTGTCTTTCTCTTTTTTACGTCTCTTTTTTTTCTTCTTCTCTTTTTTTAAGTCGTTCAACCATTTTTTTCGGCTTTTGCAAATCATTCATTCTTTTTTCCTGAAATCATCATTTTTTTAGCCGTTCAATCACTTTTTTTAACGCTTTTCACCCTTTTTGCTTCAATCATTTTTTTGAATCTTTTGCATACGGCTTTATTGTACATGTCTTTTTCTCAAAACAATATTTTTTCCATTTTTAAAAAAACCACCAAGCCTCCCATATTTTTTTTATTGTTTCAGCCCCTCCCCCTTTTTTATACACGAGCAGACCCATAATTGGGCCCAAAAGCAGGAGACCCCCCCCCCTTTCTTTAAATAAATCAGCCGAAATTAGCCCAGCCTTCTCCCCCTGTTTTTTTTAAATGAAGCCCAACTGGGCCATTTAATTTTAGTCCAACATTGGCCGAACATTGCAGCCCTATTTAGGGTTCCCCCATACGGGAACCCTCTCGTAACTTCGATGCAGCCGCGCCGCCGATCGTAGAGCACGATGGCTTTTCTAGAGATGGGGAGCGAGCCGCTACCTGCTGGAGAGGAATCGGATGGGAGGAGCTACCGCCGGCTGTAGAGCTCCTCTGTGGAGAATCGCAGCCGCCTCCGCCTCGGAAGCCGCAAGGGGGGGTTCTGCCTGAAAGAAGATCACGAGGGGCGTTGCTGGGCGGCTGGAGACGCGCCAACTGGAAGGGACCGCCCGGGGGTGATGATCGCCTGCGCGCGCCCAGAGCAAAGACGCGAGATTGTGGCCCCGTTGGGAGATGGCCTGCTCACGCGCGCTTGGAGCCTGTTCACGCGCGCCTGGAGTTGAGGGTGTCGCCGTTTGCGCTGGAACCTGCTCAAGCACGCCCGGGTTGGAAGAGGAATCGCACCTGATTCATTCTGATCGCGCCTGGAAGAGGAGTCACGCCTGGATCTGATGCCGCCACCATGCGGCCTGGAACTATAGATCTAGGGATTCGGAAAACTCTAGAAGTCTTGAATCAAAATTTGTGCAGATCTTCGAACAAAAAATCGAATCTTGAAAGATAATGATCTTCGAGAACAATGAACAATGTACGTGATAATTGAATCTCGAATAAATAAATAATGAACAAAAAATTCCTCGAGAATCGACCCGCTCTGATACCATGTTGAAATCAGAGAAGCGGAAGCGAAATCGATAAATCAAGAAAATATAAACATGAAGAACAAATATTTACATGGAACCCTACTCCCTAAGGAGCGGGATGAAACCACAGGAGAGGCCCTCAAAGGGGCGGATATTCTATTAGAATTCTCAATGAGTACAGGGGGTGCGGGGCTCCTTATATAGCCTCACAGACAGGCTGGAGTCCCACCGCTCATCCATGTGGGACTAAACATGAGTGGGGTAATTGGATTCTGGAGAGATCCAATTACCCACCTATTACATTCTCTAATAGCAGTGATGATCGATTTTCACAGTGGAGAAGAAAATGCATAGGATACTGAGAGCACTAACCCTAGAGGAGTTTATATACTACTCCCGTACAAACGAATCCATATACCCAAATACAAATAGAACTTACCGCTCATAAAATATTTCGCCAGGGGCGCTGCCCTCACACCCCCGCATGGGGGGAGTGCACATGTTCCTCCCTAGACACCCCCCCAACACACACAGGCTTGTTGGGGTATGGTACAGCAGGAGGGTGTACATATGATGGTTCTTCAACTTGTGACAGATGATTAGGATTCGAGGCATATCAACATTTAACCACAATTGGGTCATTTTTTCTAAGATTGCAAATGTTGCAGCAACTAAATTTCCATCCTTACGGCTGCATCTACAAACACTTGTAAAGGAGTTCTCTGAGGCACTTTCAAGGACGATGAATGTTCGAGTGCGCCGCCAACCTTGATCATGAGTTGTCTTATCCTAGAAGTGGATCTCCAACCCTATGCACCGGTAAAGTTGGGGCGAAATCTTTCCAAAGAAAGTCTTTCATGGAGCTTTGGTAATTTGAGATCCTGATGACATTTCCATTTGCTAGTTGTTTATCTTGTTGCATGTTAATTATTTTAGTGCCATCGCATCGCATACAATTCTCGAATTATCTAAAGGGTTGTGTAAATCAGATTTAAATAACTTCTTTGTTGATTATTTGTTTAATCATCTTCGACTCGATTAAAAGTAATCCTGAAAATCTAGCTAAATATTGGTTTAAATTATGGCTAATGGCTAATAATCAAAGAACCAACAACATCTACCATCCTACTTAATGGAGTATAGGACTGTCAGGATTTCACTTTTTTTATTGTAAAACACATGGTACCCCATTTTAGCCGTAAGCAGCAAGATGTCCTAGAAACAACGTATATTCCATATTCTTTTATGTACACATAGGAATGTTCCACTCTATATTCGATATTGCTTGCGAGTAAGAATATGTTCACAAGCCGGGCATATAAATAGCAAGCCAGTAGCAAGTGGTATCCCATGTTTGATTGTGTAGTTGACATTTGTATGCTTTAAAGAAATGTGAATTAGATAGAATGGTATGGATTTGTGAAAATCTACCAGACAAAACCAAATCTAAAATGAGGCATGGGTTATGGGTTAGGAGGCACTCTCGTACCTCCATCCTTCTTGACATTAAGTATTCTTACTAGTAGAGCAAGAACAGAGTGTGCCTATCCTCTTGACATCTGTATCCTTCTTGAAATCAACGGTGATACCTTTCAACCTTCCAGTCACAGAAGAGCAGGCTTGTTGCCTAAGCCTGGCAACAGAGCGTGGGAGTTTACCTATTCGGTATCTCGGACTTCCGCTCACTAGTGGTAGATTACAGTTGTCTAATTGGTTACTAGTTATAGAAAAGATGGAGAGGAAACTGTCTGGTTGGAAGGCAACCATTCTTTCTCGGGGTGGGAGACTTATTCTTGTGAAGGCCGCTCTCGCTGCAATTCCAACCTTATACGTAAAAGATTGGAGAGGATTATGAGAAGATTTTTTTGGGTGAAGTCAGGCCAAGATACACCTGGTATACCTTTGGTGGATTGGGAGACAGTAACTCTGCCTTCACAGATGGGTGGACTTGGCATTCAAAAATTGGAAATCCTAAAGAAAGCTCTTTTATTGAAATGGGTGAACACAATTTGAGGAAAAAATGAAGACCTCTGCTGCAACCTCATTCGACACTTATATGGTGTACAAGCATGACTTAAGTTTGCTCACCGTCCCTCTTTCCACACCTTGGTGTTCTGGAAAAGTATCTGCTCCCTTCTGTCGTAGGTTCGTGAGCTGCTCAAGCTTGTTGTAAGGGACGGTAACTCCTTTGCTTTTCGGATGGATGGTTTTACTGGTGGTGGAAACCTAGCAGCAAGGTTCCCTCGTCTGTTTAGTCTTTCTGATTCTCAGAATGCGAGAGTTGTAGACGCTTGGATTGACAATGAATGGGTGCCTACTTTTACCGGAGCTTTCTCGTATTAACGTGTTTTAGAGTTTGTAGACCTCTAGGGGGTACTTTATTCTCATTCAGTTCATGGGCTTGGGAGAGATCATTGGACTTGGTGTGATGGGAACTTTCCCATGAAGAAGGTGTATAGAAAAGATGATAGGCCTCCAGTCTCAGAGCCCGACATTCTGGTTAGAGATTGTAGATTTATTGGCAGTTTGAAGGTACCGAACCGTATCAAGGTTTTCTTGTGGTTGATGCCTCGTGGGAGAATTCTCACAAGAGATAAATGGTCTAGGTTCAGTAGCAGCAATTTGGATTTGTACCCACTTTGTGAGGAATCTTTTGAGTCCATTGATCACCACTTCTTTGATTGTGAAACGATGAAAGCTATCTGGCAAGATTTGGAGGTTGATTGGATAAACAGCAGTGCTCTGGTTAATTTCGGGCTTTATATACCGTGCAAGATCTCGAGAAGACACGGATCTGCTTTGGCCAATCTGGATGCTCTGGCTCTCTAGAAATAAAGTTATTTTCTTGTCTACTCAATTTTATTCAGAAAATGTTATTGCCCATGCCAAGAGTTTACTTACTTCTTGACTACTTCTGAGGTAACGCTTGTATCTTTCCAGTAAATAAATATACGTGTGGCGGGCACCTTCACATGTTTCCCCCTCTTCGATCTCAGAAAAAAGGTACTCTTACTAGTATGCATAATAGTACATTAAGATAGAACAAAATATCATAAAATGGTAACTTTGTTGTTAACAATTAATTTGACATTTTAACAAAATAAGTGAGCAATGCAAAGGTCATCAAATTAAAAGCAGAGAACTAGATATCAAAAAAGTCACATGATGTCTCACAGTAATATGTCATCTTATATCTAAACTCTGCAAAATGATTCGAGAAGAAATGGTAAAGGGAAGTTCAAAAATGCAAATTATTAAATTGGAGCAAAAGAGTCGCATACCTTTGGTTTGCTTGATGCAACCGTTCAAGAAAGTCAAATCCGATGAGAAATTAAAAGCTGTATTCCAGTCTTTATCCCTGCATTACAGCGCAAGATCCTTAGCCACATGCTTTGCTTTATATTTCAAACGTGTATAATTGTAACCATAAGAAGGGAGATAGCAAGAAAAGAATTTCGGCATCAATAAAATGGTTCGCAAACAATTGCCAAAGTTAATTGAATTCTCCGTATCTTCATTTAAAATGTGAACCCTCAGATCGTGGAATCACTTCATCATTTTCTGGGAGACCATCAGAAGATCAGGTGGATAAGAAAAACGGTCGACTCTTTCAGTTTTCAATATAACAAAGTTGTCCCCCCAAAAATGACATTATTCCTTGCACACCAAATCGTCCACAACAACGCAAAAGGACGAGTACTATCCTCGTGGCCGCTCCTCCAAAAATCGGCATAGTTCAGCCCCTCTAACCATGAAATTTTGGCTCCATTCCACACATGAGCAGAAGAGGAGCAGGAGAAAAAGAGGTGATCCAATTCTTTCATAGTCATGCCACATCTGTCGCACATTGTAACATCTGGGAATTCGCGTAAACCCGAACTCGTCCGATTTTGGGTCTAATGAACCCAAAAACGTTGTCGGTCAATAGTAAACAACCTAAAACGACCAATTTATCATGAATCAAAAGTCGTTCGGATAAAATCGACCAAAAATCGGTCGTTTCGTAATGCGTGCCGTGAAAAAGCCGCGACGCAAATTCGGAAACCGCGAAACGAACCGAGACCATCATGAGATCCGATTCGACGATACAAGACCAACGGAATCGACCGTTCGTCAATCGGAGGTCGTATGATATTTTTAAATCGCAAAATTTAGTCTTAAACAAAAATCGTATCCGAAAATTTCGGGTATTCAAAACTCGACCAAAAGTATAGCAATATTGTACTCATATTGATCGTCGTTCCGAGACGGTCAAAACGAGTTATTGCACGTCAAAATCTGAGACCCTATGTGCGTGCACGGTTCATTTTAAGTTTGTAAAATAATAATAATATATAATAATAATAATAAAATCTGCAGACTCACAGACTACTCGGGTTTAAAAAGAAAATGGTACAGTGTACAAACTGCACAGATATGCTATGTGGCATTTAAATCCTCTCCACTTGGCTCAAATGTAGACCTCTCTCATACCTATATAAACCCCAGCCGACCAAGGAAAGCTATTATTCTCTTTGCCCCTCTCGGATATCAGAAATCTCCTCTTTCTCTCCAAACTACAGCCACAAACAACCGTGCTGGAATTCTTCTTCCCCATTTCCCTGTCAGCCCTCAAATCTCCACATTTGCTTCAAATGGAAGAGCTGCTGCAACTGCTTCTCCTCTCTTGAAATTGTTGCTGCATTTGAAGCTTGGAGCAGCTCTCAGCAGCCCTTGCTGCTATCCAAAACCACCAAGGTGATACCCTACTGCTGGAACTGCAGTCCAAAAATTGAGAAGATCCAAATAGGTACCTCCTTCCCACTTCTTGCTGCCATGCATGCTCAAGCCAAACTTCCCTCTTGCCATCATTTATATATATATATATATATATATATATATATTTTATCCATTTTGGAGCTGGTCCAGATCCAATCAACGTAGTCTCCTGTTAAATTTTTTAATTGATCTGAAGGTCTGTAGCTCGATCATGCATTAGTGTGATATCCTACAGCTTGCTGCTATAGTGCTTTTATAAATAATGTCCAATCTATGCATAAATGTGGTTGCATATATGCCTTGATCTACCATCTGTTAGTGGTATTAAGTGGCTAAAATATTCATTTTTTCTGATGGAGGATGTTTTTTTTAAAAAAAAAACAAAGTGTAGTGTAAAGATTTTCTTCTCATTTCCAAAATTTTTTATTGAATTATGAATAAGAATCAATGGTTATCTTTGTTACCAGGAAGAAAGGAACTTGTCAATTTAATACGTATAAAATTTCTGCTTGTTGTTTTCAATTACAATTGATCCATAACTCTGGCATAGAGTAATACATGTATTAAATTAAGAAATAATTTTTTTTACTGGAATCAAATAAATGGGGCTTTCAATTGGATTTTAACCTCTTGGTGACTATGGCTAGTGATACATGAATGATCCTTATCTTTTAAAAGACATAATAGCCAAAGTCTGCTTTATAATTAAAATGAATTAATTATAGCACCTCGTTGTATGTCATATATATATACAAATTTGAATGAAACTAGATTATCATAATGAAATATGTTACGAGCTTTGTCAAAAGAATATTTAAGTTTTGCATAGTTATTTGGAAATTCAGAAAATATTAATAGTAAAATAAATTGGGTTCTGGTTCCCTAAAAAGATTAGTTTCTTTTTATACTGGTTTTCCTTGTTATTAATAGGAGAAGTGGAAGGATGTGCCATAAGCTATCACTAGTTACATAACTAAGCAGACCAAGTTCACATAAAAGGAATCAATATAAGACTAAGTTAGAAAAAAAGATGTTTAGAATTAAAGTTTTCAAGAACTAACTGGTTTATAAGTCTATAACGACTATTTTAAATGTCGTAGGTCATTCAGTGGTTACAAGAAAAAGGTAAGGAGTTGTACAAAAAGAAAGGAATCTATTAGATGGATAGTTTAAGTTAATTCTGTCATCTTATACAACTTTATGATAAAGTTCTGTCACATTTGAAGACATATGCAATAACCTTGTTGTTTAAAATAAATCTCAAGGTCTCCTGACATCTTCATTTTCCAATCAAAATTCTTACTAAGAGGGAAGTAATCAGGGAATTGGAATCCATTTGAATTTTTTTGTTGGAGCGATCCATTTTCTATGTTGAATCCAACGAAGTATAAGAATTGATAAGGTAGTTTTACCTTTTGGAGATACTTTTGGCTTTACAATTCAGAGAATTAGTGATGAAAATCAATGATGACATATAATTTTTAATGCCGATCAGGACGACCTTATGCCTGACCGTGCGAGGGCGCGGTGACCCTCAGCTGGGCGGGAGAATAGGAAGCCCAGTTAGGGCAGCGGCCGCCAAGTGCGTGGGTCTAGGATCCCAGTCTTTTACACGGTTTTTACGCGAGCTCGCAGTGTTTTTACGCCTCGTTGGGATCCTGACTTTAGACCAGTTCCGCTGACCCTGTTTTTAGGATACCCAGGCGGGAGATCCTTGGTTTTCAGTTTTACGTACGAGCTCGTCCGCCCGTACTAGTCGGGCAGTTTTCTAGAGCGACTTTTCTAGGGAGTCTCTCTCACCCGTCTCAGTGGCGTAGTTGGGGAGTAGACCTATCCCTCTATTGGACCGCGCTTCCAATTAGAGGGCGAGACGGAAGAGTCATTTGCAGGCTTCTTCACCGCTTGAGTTACTTCGTCAAACAGACTTGGCGATTCTATATCTAGATCATCCATATCTACATCTACAACATCTGGAGCTATATCTGAAACATTGAAGTTGAGAATTTGAGAAGTTATGATCAAAAGACCATTCTCTCTACCCAAGAATTTAAATAAATTAATAGATCTCTACAATCTCAACTTTTCCAATTTTCACTCACAAACATGATCTCTAAAGAAATTGATATATGCATTCACACTCATACACTCATGATTATGCAACAGCTATATAAATATGTTACATATGGGAAATGCCGGGTTCTGGGGAAATCATTAGAAACGCATTACAAACAAACCCCTTTTTACTTACGCAAGTAGATGTAGATTTTACTGGTACCACCTTTCTACTTGCCTGCTTTTGCACATATTAAATGTTTATATAAGTTTTTGGGAGGTACCAGCAATGGCTGACGCCTCTTCTTTCCTATTGTGTGTGTGGCAGGCAAACAGCCTGCAGTTCAGTAGCCGCTCAGTAGCTATACATGGTTCCAGGAGATAGAGTTTATACCCGACGGTATGATTTACTTTGTCTCAGTTTTTGTTCAGATAATGATGTAAATGTTATCTCTTTTGTATCACACTTTGGGATATATGTTGTAATGGAAGATCCTTGTACATATTGTAACTTGATATGTATATTAATGAAAAGAAAATTTTGGTGCCACTATCTCTTTTACTTTGTGGTTATGTTGTGGATGTGAATGTCATGTGGATAATTAGCCGCGCGAAAAAAAATTTCCCTGCTTTTCTACAACTTCTGCGATCAATGTGAATGAATTATTGCGAATTTTGTCGTAAACGGGTACCCGGATCCTGAGGGGTTCACACACATGCCAACTTCCAACCTTAGAAGCTTATCACGGCAAACCTGCATGGGAATCCGATGTTGCCGCAATAACCATAAAAAAATCTTTATCCGATTGGACACCCTGCTTTTCCATATCAACTTGGTGTCCCTCACCACCTCCTCCACCTCCCCCCCCCCTCTTCGACCAAAAAATGATAGGCCTTCCTAATCGAGAATCTCCCACCCTCCCATGTAAAGTGATCTCTGCCCTCCACCGGGCCCACACAGTGTGCCAACAATGCCATCAAAGTTAAGAGCTCATCCACCCTCTGATCCGACAAGGAAGACGCGAAGGTAGGTGACCAAGAGCCAAGGCCTTAAATGTCGGTTTCGGTCACCATTTCGGTATCGACCAAAAAAGAATTTCGATGGAATTTCGGTGGAATTTCGACCGAAATTTCGGTCATTTCGGTCATTTTTTGTACTAGGACCCCCATATTTCGGTCATTTCGGTCATTTCGGTCGAATTTCGATTTCGACTGGATATCGATATTCGACAGAAATTCGACCGAATTTCGCTGAAATTTGAGGCCATACCAAGAGCTACTCGTCCAAATCTGTTGCACCGTTGCCCCTCTATCCATCGCCATCATGCATAATCTTGGGAAGCGCTCGCCCAAAATGCCCTCGCCCGTCCAACTATCTAGCCATAAACGGAAAGAACTACCGTCCCCCAGAACAGGTCTCAGCTTTATCGCAATCTCAGGCAACACCTCGATGATCCCCTTCCACAATGATGATGGCAACGGGCCTGGATCCGCCAACAACGATGTGCACCCCATAGATCCTCCTCATCAGCCTACAAGCCAAGTCCTCATATTTTCCCCAACCCCGCACCACCCACTTTGCCATGAACACCTTGTTCATCTCGTCAATCCTCAAAAATCCTAACCCACCCTTCTTTGATGTTGTCATCTTGTCTCACCCACCAAATGGATGCCCCGACGACTCTGCCTCCCGTCAGCCAAAAAAAACCTCCTCATTAGACCTTCAATCCGCATACGCACACCCTCAGGAAGCCGCCTCGTGGAGCAAAAAAATAGGAATGATGGAGAGAACATGCTTCATGAGAACCAATTTCCCGCCTCTCGACAACACCGACGCCTTCCACCCTACCATTCTACCCTCTGTCCAAAAGAACCCTCCAATCGTCATTCCTCGGCTTACCCGCCACCAACGAGAGTCCTAAATAAGTAATCGGCAATCCCACTGCTAGAAAACCCAACGCCTCCACCGCCTCCTGGTTCTTGTGCTCAGACAAGCCAAAAGGTGTCACCATTGATTTGTCTCTGTTGATCTGCAGTCCAGATAAGTCCCCAAAAATGTCCAAAATGAGAGATGCCCGACGCATTTTTTTCCCTATCAGCCCCCATGAACATGATAGTGTCATCCACATACTGCAACACTGAGATGGAAATGCCGTCCCTCATATAAGCTCCGCACCACCCTTCGTTCGCCGCCAACCTCATCATAACTGCCAAAGCATCCTCCACAATGATGAACAACAGAGGTGCCAAAGGGCAGCCCTTCTGATGTCCCTCTGCGGGTGGAAAAAGCCCCCTTTCAGCCTATTGTTGACAAAAATCGCATGTGATGCAGTCGTCACACACCGCTTTATCCATCCAATCCATCGCCCCGGGGAACCCCTCCACCTTCCATAAAACCATGAGATCTTGTTCCGCTTCCAATCCATCGCTATCTCCGACGCTATAACCAAACCAACAACCAACTTCCTTCCAGGTACAAACGCCAGGATCTTCGACACAATGAGATATGCAGCATTAGATAATGCAATCGATCTGTAATCCTCCACTCCGGTCAGTGTGTCCCACTTAGAAAGCACGAAAATAAGGGCCTTATTCAATTTCTCAAAACCATAGTTGCCATCCTTGAACTCGGCAAGCACCTCCATCATATCCTGCTTGACAATCTCCAAAACTCTTGGAAAAAGGAAACTAGGGAACCATCAGGGTCGGGCGCCCCATCCGCATTCAACTGAAAGCATGCCCGTCTGGCCTCCTCCTTTATGAAGGCCCTCTCCAACTGAACCGTGTCTGCCTCATCAATCTGTGAGACTCCTCTTCCAACCCAACCCCATCCAGCCCGGTCCCGACGTCTGCCGAACCCTTGAAAGTGGGAACGCAAAGAGGCACCAACTGTCTGTTCACCTTCCACAACTGCCCCACCAACCGAGATCGAGTGAATGAAATTTCTCCTCCTCACATTAACCACGGCATGGAAGAATCGAGTATTAGCATCATCTTCCCTAACCCATCTTTGTATGGAGCTCTGCCTTCATGCGAACTCCTCCTTCTTATCTTCAAATAAGGATCTCCTCAAGGCATCCACCTCGTATTACGATCTCCTCTGCCGTCAGTGCCCTTTCATCTTCCAGCACATCCAGCCTCTGCACCTCCTCCTACGCCTCTCTCTTTTTCTCCCTACGTTGTAAACAGTTCACTTTGTTGTAGCTCATCAAGAAGGACCTCAATGCCAATAACACTAGTTCATAGCAATCATCCAAAGTTCATTAATCTACAAATGATATTCAGGCAGGGATAAGGAACGACCAACCCTTGTATGTACTTCCCACAACTCACCAGATTGGAAGGGATAAGAAACAATTAACCCTTTGCATGTACTGCCCACAACTCCCAAGATTGGAATGCCATCTGAACACAATCTCTATATAGATAAATGCACCTCTGAACAAAAGACTCGATTCTAAACCACATGGACTGCATTACAATCACCGGTTATGCTCTGGCCAACTAGGACTGGAAGATACCAAATAACAAACTTTCATTTTTCTTATTCGCTTCTTATTGAATCTATAAAATAGATTTGGCAATATATTAATACTGTTGACATTTTTTGAAGTGTTTTGCGAAGAATTTATTTTTTGTCAATAAGTTTCTTATAATATTCGATCCTACTGTAGGAAAAGGCTTTGTTGTTGTTGTAAATTTCTTATAACATTCTGATGGTTTTAAAAGTTTGTACTGAGTGATCTGAATTTGAAAACTGTGGTCCAAGTGCAATAGGAAGTAAGTTTGAAATTCATATTTTCAAGAAAAAAACATGTTCATATTATTCCAAATTTCATACATTTTTCGAGTTACCTCTGTAAAATAAGACATTCAAGCTCTAGAGTTATGTCATTCACATGATTTTCAGGAAGCAATTTAGATTCTTTTTTTATGGTAGAATCATAATTATTATATTAAGTGGGAAATCTCAATATTAGAAAACTCAGCGGAGATGATTTTAGCTTTAGAGAGATTAGGATTTACATTAGCTTGCGACGTCGTTGATTGATTAAACGACGAATACCAATAAGATTTTGCAATCTAGAGTGTAATAGAATTCAAATGTTATCCTGCAAACAGAGTGTAATGAAATGACTTCAGAGGCATACAAAAGAAAAAACATACATAGACACTCCAATCTCGGAGACATATTTTACTCTCTAAACTGCTGTAACTAGAAATAATTGGCACAAGTTTTAGGTACTAAATATGGGTAAAATTGGAATTCTTAAATTGAAACAAAGGGGATAAAAGTAGAAATTTAGTACCATATTGCTTGGTTCTAAATTTTTGATAGACTTGTATATGAGTCCTTCCCTTAAGCTATTGTAGCTGTGTAGAGAAGCGGGCTGGAGGGGTACATGTGTGTGTTCCGCTCCGCTCCTACTACTCGGGGCTAGGGTAGGGACTACAGATAGTCAACTTAGATTTCGATACTTTTGCAGCGGGTTTCATTTCACGGGTCGGGTAAATAAGCCTACCCGATTAATTTGAAACCCAACCATTGGGAATCCAATCGGTTGTGATGCTTCAAATGTCAGTCATTTTCTAAACATTAGGGATCCAATCGACAACATTTTGTTAACACGGCTACGGATCTAAAGAATTGCCCACGGTTTATTTATCTTCCCCTGACGCAACTTGCTTTCCTCTATGCATTCTTGACCTTTGTGCTCACCAGCATCGAAAATCACCATATTCTCTCAGTTGTTGCATTTCTCTGAGGTGATTTTGAGGACGATCTCATCAGAGTGCGTTGGCATCGATTTTGTTATCGTCGTATCCCGGGTGTGGGTCGTCAAACCATATACACCGGTATTGTAGGGGTGATATCCTCTCTAATGGTAGTTCTTAGTGGGAGCTTCGGAGATATCTAAATTAATCTCTCTTTTTGTTTGATGTTGTTGGTGTGTTTTATTAGTCTATTCCAGATCTTGCATGACAATGTTGTATCGAATGTTTAATTAGGTTCTTGCATTCTACATTAAAAAACTGTAATTGATTTGAATTTATAACAGGTTGATCATCTCTGCTACAATCTGCAATCATGTTAAAATGTATCCTGCTATAACAACAACAAAGTGTTTTTCCCACATTAAGTAGGGTCCGCTACATAGATTTTTTGCCTCCATTCAAATATATCTTGGGTCATTCTCGGCTTACATCCGAATAACTAAGATCCCTTCGGATGATCGTGTTCCAACACTTCTTGGACCGTCATCGCTCTCTCTTAGCCAGCTCAACATCCCAAATCTTGCATCTTCTAACCAGTGCATTAGTCAATCTCCTTTGCAAATGGTCAATCATCTTAAGCGATTTTCGATCATCTTATCCTCTATAGGAGCTACACCAACTTTCCTTCTGATCACATCATTCTGAATCCGATCTTTTCGTGTATGACCACACATCATCCATCTCAGCATTTTTATTTCTACTATTGTTATTCTTTGTACGTGTCTATGGTTCACAAACCAACATTCAGATACATAGAGCATAGCATGACTCATAGCAGCTTTATAATTTTTTGTCTTTGATTTTTAAAGGAATTTTCTTATCACAAAGAACAGTAGAGGCTCCTCTCCACTTTAACCAACATGCGTTTATCTATAAGTAACATCTCTATCGATTTTCCCATCTTGTTGCAAAACAGATCCCAAGTATCTAAAAGAATCATTCTCCTTAATGTTATCGTATCCAATCTTTACTTCGATTCCTTCACCAATGCGTCCATCAAATGTGCACTCCATATATTCAAATAAAGTGAATCTGACTAATAGGGATAAATATTGTTTTATTCCGATTATTATAATGTTAATTTTATCATTCTAATTTTATCAATCTTAGAGAGAATATCTCAAACCATGATAAAAAAATTACGAAATACGATGTTTAAATCAATGGTGGAAATGATTGGGATAAAACAACAAAGCCTTTTCCCACAATTAAATAGGGTCAGCTACATTGATTTTCTACCTCCATTCAGATCTATTTTGGGTCACTCTCGTGCTTAAATCCAAATAACTAAGATCATTTCAGATAGTCTCATTCCAACACTTCTTGGACCTTCCTCATCCTCTCTTAACCAGCTCAATATCACAAATCTCGCATCTTCTAATAACTGGGATGCTTAAAAATTTTGGTTGACAGAATTTCAATCATTGGCAACAAGGCATGAAAATATGGTTAACCACCATAAAATTGATTTTGATGCTTGAAACCGATTGTCGCATGGTGGAAAAAGAAAACCCTACATCTGAAAGCTAGAAGGCGCGATCTACGTGGAAGAAACGCGACAGCATATGTCATGGTTGTATTCTATTGCCTCTATTTAACACTTTGTTTGCCATATATTCTTCGTCCGTGTAGACTACAAAGAGAATTTAGTAAGAACTCAAGAGGAAGTGTAGCACTAAAGACCTCGATGCTATACTCAATCGCTAAGTTCTTAAAGTTCTCTATGATCGAGGGAAAAACTATTTTTGAATAGGTACATGAAGTTCTACTCCTTCATGGATCAGAAGATGCTGAAATAAAACATCAAAAGTAGTTTCAAGCTATGTCAATTATTGAAAAGTTCCCCCGATCTTGAGAAGACTTTAGAATGATCCTAAAATAAGGGAAAGGAAGATTCGTATGGATGACTTGATGGTGGCAATCCCCGTAGAGGAGCACAGAAAAGCGGAAACTTGTGGTTCATGTGGATGTTCAAGCTACAATCGGTCAATTTCATAACCTCGAAAGGCAAAGATAACAAGGGAAAAGGTTGCAGCTGATAAGGGCAATCAAACAAAAAGGTAATATACAAATTAACGCACTCCTACAATGTTCTGGACAATATGGGGAGAGGCCTCGGATACGGCTTTTCCTGTTCTAAATAAGGTCCCTCCAATGTAATGAACAATGTATACTTGAACTAAGGATGAATAGGAAACCAAGCTTGAAATATTTTGGATTGCCTAGCTAAGGTTTTAGTCCTGAAACACAACAGAAAGAAGTTAGGTCCTAAAATTGTTAATGTCGTAGGCTATTTGGACATAGCTATGTATATAAGTTTTTGGTAATTAGGTCTACATGGCATAGATGTAAACATTATTGTTGAACTCAGTGTTGCTATCTTCTTTGAGGATGTTTTTCTTAGAAAGATTGGAATTACTCAAAATCTAACCAACGATCTAACTTCTACATCAGGTTCTATTCTAGACCAAGTAGAAAGGATATCGAATGTAGGGGTTGAAACCAAGTCCAAACGCAATGAACCTTTAGAAGAGATTGAGCTCGTGAGGAGCACATGACCATGAGTTTCCAGGGATCTCGGTAGTGACTTTGGTGTCTACCATATCGAGGAGGATCCAACAAGTTACAAGAAAATCATGGCTTCATCTAAAGCAAAACAATGGAAAGAAGCTGTCAAACAAGTTCCATAGATCATTGTTGATTGGAAAATAAGAAAAATTAATGGACGCCTTTGGAAGGTGGACTTCTCAAAGGTGTATGATACTATAGACTGGCATTTCCTTTGGGTTGCCCTTACTAGAAGAGGCTTCCCCTCTCTTTGGATCTCTTGGATGAAGAGATATGTTACCACGGCTTCATACTCTGTGTTAGTAAATGGTCGACCTGAAGTGATTTTTTTAGCCCCAAAGAGGTGTTAGACAGGGATGTCCTCTGGCACCTTTGTTATTTGTCATTGCAGTAGATGTGCTTGCGCATATGGTGGAGCAGGTCACTATCCGGGATTTGACATCAAGCTATACCCAAATTGACATCTCTATTCCTTTGCTTCAGCATGTGGATGACACGATTCTTTTTATTGAAGGTGTTCATATTCAGGCAAAGGGGATGGCGCTTACTTTGGAGATCATTGATGAGCTTTCTGGTTTGAATCTCAACTGTAATAAATCAATGAATGTCGCATTTGGGATGTCATATGAAGAGGATCTAGCTTACACTGAGGAGTTGGGTACGGAATGCGGTTCTTTGCTAATTAGATAACTTTGTCTACCTTTAACATGTGGCAAGCTTAGGGTTACAGACTGGCTAACAGTCACTGAGAAGATGAAGAGAAAATTGTCAGTTGGAAGGCGGCAATTCTATCCAGAGGTGGTAGGTTGGTGCTCCTGAAGGATATTCTTGTAGCAATCCCTATTTTTTTCACGTCCTCTTCTGGTGGGCATCCGTAGATGTCTTGAGAAGATTATGCATAGATTTTTTGGGGGAAACTCGGGTCAGAGTGGCTCTGGTGTGCATTTGGTCATTTGGGATACAGTTAACCTCCCTAAAGTGGAGGGGGTCTTACAGTGAATCACTTGGAGATTATGAACAAGGCTTAAATGGGTGGACAGAATTTTGGGGAAGGAGCAATGATATGTGTTGCAGGCTAATCTATGGCATTTATGGAATTAGAGCGCAGGGGGTGTATACACGACCAACTTTCTACTCCTCTGCATTTTAAAAGAGCATTGCATCTCTGATCCCTCAGCTCCCCGTCTTGTTCAGACATGTTTTTGGAGATGGACGATCTTTTGCCTTTTGGACTGATGATTGGACTAATGGGGATCCCCTAGCAGTTTATTTTCCTCGTCTTTTTGCCCTAGCTGCCAACCGGAATGTTACAGTTGTTGAATGATGGGACAATGGAAAATGGATGCCTAACTTTGTTGGAGACTTCTCTGAATAGCGTGTGGAGGACTTTTCGATGATGTTGGACTCTCTCACCCCCATCTCTGACCTAAAGTTGGAAGAGATCATTAGACCTGGAGAACATGAGATTTTATTGTGAAATGTGCTTATAATATCCTGGATAGCCCAGCACCAACCACCACTAAATATGTTACATGCGACTATCATTTCTTATGGAGCTTCAAAGTGCCAAACCGTGTTGTTGTCTTTTTGGGGTTGATGCATAGAGGATGTATTCTGACCAGAGACCGATGCTTCATTCTCTTTCCCGGACCCCAGTACTTCTCATATTTGCCCTCTTTGTAATGAAGAGGTGGAGACAATTGATCAACTCCTTTTCACCTAAGAAAATGTTGAGTGTTTGGGGAAGATTCTGGGCTTACCTGGACAAATTTACAGAACCTACAGAACTTTTGGGAATCGCTTTAGCTGAATATAAAATGTCCAAATAGATAATTGCTTTTTCTTTTAGCAGTAATCTGGGCTATCTGGGCGCATAATGGTGTTATTTTTCATCAAAATGTTTTTTATGTGGAAAATGTAATTTCTCAAGCCAAAACTCTCAACGAGTCTTGATCGTTGTAAGTATTCTTTTTCCCTTATAATTTAATATATTTGTGGTGGACACCTTAGCGTGTTTCCCCCTTTTTATCTAAAAAAAAGTTGGGGATTAGTTGATTTACAGAACATGTGCTCTACCATTGGGAGTAAGTGAGTGTTTTGGAGAAAACTTGGGCATGATCATGGATCAATAAAAAATAAAGCTGGATTAGTTGTCAAGGACTTTAGGCAAAAAGAAGATATCGGTTATTTTGATGCATATTCCTATGTGACCGGAATTGTCATAATTGGGATGCTTATAGCGCTGACATCCATATGTGATATCTCTATCCATCGAATGGATTAAGGAGGAGATCTACATGGATCAACCTGGTGGGCTTGTGACACCATGGAATGAGTGAAAATCTGCAACATTATTAAATCCCTTGAAAAATTAAAAAAAAGCACCAAAGTAGTGGCACGATAAAATAGATAATATTATTTTGTCATGCGTCTTTAAGGTTCATGAATCCGGTAAATGTGTCCATTCCAAGGTGAAAGGTGATGAGTATATTGTCTTATGCATGTGAACATGGCATGCAGTTATTTGCATCATATATGAGGATAATCAACGAAACTAAGTTGTTCTTAAGTAGCAAGTTTGAGATGAAGGACATGGGTGTTGTTGATGAGATATTGTCTCAAACTGAGGAGGTCAGTTGATGGCAATGTAATTTCTTAATTTCACTATGTTGAGAAGGTACTAGAGGAAATCAGTTTCAAGAAAGCAAAGTTGTAAATACTCCTTTTGATTGATTCAACTCAACTACTCACAACTCAGGTACTTATTGATTATAAGAAGCTTAGTATATCTAGCTAATTGCACAAAACTTGACATCTCATTCTCAATGCAAAACTGATTAGATACACAAGTTGTCCTACATGTAATCATTGAAAAGCTTTGGATCAAGTACTATGATACTTAAAGGAAACTATGTTCCTTAGTTTGCACTATGGTAGGCATCCTTCTGTGTAATATAATGATGTAAATTAGATTGGGAAGATAGAGAAGTATGTGAGCAACAATGTTACTAGGTATGTTTTCGTCCATGGACGTGGCATAGTCTTATTAAGGTATGTGAAGCAGATCATTCTAGATCAGTCTACTTTTCTGAGTTGTGTGCTTTGGACACAATTGTTTGGAACTTTGGACACAAGTGAAATTAAGGTTGAATGGCTTTGGAAACTTCATCCTGAAATTTACATGGTGGGCAAGCATGTTCCTGCAATCTGGGTGCATCGTAATAATATAACCGTAATTGTGAAAATTAAAAATTCAAAGTTCAATCAAAAAATAAGGAGAGACATCCAAATCCGACTTAAGACATTAAGGATTTATTGTCTCGAGTTATGATGGTCATGGATTTCAGTAGATCCTAAGATAACACAGTTGATCCATTAACTAAGAGACTTGATAAATCCTTAGTCTTAGTATTCAATGTTTGAGATGAGACAAAAACCCATTGGGAGTTCATCTACAGTGGCAACTCAACTAATCTGAGTGGAGATCCCACGAAGTAGGTTCAATATGGTAATAACAAGTTGTCTAGAGAAGTGCTTAGCATTATTATTTTCATGTTTATGCATGAGTGTATAATACTTGGAAGCTTGGGTGCCTTTTAAGCTGCAAGATAAGGTAAAAGCATAAGCTCTTAATGAGTCCAAGCCTTAGGACAAGATCAAGATGTTAGCAGTGCATCCTTAAAGAAAATATATATGAGTATAAGTATGGACCGCTATTAAAGAGGATTTTTCATGAATACACTTGTGAAGTAGGATAAGGGTGCATAGCCTTTATAAGCACAAACCCGAAGATTGCATCAAGAACGATACTTTGTTGTTGCTACTAGTATACCTTAACACTAAGGTCTTGAAGTTCAAAACATAGTTGACTTTGTTCTTGTTAAGGTAAAAGTAGTAAATTCAGATAAAGGTTCGAGCATGAAGGTACCCTTACTAAAATCAAAGTATGGTGGCTGAAAGATGTCTCTTGCTTTGCGTTAAGTTTCTTTTCAAATGGCGAATTCATGGGGGATTTTTGTAATTAGAAATTAATTGGTACCAAATTAAGGTGCTAATTAATTTGTAAAATTGAAATTCTTAATTTGAAACAGGAGAAATTAGGGGTGTAGATATTCAGTACAATATTGCTTGGTTTGGAAAATTTTGGACTTATATGTGAGTCATCCTAAGCTCTTGTAGCATAGTGGAGTGGGGGTGAAGGGTCACACGTGTGTGCGCGATCTGCTCCACTCCTACTTAGACTCCAATTCTGACTCGGGAGAGTCAATTCGGATGTCGATAATCTGTTGCAAGTTTCATTTGAAAGATCTAATAAATTAATCTACCAAACTGATTTGAAATCTGACTGTTGGGAATCAATCAGAACGAGATGCTTCAGATTCCAAACGTTTCCTGAAAGTTGGGAATTTAAACGTTGGGGATCCAATAGACGCCCTTCTGTTGAACGGCAACATATCTAATGAGTCACCCATAATTTTATATCTTCCTCAGACGTGACTTGGTTTCCTCTACAGATTGTTGATTTCACTTCGCTCACCACCATCGAAAACCACTATGTTCTCTCGGTTGTTGTAGTTCTATGAATTACTTTCGAGGACAGTCTAGTCAGAATGTGTCAGCATAGATCGTGTTGTCGTCCTATCTTGTTAGGAGATCGTCAAACCCTATGCACCGGTGTGGTCAGGGTGATATCCTCTCTAACGACGGTTATGATGGGCACATCAATGATCTATGAAACTAATCACTTTGTAATTGATTGATTATCTCTGCTATAATCTGCAATCATATTAATATGGATAATCACTGTTGTATTTCTATTGTTATAATGTTGATTCCAAGATAAACCACCCTTGTGGTATGTATGCGGTGAGATTCAAACATCGCAATTCCTGTATAAAGCTTCGGCCCTGTTTGGATTGCTGTAAAGTTAAGTGATTCCATGAAAGCTTCGTGATGTAATTGGATTCCAAGGCATTGAACATAACATATCATGTGATGGTGTATCATAACAGCTTTTTGTAAGATTGTGTTATGAATTGATTGATTATATCATGCTGGAATATCCTAACAGTTTTTATGCAATAGTGGCCACAATGTTGCGTTTCCATATCGAGTAGATTGAACGGTAACCCAGATAATCTAAACAGATTCCACAAAATTATTTTCCATATAATCCAATTGCACAAATGTAAATTTAGGATAATGCGAAGCAGTGAAATCGATTTATGCTTCATCTAAATAACAAAGAAACAAATTTCATGGGAAACGGTTTTCCGAACATGACATGCAATCACTTCAACCCGTCAACGAACTCTCGTGCCAAAGCAGAATCAACGGCCTTACCGGTCCTTGATGCAATACTGGAGGTCGTCCCCAATGTCCTTGTTTAAGATGCCAGTGAGATTCTGCAGCTTGCTGTAGACGATCCCGGTGATAAGCTCGTCCATGCCGGCATCTCCGCTCTCCTGGCATCGTGCTGCGGGGAGAGTACAGAGGAGGAGAGCGGCCGTGACCACGGCGACCGGTGTGGGCAGCCGAACTGGCGGCATGGCAGGTGGGTGGGAGGGGTGTAACGAGCGGGGAGAGGTGTTGCGGAGCCGGAGATCGTTAGGGTGGAGTGTGGTGGGTTTGTTGGGACAGGGGAATGAGAGGAGAGGAAAGTGGAGGAGGGGGTCGGAGAGAGAGGGGGTCGGAGAGAGAGGGGCTCGGAGGGAATGGCGGGAGTAAGCGAGCGTGGAGCTTGTATGGTAATTGGGTCAATTGCATTCGGACGCTCATTGTTTTCTTCTTTGTCTACAATTTATCTCATTCTTTCGGGTGCATTTGGTGCAATTGTGATAGCGATGTCGTGCTGTACTTGAATATATTTTATTTTGTTTCCCCCTAAAGAGGAGGATATATATTACAACCTAAGGGTATGTTTCACTCGGAAATAAGCATGAATAAGAATGGAGAATAAAAAGGATAAGGGTCTATTATCCGTCTGGTTGGTGTATAGGAATAAGGAGAATAAGTTGGAATAAGCGTTATTATCTGTTCGGCTAGCTATTATGGTTAAGGAATAAGGATTGAAAGTTAATTAATGTTGTTGGTTGTTATTAGATTATATGAGTTTGAATATAACGTAAATTGCTAACATATAGTCATCACTTACACCCCATCCAATTTTCCACCCAATAATTAAAAATTCAAAATCCATGAAGACAAAGTTCAATGTACATTGTTGATTATATTATCACATGTTTGTCATACCGGTTCGTCGACAATCTCATGCGTTGAAGTTGATCCGTCTGTCATTTGCACCATCAGTCTTTGCTTCTCCCGTAGGTGTTATTGGGTTTCCTCACCTTCTCAATGAAGAATTCTTCTGAAAATTACATCACGTTTATCAAGTTTGTCAGGAAAACCTTCTCTGCAACCAAGGACTCTAGCATCGGGGTCAACGTTGATGCCCTTATCTTATATTTGTAGGATCTCTGTACAAAATGAAATGATGTGATATTTCTCCTTATTGGAATGCATAAATCCATTTAATTTTTTTTAAATGACGAAAATTACCTCTTTGGGGCAATTGTGTCACAAAAAAATCCCCGATGTCCTCGTGTCTGCAAAATTCATTGAAGAGAAGGACGACGTCGTCCGGACAGAAGCATCTACATCCATGAGTCTTTGTCCGATTGCAACGAAGCATTGCCACAACTAGAATTATTTCCAATAGAAAATTCGACTACCATTATATCAAAAAAGGAATCATGAAGATGTTTCTGTTAATGATTTTTAAGAATCCAGTGATTGTGATAAAATGTTATTGTAGAATTTCTCAAACAAAGTAACCAAAATTAGCAAGAAATTTTCTTCAAATTGCATCTTCCTCATACAAGCCAACGTTGACAGATCTATCAGTTAAGGCATGCCACCATAGTAGCTGCTCATCCATGTCTAGTGATGCATCACTGGTCGTTTATTTAGAACATGGGGCATCATCATCGGGATTTGAAATCTTCATCGTAATAAAAGTAACAATGCAGTTGAAATGAAAAGCATCCGATAAATTGCACATAAAAGTGTTCATCTATACAATTTGGGTACAACACAAATGTAAGGACCCTATTAGGAATTCATAAAACATGAATACAAATAGGAGGGTGAAACGTTGATGACCCAGAAAGATGGATAAGCGTTCCCCCATATGGTTGTTGCCAAACCTTTGCGCAGTACCTCTCCGGCTCGGAAGTCGTCATGCGCATTCGGTGAACAGGTTTCTATCTAGGATTGCTAACAAAGCTGGAACCCTAATCGTTGTGCCTACCAATCTCTGATTTAGCCAACAATTAACCCATAGATTAATTAAACGACAAATGTGCAATGAGTTAAAAGTTATTATAACTCAGATAAAGATGTATGTAGGTATAAGTAGTCCGAGTTATCGAGCATTGGGAGCAAACGAATGTAGGTTAATTATTAATTATTGCTAACGAATAATATATATTTTTAATGTAGGTTTCAATTATATTTAAATTTTATGGATTTGTATTTTTCTTATTTTTATGTAGATTTTAATTATATTTATTTTTTGGATTTTTTATTTTTTATGATTTTTTATTTTTAAATTTTATTTTTTTTCCTTTTTAGTTTTGTAATTTTCAAATGTCTTTTTGCTTTTTAAAATAATATATATATTTATAGATAATAATATAGATATTATAGATATTATAAGTAATATAGAGAATTTATAGTTAGTATATCTAATAATAGTTTTATATAAGTTAAAATATACTCAAATTTCAAAAAAAATTGATTTTTATATTTTCTCTATTTTTGATAATTTTATAGAGTTTCTACCAATTTTTAAGAAATTGTAAAGTAATTGATATAGCAAAATAATGTACAAAATAATTATCCGAGATTTTTTTGAGTTTAATAAATATAAATATATCCAAAATTTATCAAAACTATTTTTAATATATATAATGTATAATAAGGAAAATTAGAAATGCAAAGGATTGTTTTGGATTTTTAAAGCATTTTTGCTAATTTTTATAGGGTTGTTAAGTTTTTGTGATTTTTAGGTTTTATGTTTTGTATTTTTAGTGATTTTTTGATATATGATAAATAATACTAAAATAAAAGTAAAATATTTTTCGAATTTTTAGAAATGAATTTATTTTTTTATGGATGTTTATATTTAGACATGACAAAATGCATTTTTTGGATTTTTAATAAATACAAAATTATCTAAAATGCCAAACAAAAATTACGAGATGAAGCATGATATCAAGCGCTCATATAAATTTTCCTGGACTTTTTAAAGCAACAAAATATTTATAATGAAAAATATGCACTAAATAAAATGCTACAAGTTCAGAGATCTAATTGCAATTTATAGAAACTAGACATTCATACAGAATAGGTCTACAAAAGTTAAGGGTACATTTTGCAATTTTTATAGCATCTTGTGTGTAGATACACGTGAGGTGGGAAGGACTAATTTGTAAATACCAGAAACATTGGGGTCCATATTGCAAATAAACATGACATTTTTACAGATAATATGATATTTACACTACTAAATAAAAATACAAAATGTACGGAGGGTATGTATGAAATATACCCAGGCGAAGGGCATACATGGTGCATGCGGCCTGATCATGTGGATCTGACGTACCACATATGCACCACTTAGGATACAAAGGCTGATGATACATACCAATTCTCCTATGATCAACGGTCAGGATTAGACCTAGGCCTCGATCTTCATCCAATCGTTGTTAGGAGGCTTGGAAAAATAGGAAGAACACTTTTATGTTCTTTCTTTGATATGTGATTCTTCCTGCCTCCGGTCATCTTCACCACAACTGAGGACATCAACTGGTTCCTGGAACTCCTCCGTACCTGCAAGGCTTCTCTAGACGGTCCAGGCCTCATCGGAGGAGGCCTGGAGGAGCTTCTTCGTTCGACCACCTGGAGTCTAAGTTCTTCAGCAAATCCGAATACCAAGTGGTTCTTCTGGGCTCTTCTCCTGCACAAAAAGTCTATTAGGTTTGAGGGCTACTTCCTCGACCTAAATCTGAAGTTATTCGCATAAGGAATGAGGAATGGGGATCTCCAACGAAGTGGTGGCTAATGGAGATCTAATTCCTCGATTCTTGCAAAATCGAGGGGGCAGGATGAGTGGTTCAATGGAGCAATGAAGGGGAAAGAAGATGGTGTTGTTTGCGAGTCAGGGAAATAGTCAGAGCATGGGGAAAAGATGGTCAGAGCACTAGCTCCAACAAACTTTGAAATTCAAATTCTTCACTAAAATGACAATAAAAACATCAAATAAAGTGCGGGAATAAAATGCTGGAATGAAAACCTAACTAATAAGCGAAAAAAATCAACTTAAACCTAACTAGAGATCAGGGAGCAGACAACCACGCCAGAGGCGGTACTCAACGGTGGTGGACCTCCTCTCCAGCACCTTTGTCCATGCCAACACATGTTGGAGTAGCCCACTGTCACCAGGAAACTCAACGGAGACTAAGATAGAGGTTACAGGATGCGTAAAGGGATCAAAACTCAAAATAAAGGGGGAGGTTTTTATTTATAAGCAATGTTTTTGGCTAGATTATGAAGGAGGTAGTGTGAAGATGAGTGGTGGTTGGTAAAACATATGGAGTAGGCATGGAAAAGAATTGAGGGAGGCGCATGATGGTGACGTGCTCAATGTGGAAGGAGTCGTGGATGAAGGAGTGAAAACTGGAGAAGAGAAGGGGTTCTCGTGAGTTCTGACAGAGTCAGAGGGGGAGGAAGGATAGATGACCGTAGGTCAACTTTTCTTGAGTCCTGATTGGTCCATGTGAACCAAGTTAGGACAAAATAGGAATTAAATCCCCTATACATTCATAAATACTAAATAATTTTACTAACTAAAACTCAAAATATGAAAAAAAATGTTTCTTACTTTTCAAACTATTTTATTATGTTTTTATTTATTTTTACAACTTAATTTATTAGGTGTTATTTTCTACATGTTTAAATATAGGTATATTTACCTATATCTAGTGTATTAAATTTGTATTTTATACTTTAAATACTTATCATCATCTTTACATATAATTCATATTTATATATTTGTATTTACGTATGAGCTTGCTAGTCGAAGTCTTTCCCTCGAAATCTCTACGTCACCTACTACCAGTAGGATGATTGGTCTACCCCCCTTGCTTGATGGGATATGGCACCTAGAGAGCATCTATTACCTCTTCGTGCTCATCCTCGAAGGCTTGCTAGATACCCGTGTCATCCTCAAAAAATGCAGCAAATGAAGACGGTGGTGTTGTCTGGGATGAGAAGGTGTAGGTCTCCCTAGTGGTGTACTCCCCAACAATTGCTCCACCAAGTTGTAATGAGGGAATGACTTCTTACGGTATGGCTTGTAAGTCTTATCGATCTTAAGGAAACAATATGTGTTAAAATTCTATAAATATATAATAGAACTTCTACTGCAGACTAACTTAGTTACATGTCGTAAGCCAAGTCAACTCATCAGGTGTGACTACTATACAGGTTACCAGGTCCCAATCCCATCCGCCCTTGCTCATCAGGTGTACAAAGGAGGTATAGTCCTTCTTTATTGGCTTCCATCTATTATTGAGCGTTGGCTTATTCTAGTTCTTCCCAGTCTTCATGTTGAAGTGGTCTATAGTGCTATGCCAGGTGAGCGGTGTAAAGGCCCCTCCATCCCAGTCATCTATGTTGAAATGGTGCTTGAACATATGAAGAAGACACTCGTCCATGGCTGGTGTCCATTTCACTCGATGTACAGCAGAATCATCGTCCGCGATGTGCACCCCCGAGGAGGTTACACCTCCAGTGACCATCCTATATGGATGTGGTTAAACAACGTAATCACGTTCCAATTAAGAGTTCGAACCCAATAAACCCCAAACACCCAATTTAAACATGCATCACAGCAGTCCCATTAACATGATACTGCGAGGATGCTCATATTCACAATGCAACAATTGCATCTTCAAGAATGGAATCCCAAATAGCATAGCACTCGATAGACAATAAAAACAAGGTCCCAAACCCAGCTATTCAGCTCCCATCACATAATGCTCCCAAACCCATTGTTTGGTCAAAATTCATCACAAAACATGATAAAGAATCACAAGCAAAGAGCAGGGGCTCTGTGCAGTTCATCAGATAGGTACCAAGATTCACTTGGCATAGATCATGATAGCAGTCAATGATGCTTCAATATCCAAATTCCAAGACAAAAATCAGAATGCTAAATTGAAGTAGAGAGCAGAATGTTCTCAATAGCTGCAGTTATGAACAATCATCCAAAAGAGTCGAATCAGACTCCAAAATAAATGAATCCATAGACCCCAAAGTAATCTCCCATCACAGCAAACCCTTGCGGGCATTCTCAAGCTCCCAATGTGATTAGCCATAAAACAACAAGATGAATCATGTCATAAGAAATACATCAAAAAACATCATCGTGAATCGTAGAACAATTTTCGGGCACAATCCCAAACATGGACCCATTGATATTAATTCCCAATGCCCTAATTTAAGATCACATTACAACAAAATCCAAATTTATAGTCATAATTCCAAACTTTGAAGCATCAAGATCCAAATTCCAACTAGCTGGGAACATGGGAACAACCAAAATCAAAGTTTCAAGGCTCTAAAGATCTTTTCCCGTCAAGTGAGACATCAAGAGAAATGGGATGATATAAACATCATAGTAGGCACTTGGGACAAGCTCGGAAAAAAAAACCCATCTAATCACCAAGCAAGCAATATATTACCTAAAAGCCTAACAAAAAATTAGGTGGATCTGGTGGAGCAAAGTACTAAAGAAAAAGTCATACAAGGTATGTTAATCACAATAGCAACTAACATGACCAAAATGGAGCAGCTTAACGAAAAACGAAGTGGGATTTCATCATCGCAAGTCACCCATAAAATTATGTCACCAGAATCCAAGATGATCATCATAAGGCCCCCATAACATTCTCCCATCAAATGGGCTACCAAGGTGACCATCATAAAACAACATCAGGAATCACAAGAGCCAAAAATATCGCCCATCAGAATCCAAGCCATCATATACTAGCAAACTAGGGTGCATACCCGCGCTTCGCAACGGGGTAAAGTGAAATACCAAAAATTTAGATCTATTTCGGACTTTTTTCTTCCAGGGTCTATCAACTATCATTGTCTTTTGACGCAAACGAATATTTTTTTCCTATTATTGGAAGGAAATTAGACTATAATAGATGCATTATAACATGCGAATCAAAGAAAACTAAACTGTAGGGGTAGTAATAAAGGAAAAAATTATATATAAAACATTATATTCAACAAAATATCTCTATTTAATTTTAGACAATATATAGAAAGAATGCAGTCTCAGTAAATTATTATAAACGTGCACGAAGGAATTCATGTATTGCTTCTTTATATCGTCGCATATTGGGCATTGAAACAAAACTATATGGATACAGAAAATTCATATCAAACTATAACAACTATCGACGGAAAAAATTCATGCACTTGACAATAAATCAATCTTATTCCATCAGTTGAAGTAAAAGTTTACGTATTTGTATGCTAGGATCTTATGTCCTTGAATCTATATGCTTCGATACTTTACCGTATGCTTCTGTCTATAAACGACGATAACCAATCTGTTTTTTGAATCCATATAATAAAAGCCAGTTTACTCCCAGTTTCTGTGCTTTGTTGGAAGTCAGAAAGTCAAGAAATGGTAGAGTAAAAATCAAGAAGAAAGCTATCAAAGGAGAGATTGCATTTTTTAATGATGTTTGGTTAATCAAGTTGAGTATGTGTTGAACTGATTCTCCAATCGAAACTTCAATGAATTGAATCTGTTGTTTCTCGAATTAAACGAAAAAATTAAGTTAAGATCTGTCCTAATCTAAATTTCTAGCATTTTAGAAACTGAGTCAAGTATGCTATCATCACTAAGATGGAAAAAAATAAAAGGCTGTGTAGATATTTAACAAATTCTAATAAAATAAAAAAAAGAATGGTATTAAAAAAATGCAGCATGTAATTTATAGGAAACAACATTTCACATTAAATTTTTCGGTTAAAGATGTTAAACTGTCCGTTGATGTTGTTTGGAAGCGGGAGAGGCCGATAAGAATATTCTGAGGTTTAGGGTAAACACTAAATCAATGTTTAAGTTACCAGTCATTCAGATCGCAATTTTTTAATGCTACCTGTTTCATCAAGTTTACTATGTGGTGGATCGATTCTACAGTCGAAATTTCCACGAATTGAATCCCTTGTTCTCGGAACAAATGAAAAAAATTAATTTCTTAGAACAAATGAAAAAAAAAAGTTAATATTTGTTACAGAGCAGTATTTAGGTATGTTTGGGAAGTTATCCCAAGTTTACAGGTATACATCTTGCCAGTGGCTTAAGTTTTAATGACTCTATTATCCTAATTGGATAATTAATTGTTGTTCCCAACACCGGTTAGAGATATATGATCACATATAAAAAATTACATGAAGCATCATTATTGTCTTTTATCGAAAACAAATAACAAACAACACCATCAACGATAGAAGAAATCAAGGAAAGAGGTCGGCAGGAGCATACCGGATGACAGAACGAAATGAAATGGCTTCTTAGAATCTTAGGGTGGCGGATCATCTATTTCATAGACATTGATGTGAACACTGGATATGAACTACTGGATATAAATTGACTAAAGTTTCTTAATATCTCATGTATCGGTAGATACCTCCAGTATACATTCCCCAACTCCCATCCATCACAGTTATATAAAACGCATATAAAGAACACATTAAGCATCATTATTGTCGTTTATCAAACACAAATAACAAATAACACCACCAACAAAGGGGAAAACCAAGAAAAGACGGTCGAACGGTCGAAGATGGGGGCTACACCACTCAGAAGTTGGAAAAAATCAGATTAGTAGAATGGATAACTCATTCTCGTAATAAAAAAGGATAAAAGAGGTTGATAGTCTCATATCGAGTGACGGAATAAAGGGGCTTCTCATAGCAGAGAACGCTAGAAAGTGGAGAGCGGTGGAACTCGAGAGACCATTTCTCGAAGGAGGAAGAGGTGATGGGTGGAATATAATCTGCGACAGATGGCAGGGGAAGCAACGATGGAAGGCGAAGGAATACACATGAGAAGAGGGAAAAATTACAAAGGCAAACGCTGAAGAGTTCTCTGCTCTCGAAGAAGGAAAAAGGAGCGACACGCGGGATAAAATCTGTGGTAAATGGCACAGGGCCAAAGATACAACAATTGAAAAGGCAAACACTGAAGAGAGGTGGTGGGGGACAGGGCGGAATACGCATATATATATAAGAAGAGGAAAAAAACCGAAGGAGATAAATGCTGGAATGGTAAAACTGTGTATAGGCAGGCTACCACGTGGATAGAACTCAACTTTACGTATTCAAAGGAAAGATGAGAGTAAAAAATTTCCTTGAAAGAGAGAAGATGGAAATGTTTTAGTGCAAGAGGAGTATGGGTTGAGAGAGAAACCGATAGGGGGTAGAGATAGCGCATCGTGGTTAGAGATTAGAGAAAAAGAGAGAGGGACTGTGGGTAGAGAGAGAAGGGAAGAGGGGAGTGAAGAGAGAGAGAGAGAGAGGGAGAAGGAGGAAGAGCGTTGGGCGTTGTCAGCGGGGGAGAGACTCAAGGGGGAAGGATACACGTGGCAGCATTTTTAATGAAGAAGTTGGAAAACTCACTAATAGTATATGTAATAGATATGCAGCTCTCAGGAGGACAAGGTATCATAGCAACCCAATGGAGAATGCTCATCAGCAAATTCCAAACTTTGAAGCATAAAAGATCCAAATTTCAACTAGATGGGAACATGAGAACAACCAAAATCAAAGTTTCAAGGCTCTGTGGATCTTCTCTCATCAAAGGGAATATCAGGAGAATTGGGATGATATAAACATCATAGAGGTACTTGGGCCACGCTCAGAAAAATCCCATCTAATCACCAATCAAGCGGCATATTACAAAATTGTCAAACCAAAAATTGGGTGGATCTGCTGGAGTAAAGCATCGAAGGAAAAGTCATACAAGGCATATCAATCACATCAATAACTAACACGACCAAAATGGAACAACTTAACAAAAAATAAAGCAGGGTTTCATCATCACAAGTCACCCATAAAATTCTTCCATCGGAATCCAAGATGATCATCATAAGACCCCATAACATTCTCCCATAAAACATGCTACCAAGATGACCGCTATAAAACAACAACAAGTATCACAAGGGCCAAAATGTCGGTCATTATGATCCAAGTCACCATAGAGCAGCGAATATGCAGCTCTCAGGAAGACAATTTATCATAGCAGCCTGCTAGGGCATGCTCATCAGCAAATTCCAAACTTTGAAGCGTCAAGATCCAAATTCTATCTAGATAGGAACATGATAACAACCAAAATCAAAGTTCCAAGTCTCCATAGATCTTCTCCCATCTAGGGATACATCCGGAGAAATGGGATGACATAAACATCATAGCAGGCATTGGGCCACACCAAGAAAAAAAACCCATTTAATCACCAATCAAGCAGCATATTACACATATGTCAAACCAAAAATTGGGTAGATCTGGTGGAGCATAGCAGCAAATGGAAAGTCATACAAGGCATATCAATCACAACAGCAACTAACAGGACCAAAATGGAGCAACTTAACAAAAAATAAAGTGGAGTTTTATCATCACAAGTCACCTGTAAAATTCTGTCATCTGAATCCAAGATGATCATCATAAGACACCCATAACAATCTCCCATCAAATAGGCTACGAAAATGGTCATCATAAAACAACATCAAGAATAACATGAGCTAAAATATCGACCATCGGGATCCAAGCCACCATAGAACAGTAAATGTATAACACTCAAGAGGATCAGCCCAATGGGGTATGCTCAGCAGCAAATTCCAAACTTAGAAGCATCAAGATCTAAATTTCAACTAGCTGTGAACATGAGAATAACCAAAATCGAAGTTTCAAGGTTCTGTAGATCTTCTCCCATCAAGGGGACATTAGGAGAAATGAGATGATATAAGCACTTGGCTGGTGAATCTATGATTCATCACTCTAAAAGTTGAAAATAGAGCTTTGTTCCTGAGTAATTAGAGTCATATTTCCACCTATATTGCATAATTAGCATTCAGGTATGCATTGATAATATCTACATTTTAGCATCCACGTCTGCATTAAATAAGAAGCCAAACTCACTTGTAAAAATCATCTATATTTATGTATTTATATTAACTCTAAACTCCATAAATTCAACTCTATAGTATACATATTACTAACTCTAATACAATAAAAATACCAAAAAATGCTAATTTGTAAAATTGACCGATAAAACCCCAATCCAAGTTTGAGACCATGGAACTTAAAATGCACATATCTCTCTCATACAACTTCTGATACTGGTCTACTCACTTTTAAAATAATGTACATCCATAGACCTTCAAAATGAGATCTATTTCATTAAAATCGGAGCTCGTATGTAAAACTTGGGTTTTGGGCCCCCTTTGTATAATGTATGTATTTGTAATTGTACCCTTATATTTTATCACTTCATTTGACCTCATTTCTGTTTTTGATCAACATGAGATCTACAACTTTCATGTTTTGAGTTTTTCCAAATTCGAGCATTTTCCCCCTCTTATTTCACCTTCTTCTTCGACTAATCTGATTGGGTCGTGTGGTGGCGCCGTTGCCGGGGAGGCACGACTTAGGTTAATTTTTAGAAAATTTTGATTTTAGATTTTCCATCTTGGGGTAGTCTGATTCATGGCTTTTTTTGTGAATATTTTCTATTCATTTTTTGTTTATTTTATGTCGTCCTTTATTTGACCATCAATTATTTTCGTGCGAGGAATACGAGGAGTCGAAGGTGCTTCGCCAAGCGAGCCAACGAACCTGTGTCGAAATAAATTGAGTGTTTTTGAGAGGACTTGTAGAAATTTTATTTTTGTTTTTGCACTTTCCAGTGGTTCCCATTTGGGTTCTCGCACGTGTAAGTCATAATAAAACGTGTCCCCGTGCGTTGTGTGGTTGCTTAACGTGGAATTGGACCTACACTTGCGGCTCTTAGAACTCTCTTAGGACTGTTTGTGCTCGTAACATTTAGGACCACACATCACACTTAAAAGACACACTTAAATCGCAGGACTTAACGAAATCTAACTTGTTCTTCACTTGCTAATAGAACTGCTTGTCTAGGAGCGGCTTTTTCGTTTGCATTTCATATAGATGAATTTCAATTCTGTTTTGCATCCCACATATAAAGTACGAGGATCACTATAAGTCTTATGAACTTAGCATACATCATTGTTTTATCGTGCATCGGCTTTTCTCGACTCTTTCTCCCTTGGTTTTTCAAAATTGGTATTAAAGGAAATTGGGACTGGACGATAGACGTGCCTTGTGTGTGGACTAATCAAGTGGTCACCTAACTTAAAATCAGGACTGCTAAACAAATTAACCAAAAAAATCAAAATAAAATTGGAAATTCTGTTTGCGAGAGGTTAATCCCGACCTTGATTTCAGGCTGAGTGAGGGTACAAGAGTGTGTATGCACACCCTAAGGCAAAGCAAAATCCCCGCCTTCCATATCGCGTACCCCGATCCGAGCAAATATCACAGCCTGAACTATGGGTTCAACTGACCAACGCCAAGTAGCCTCTGCCTACTCCGGTAGGTAGATAGGTGCGAAATTGCGGTGCACCACGACAAGTTGCTAGTAGCCTCTGTCTGCTGCGGCAGGAAGATAGGGGCAAGTCCTTGAACTCTCAGCTAGGGATAGGAGCGAAGAAAGGAAGGGCATTGGTATCTTATGCGTCAGGTTAAACAGGGGAGAGACGCATCTGGCTTTGAGACGACTTCCTATAGGTCACGTAACCTTTACTACTTGCTTGAAAAATCACACTTAAAATCAACCAGACTAATCGGACATGATTTCGGGTCCTTCATCGTGTTAAGTATGAACTCGGGGTTTGCTCTTACATTTATCTTTTTGTCTGTCTGTGTGCGTTATCCTGTGTAATTGCACGTTTTCTACCTCGATCTGCTTCAAGATGTCGGGATATTGGTCCCCATACCCTGAGACCTCTGGTCATTCCTCCTCGACCATATACCATTCATCTTCATCTTTTCCTTCTCCCATGTATCCTCTGCCATCCAAGGGAGACCCTTACCCGTGGTCGGTTCCACCTCAACCCGATTATGAAGTCAGAACTTCGATTGACTTCTCCAATTCTTCGCGTTTCTCACCTACTCCATATTCTAACACTCCGGATCTACTTCCATCTTGGGCTGATTGTCCTTCTTTTCGAGAGCTTGCTGGAATCAAAGAACCGAATGAAGAGCAAGCCACTACTGATATAGATGATTGGCAGAAGACCAGACAACAATTTACATATACACATCCCGACTCGACCTTAGAGCATAACATGGTCGATCGAACATACCGAATGGAGAGGCATGCACCTTCTGATCTTCCTGACTTGATTGACCCTAGTAATCAAGCCTACATTGACCGACCTACATATTATACATTCGGAGAGCCTACTCATTCAAGGGCTTGGACTCATGAGCTAGACTTACCAGTCCCTCGTTCATTGACTCCATTACATGAGGTTCCGACCGATATCTGCCACACAGATAATCCATATTCGACCCAAAATTGCATGCCAGAGTCTAGGTATGTTGAGTATGAGACCCCAATATCTCAGCAGTATCCTCCAATTGATCAGAACTCAACCATGGTTTGTCATGAGAATATTTTGGAGGATGGAATTTCCATACTTACTGAGAAAAATGAATCATTGGTAACAAGTTGAGAGATGTCATAGAAATATTGCACTCAATTTTTGCCAGCCTGGGTATGAAAGTGGAGAAGGAAGTAAGTAGACTTGATGTTGAAAACCGAGCGAGCATTAGGGAACCCACACATCACGTACAGCTAGAGTCAATTCTACCTCCCTCTTCTACTAACCACTTACCCTCCAATCCAGAGTCTAATCATTCATCCACCAAGAATACCAAAAAAATGAAAATTCCAAAAAGACCAAAAACATTGAATTCATAAAAATAGAAAATGAAAAAGACTTAAAAATTAGATCATGCCCTAAGGGAAGCACTCGATGAGGAATTGATTTTTAAACTTCCCTTAATAAAGGCCATAGATCACTTCCCCGACCTCAAGAGATTTGTAAAGACTAAATTGATGGCCAAGAGGTCAGTCAATAAGAGGACAATGACTGAGAGACACTTAGTGTCTATGGCCACCTCCTCGGTGATGGAGAGAAAGACTAAGAGCCGCAGAGTGAAGCGGTTTCCCCGAGTTGAGTGTGAAATCAAAGACTCTATCTTTATCCATGCAAGAGTCAATGATGACTCTCCAATAAATATCCTCCCGACCTCTGTGTTTGACAAGCTCAAACTCAGGACAATCAGAAAGTCGAGAGAGAACGTTCAGCTGACTGATCGATCTATAAAATGGTCGAGAGGAACCATTTCAGTCATCATAACTTTCCAAGGTGCTCTACTCCAGGTAGACTTCACGGTCATTGACATTGAGCACCGAAGAGAGTTTACCCAGCCTCCTATTAAATATGAAGCCAAACTCACTTGCAAAAATCATCTATATTTATGTATTTTATACTAACTCTAAACTCCATAAAATTCAACTCTATAGTATACATATTACTAACACTAATACAACAAAAATTCCAAATAATACTAACTTGTAAAATTGACCAATAAGACCCCAATCCAAGTTTGAGACCATGGACCTTAAAATGCATATATATCTCTCATACAACCTCCGATATAGGTCTACTCACTTTTAAAATATTGTACATTCAGAGACCTTCAAAATGAGACCTATTTAATTAAAATCGGAGCTCGTATGCAAAACTTGGGTTTTGGGCCCCCTTTGTATACTGTATGTATTTGTAATTGTACCCTTGTATTTTATCACTTCATTTGACCTCATTTCCATTTTTGGTCAATATGAATTGTAGATCTCATCGAGATCTACAACTTTCATGTTTTGAGTTTTTCCAAATTCGGCCATTTTTCCTCTCTTATTTCACCTTCTTCTTCGACTAATCTGATTGGGCCACGTGGCGCCCTCTGGTTGCACCACGCAACCCATCTATCCGCCTTAACCTCAGCACGCCATGCATCACCTCCCACAGCCGCTCGATCGGGGCCTTGATGCTCTCATCCTAGCCGATGATCTCCTCTGATATCCACAACCACTCGATCGACAATCCCCTCTCATCTCCACCATTCGCTAGTGCCACACCCACATCCTGCCATGTGGTGCGTCCATCGCCCTTTGATGGTGTTGATGCGATTTAATCCTACCCACTCCTTAACGCCCCGCCTAAGCCGTTGGATCACTAGATCCAATGGTCTAGAGCTCGTCTCCTACCTTCGAGAATACCTCGCCCACGTCGTCACCACCTCGCCAACTCGCCGCCCCTTTCTATTTTCGTCGCCATATCCGCCACCTTCTCCACCCGTTGATCGCCCCACGATGATGACCCAACGTCCCTCATCCTCACCAGATCCCACTCTTGCCACGACTCCTTCTTCCTTGCTCCATAAACACCACGTAAACCTCACCCTTCGTCACCCGGTCCCCCACCTTCCCTCTATAAATACGCCGCCTCCAACCATCATCAACCCCATCCGCCCTTGCACGATATACCCTAGAGCTCTTCTACACCCATCTGTGATAGAGATCAGACGTGAAATCGAGCGACAACAGCGGGCCATCTCCGACGAGATCCATGGAGATCTTCGCCGTGCAAGTAGCTCCTCCATCGAGCTGCTAGAGCCCGTGCTTCTACCGAGCCTCGAGCGAAGATCGGAGACTCCTCTCTGAGCCTCCATTCCCAAGTAGCCTCCTCCATCTTCTCTTCCGATCTTCTTCTTCTTCTTTTCCTCTGATCATCTCCTAATTTATTAGGCCTTCTCGCTCCTTAACACGTCCCACTGACCATCGCCTGAGCTCCGCCTTGGAGCTCGCTTCTTCTCACACCCCTTCTTTCACCTTTACGACACATCGAGCCACCTCCGACCATTGCTCTGCCAATCACGGCGGAGGAACACCACATTCCGTTCACCACTTCATTCCATAAGGCCTCAAGCACTCACTACACTTCATGCGAGCACCTGCACGCCTCGTCTACATTTACTAACCCTGCAGGAGACACCTTCTTCATTGGTCGGAACTTTGCCAGAGCTGCTTCAAGCTCCATCGTCCCCGGCCTACAGACCACGCTGGCCTCTTCCAGAAGCTTCGGTCGCTCTGCTACACCTCCACGACCATTCCCAGCCACTCAGGAGCCTTCCGACGTCTTCACCGAGTGAGGAAGAGGGCGGCGGATCCAGGAGGGCATCGCCGGAGCCCAGCCACACCCGTCGTAGGAGGCGGCGGCGAGGAGGAGCATGACGCACAGCTATCGTTCGATCGTCTTGATGGGACGGTCATCATCGATCCACGTCAACCTCTCCAATAGCTCCAGATACTATTGGATTTATCTCGATCTAATGGTCTGCCTTTCGTCGCTTCTTCAACTCCAGATACCGTCGAATCGATTGCAATCTGACGGTCCACCTTTCGCCACATCGCCCGCTCCAGGAGTCACCACCACTGTTGGATCTATCTTGATCTGATGGACCCAAGGCATACCATGTATCCAGCTTTAGCAGCCGTTGATCATCTCGATCGAATGGTCTATATCGTGCCACGTCGCTTCCTTCGAGCCTCTTCCCCACCCCTTAGGCTCGAGCTCCCGAGCCAACTCTGAAGCATGTCCGAGCATGCAGAAGACCCGAACCACCATCCGAACCTCCGACGCTTCCCGAGCCTAGAACCTCGCGTGGTCCTCACGTGGCCCTAAGACGTCTCACTATTCTTGGTCTTTCAGAGGAGAGTCTGGGTAATTTACACCAAGGCCCCTGCAAGTTTCCAAAATTTCATTTCAGTCCCTACCAGGCGCATCACGTGAGGCGTACGTGTTCCGTGGATAATTTGCACACATACCCCCAACATTATAGGTAATTGCACTTTAGTTCCTGTACACATGTTTTTGTTTTGAACAATTTTATTCATATTTGCACGTTTATTTCACCACTCATTTAGCATCATTTTTAAATTCCAAAAAATGCATGTTGTAGAGAAACTTGTGCTTTATCATTGTGGACACTTGTCATATTTTTGTGAGCTTCTAGGAATTTAATATTATAATTTTTGTGGAAATTTACACAGATTTGCCACTATGTGATTTAAATTCCATATTAAATTATTTTTGCTCCAAAAATCACCAAAAAAATTACAATAGATCTATTTTAAGTTTTTCTACTTCATGCCCTAAAATCACATCATTTGCACACATAACGAGACCTTAATAAATTCATTAGTATTTTGCTTAATTGATTTTTAATAGGTCCAAAATTCATCATTTTTAAGGTTTAATAATTTTCCTGGATTCAGCTCACATAGAATTATCTAGTTAATTTTTGTATCTGAAAATGATTTGATTTGGTATTTATTAAAATTAATTTTGCAAAAACTACCCTATATTCATATTTAATTCATATTTAATTCAATTAGAGTTGAAAAATTCCAAAAAAATACAGTATCTTAATTTCATTGCATTTCATATTCTGGCCAAGTTTCATCATTTTTGGACTTAATTTGACCATACTTCAAATTTAACCTTAAAATTTGCCTAGAATTGCATTGCAGTTTTTCTTAATTAAATAAAAAAATAAAAAAATATTCTCCTCAAAATCTAACATCTAAATTGACTTCAAATTAACCTAAAGAAAAAGCTACCTCCCTGAGTTCGACCTTGGGCTTGCTCAAGTAAAATAAAAAAAATTGTCGCTTGTGTTTAATTCGATATTAATCTAAGTGGTTTTTAATCAGTCTTGATTTACCCAACTACAATGAACGATACATTGAATTTGATCGATAATTTAGTTGAATTAGGTAGGGTAATCGCAGGCTCTTCATGGCCATGCTAAAAAAAACCCATCCAATCACCAATCAAGAAATATATTACACAGAAGCCAAACCAAAATTGGGTGGATTTGGTGGAGCAAAGCAGCATTGGAAAATTCAGAGAAGCCATCTCAAACACAGAACCAAGTTTCATCACCTATTTGGAGCATCATTACAAAATATAAAGGGGGGATTTAACCCAATTGCTCCACATTGATATTAGAACAACTGAGTGTATGTGCATCCACCAAAAGATAATCCCATTCCCGATTAATATTCACCCTTCCCAGCAGAAATGAATAAATTATAGAGATTTTAAATTCATAGTATCCACTATGTCCAATCAAAGAAAACCCAACAACTAGCAAACATGCAACGTATGAGAAATCGGAGATAAATCTCAAATGAAATCCAACTGCATATTGTGTGATCAAGATAATAGCCCAACATGTAGTGGCTAAAAAATGACCATAAGCATATAGTAAACCCAATCATGGAAGCAGCATAAAGAAAAGTTTGAGCCGTTACCTTGCAATCTAGCAAAGGGAAGATGAAATGTGAAGGCGCAAGCAAAGGACAAAATGCACAACAAGGACCCGCGATTAACAATCGGAGGTTGATCTCCGACCCATTTTATAAGGTAGCAATGGGTTACTATAAACCTTAGATTCCATGTCGAAGGACATGTTGGAGAAGATAATTCGAGGGCATACCGAGGACCCCTCACCTTTATGGCTGGAGAGCCTCGTGAAAGGCTCAGAACGTCTCATACGAGGACCAACCGTCCCATCGATGACAGAGTAAAAGAGACATGCTGATAATTTGGAATGTTATGAGGTACCTAATGTCTGGTCTTGGAGTATATGTGGTGTCCAACAGGTTGAACCGACAATCGCTATGTTGACTGCTCTCACGACCCTCGGTATTCACACAATCTGAATAAATCAACAATCAACCCACAATATATGAATAATCAATGCAAATGTGTGAGTCAAATTTTATTTTAGTTTAATTCTACAAAATATATGTATAGTGAATAAGTGTAGAGTGTCGAACCACAGAGAACAAATACGTGGATTGGTTGTTTATTGTCTAAAAAATAAACAACAAATGTTCTGTACTTTTTCTACTTTTTGATTTTTTGTGGGTTTTTTATTATATTTAATTATTATAGATTTTTAATTTTACATTATTATTGTATTTTTAATTTTATAATTTTTATTTTCTTTTGAATTTTCTGATTTTTAATTTCCTTTTCTTTTCAGAATATATAATAAGCATATAGGTTATATGTCTCTACCCCGTCCCATTTTTCCATAATTTTTTATTTTTTTTAAATATCACCATCTATATTCATTTATATACCCCTCAAACATGTCATTCAAATCTAGTTAGAAACTGAGACTCATATGCCCTCCATCTATAACAGGTCGATAACAGCAATGTTTAGACCATTGAAATTACCTATTCTCGATGGAGGGCATAGGAGTCTTTGTTTCTAACGAAATTCGAATGACATATTTAAGAGATATATAGATGAATATACATGATGATATTTTTCAAAAAAAAATAAAAAAAATTGCGGAAAAATGTGTCGGGGGCAGCCCCATTTTTTTCTAAGTATATATAATATATAATATAAATACTATTTATGAAATATATATAATAAATATACACAAAATCAAGAAATATATACATGTATAATCATTTTTATTTCTTTAAGGTTTTTAAATATATTTATAAGTTGTTATAATGATAATTATTATATTATCAAGTATATAAGTATATATATTAGTATATATATGTATATATAGTAACTACATGGTTTTATATTGATAAATAGAAAACTAAAAAAATTATAAAATAATTTTTATGTATTTTTTTTTATATTTTTTTATATTTTTGTGATTTTTTGTGATTTTTTCTAATTGTTATGTATTTTTAAAGTCTGAAATACTCTAAAATAGGGAGTTAATAAATAAGCCGAAAGTTTTTTAGTTTTTCAAATAGAAAATAAGTCAAAAATCACTCAAAATTATTTTTAATACATACCATATAATATAAAGAAAATTTACAGTATAAAACTAATATTTTTTGGATTGTATATAATTTTTGCAAATGTTTTTAGGGTTAGGAGGTTTTTAATTTTTAAGAATTTTCTTTTATATTTTTTTGTGATTATCGATATGGAATTATAGAATATGGTAATAAATATACTCTATTTTTGGCATTCTTAAACGTGATTTTATAATTTGTTGTATTATTAAAGCTAGACAAGGAATAAATAGCTCCTAATTGATTTTTAATAAATGGAAAGATGCAAGAAGATTCTAAAATAAAAACGAAATGTCAACAAACATAAAATGAAGCACCTTCAGCTATTTTCCCATAATTTTCAAAGCATGGGAGATATTTAAATAAAAATAAAAAGATACGAAATAAAAACAATGTGCCAGTAGGGGTACACTTGCAATAAAATTAAAATACGAGGGTTTACATGTAAAATACCTAAAGTTTTAACCATTGCAACTTTCAAGTACTAGAAAGAAATACTAAAACCCGAGAGGAGTTCTCTTCAAATGGCCCAACTCACGTGGGGGACCATGTGAACTGAGCTGGCACTAGACCTGGATGTAATATTCAACAACGTTAAGAGGTCCTTGCAATTTTTATAAACAAGTTTGAACTAAAATTATTATTTACATGACCTACCTAGAAATACAAAAATGTGCGAGGGGGTCATTTACAAATTACCCAAAATAAGCGCGATCGAAGGGCACTCGTTTAGCCATGTAGACCACTTAAGTCAGATCGGGCAGCAGAGGCAGACTTCGGTTCACGTTGAGATCAACTGCCCATATCAGATCTGGGTCGTGCTCTTCATCTGACTGATCTGAAACCCCTTGGAAGAATGCCATGAACACTGCTGGGTCTTGGCTTCGATCGATGAATCCCACCTGCTCTGACCCTCATTCTTCTTCCTGACATGCTCAGAAGCTCTGTGGGGCCTCGCCCGCACCTGTTGGTAGGCATCAGTAGCATCCAGATTCCATCATTGGGAGTTGGAGGGTCATCAAACTATGGCTACCTGGAGCGAGAGGGTGATGCTTGAATCAACTTCAGGCACCTTCTTGTGCCTTAACACCTGCAACAAAAGGTTACAGGGCTCGAAAGCAATGCTCTCGACCTGTAACGGAAGCTAAATAGCATGTGAGGGTGGATGGCGATGAAGTTCTGTGAATGGTGATGGAACTAGCTTCGATTCACCAGATCCTTGCAAAATCTAGGTTGGAAACAAGGGGTTTTGTGGAGAAGATGTGCATGACTAAAATGGGGGTGAAATCGAGGTAGAACACTGGTGGAAACAAGGTGATTTTGGCCTGGAGCTCAAGCTTCAGGTCAACAACGGGTTTTGATTTTAACCTAAATTAACAACTAATTACTAAAATTAAAATGTAGAGACTAACCCTACGACTAGTACTAACCTAAAAATGTTGGGAAAGGGCCTCGATTTGGTTTGAATACCAAAGAGGCAGAACCGCCTGGACGGGGGTCCGACGATGGTTGGATCTGCTCTTCCGTGCCTCCTCCTCACTGCGGAACCACATGACTACCTCATGTCACCAAGTAGACTCTGTGTGCTTGGCCTGAGGGGCTAAGAGACTCAGGAGAGGGATCAAAAACGAAAAGGAGGGTGTAGGTACTCTATTTATAGGTTGAGATGGGGCAAAATGGTGGAGAAGATGAAGGAAGGAAGGATGGTGGTTGGTGAGAAGTAGGGAGATAACAAGGGTGACAGGTGAGCGGGTTGTAGAATGATGATCATCTCGAGGGAGATGGTGGAGTGGGGAAGGCATGATGGAGAAGATGGGGGTAGGTGAAGCTCTAACACGGGTGAGGGTTGGAGTTAGTACAGTTGGCCCACCCGATCAACAAACAACGGAGACCAACCAGGAAAAATAATGAGATACAGGTTATACAAATTTGTTTAAAAATAGAAATTGATTTTATTAAATTAAAGTTAAAACATGAAATATGGTTGTAATTTTATATAGTACTTTTAGGATATTTTTATTTATTTTTACGATGCATTTTAATAGGTGTTAATATTTACGTGTATATATGGGTATAAATACCTATATTTATTATTTTTATTTTTTATTTTGTAATATACATTTTATTATTATATACGTAATTTCTATATTAATAATTTATTTAATTACATAAGTTTATTTATATACTTCAATAATTAGGTATATTTATTATATAGGTACTTTATTGGTATAATTCATCTATATATTGAAGTTCACTATTTATTTTAAGGGATTTTATGGTTTTATTTTTATTGTTTACATGTATTTTAAATAATTTTTACAATTATATAAAAATTATAAGAATGCTATAGATATAAAGAATAAATATAATGAATATTTTATACAAGTAAATCGCACAATGAGGGCCCAAAAGCCAACTTTTGCATCTTAACTTCAAATTAAATGAACCAACTTCGTTAAAGAGATAGTTCAATTTTATGAACAATAAAGGTAAGTTTGGTGAATTTTGAGTGAGTATGGAGAGGATACAAGTCTGCAAAATTTTTTTGCAGTTTTTTAGTCCGTGTCCCGGGCACACTATGCATAAATTTTTAATGAAATAAATTTTGTATTTTTCTTTGTATTTTTATGGATAGTTTCCATGTTGAGAGTTTACTTATTTGAGGTATAAAAATAAGAAAATAAATAAGGTCCCGAAAGGCCTATTATTGATAAAAAGAAAGGGGTTTTTGAGTGTTGTCTTTACAATTTCTCTAACATATATCTCCCTACTTTATTCTTTGTCGATCAAGTCATCATGATGACTGGGTCTCAAGTCACTCAATGTCTTTGACACTTCATTCTTTTTTCATTTCTTCCTTTATTCTTTTATTTTGATATAGTATTTATTTCTTAATAAATGAATGTTATTTTGTACAAATTAATGATATAGGCATGCATTTAGCCAGGGACTTAAGGCCAAAGTGAAAGAATAAAGGTGATGAAATGGAGATTCATCACTCCCTATACTTTCCTTTGAAAGCCCCTAAAAACACTTATGGTTATAAGTGCAGAAAAAGAAAATAAAAAAGAAAAAGAAATAACTTGGAATAATTTTTAACTTTCAAACTTATCTTAATAAAAACATGAAGTTTGGAGCTTAGTTAAGACCTTTGGTTTTTTGGTTTGTTCGGAACCACATTAGGGTTAGGAAGTGTGATACAACAATCCTTATGTTCCATAATCCTGTTATCCAGTTCAATTCACGATTTGGTCAAGACCATCCTTTCAGTCGCATATTCTCACAACCTTGAAATGATAGAACCATGTGTGTGAATTTTTCAGCTCTTTTCAGACAAATCACTGAACTATCAAGGAGTCTACTCCTCTAGTAACTCATCCTCATGGAGATAGATAATCCTTCTAAGGTCAGGCGTGTTCTAGTTTTACAACCGAAATGGGGAGAAGCTGGAAGAAATGAAAAAAGAAGTAGGAATGGACCAGTTTAGTCGCATTCCCTTGTGAAGTTCGGTTAGTGTAAAAGAGTCTTTGTCACGACCCCGATTCTGGGCCGTCAAATCCTCCCATATCCGGATCTGGTTACTCTGCAATAATTTATTCAGCAATCACAACTAACATTCAGAAACAAACTGCGAATAAAATACCCAGAAGAAAGTATTTCAACACTTTTCCATACACCAAATAAAGTTCACATGATACATTGTCCCACTATAAACATTTACATGTACATTAGCTCGAAAGGAAATACACAAAAAAAGATTACTACTGCCTTACAAGGAAAAGCTACCGCGGCTCGTTGGATGACTATGTTAGCTGGCTGGATTATTAAAGTCCTTGCGGTGGCTCACTAACACCTGTTGGGTTTTCCATAAATCATAGGATAACAATTAGCGAGTGCTAAGTAACGAAGAAGAGAAAAGTAAACAATTGTGTAATTTTTCAAAAAGTTAGCACAAAAAGTTTCATTTATTCTCATTAGTGTAAGTCTTATTCCTTCTATTCCAAATCAGGGATTAGTCCAAGGAAAACCCACCATTCTTGGACTCCGAAGTTGTGGACACTTCGAGATTGGAGATCGAGTTGATCTGGTGAGCTTATGCTGATGCACGTCTCCTCAACCAATCCTCTAATACTACCCTAACAATTTTCCTTTTCTTTTATTCATCAAGATCTGAAGCCCTCGGCTTGGAAAAACAAAGGAGCACACCGTCCTCAAGGACCCGATTGCTTAAAACCTCAGGCTAATTGTTAACATAACCTAGCAGCTTTCAATACATGTTATCATCACCCAACCGCTATTGAACCACCCGTGCCTCCACATGGCACGATCACATCTTCCGTCGTTCAACCTAAATATATTGGCACCCATTACCACGCGTTGCAAATCATTCATTTCATGCACACTTATATAACAATGCAACCGTGTACCACCTAAGTGAGGTCACACCAATACGGGTTCCTTCCGACAAACCTACATGTTGCATGCCCGACCTGTAGTTCTACTCCTAGTCATTTCTTAACGTAACACGTGATCTTTTTCACGATCCAAACCAACAAATATCAATTCCCATGATGTAATTCCTCAATTCAGCCTTATATTTGCATAACCATAAAATACTGAGTATAGAGTTACACATATATTAATTCATATATTTATATACTCATAATTATGCTCATTTTAACTTCAAAACCCTAACTTTCCAAGCCACTGCATCAATTCGATGCTTAGACTTTATTTTAGTTTAAATCACAAAGCAACTTTTCATATTTTCTTAAAAATAGCCAAATTAGGGTTCTTCGTAGAAAAGAACATAAAATCAGAAATTTCAACGATCTTATATGAAAACCCAACAAGAAAAGGAAGGATTTCGTTACCTAATCAAGCTCTCTCTTGTATACAGTTCTTTATCGTGATTCTCTTTCAAAAGGATGATTTGTGGCTCCTGAAACGATCGAATTTCATTTTCATTTCAAAAACACTAAGAGCGTGCCAAGAACGCAAAGAACGAATGAAGAACACGAAGAATGCAAAGAACACACGAAGAACACGAAAACATGAAGAACGTATTTTCTCTTGAAATTTCGGTAGAGCTTCCCCTTATACAGGGTGATATTTCTAAGAAAATTTCGGCAGAGTTTCCCCTTATATCGGAACATATTTCTAACAAAATTTCGATAGAGTTTCCCTTTATATCGGGACATATTTCTAAGAAAATTTTGGCAGAGTTTCCCCTTATAAAATCACCAAAAGGAAAACAAAAGGGAACTAAACATGAATCGAAAACCTAACTCACGAAGCAAACTAAGAGAGGATCGTACCTTCCTCCTCGTTTTCCGGACAACACTTCGCTAGCGCTCCTTCCTCGCCTCCTACTCCTCCTCCCGACCTCTCGATCCTAGCTCTTGGTGTGGTGGTGGTAGTGGAAATCGTAGAAAATGAATTGGTAGGGGGGCTATTTATAGGCTCCAGAAAACCGCTAACCATGGTTAGTAAACCATGGTTTAGCCCTTAATCGCGGTTAGCGGCCTATGGTTTTGACCCATGGTATTGACCAAAGCTCATCTGTAACTTAGGGCTTAAGTTAGACCATTCTAGATGACTCTAGATTCGCTAATAACGCTTAATTAACGCTAATCGTGATTAATTTTCACTAATCACAATTTAATTTTCACATCTTACGCTTATCTTTTGCTAACTATTGATTAGTGTTCGCTAATGGTCATTAACAGTCATTAACAGTTTTCAATTCCGTCATTAATTTCTTTAATCATGCTAATTAGTCTTAATGACAATCATTATGGGTTAATGACGTCTTAATCCTCCTTACTTCTCTTTCTTCCGAAAATCATAACAAATCGAAACGAAGTCCGATTCACACGAAACAAATTCTGTTGGTTTTCTCTTGATGAGCCGGATCTTATGATATAGGATCCGAGAAATGCCAAGTTGAAAGCTTTACAATTATAACAACCTTAAAGGAAGTCTCATCCTCGAGACTAGAAACACATGCATAACAACCTTAAAGAGGACTGAAACCATAACAACCTTAAAGGGTATGAACGTTATTTCATTTATAATGAACATATACAGAATACATAGTGTGATCATTCAAACAAGTACTGGTACTTTTCTTTCATTTCTACCTCAGGTTCCCATGTAGCTTCTTCAAACTATTGGTTGCGCCACAACACTTAAACTAGAGGTACCTCCTTATTCCTCAACTTCTTGATATCCCTGTCTAATATTTGCACATGTATTTATAGGTATGTCAAGTCTGGCTCAACATGCATATCATAGTAGTTTATCTTATGCTCAAGATCCTTAATATACTTTCTTAGATTTGATACATGAAAAAACATCATGTATTGCTGAAAGATGTGGAGGAAGTGCAAGTCTATATGCTACTTTCCCTATCCGCTGAATAATTTCAAAGGGACCCACGAACCTGGGTGCCAACTTCCCATGCAAGCCAAGCCTCTGAACACCCTTCATAGGCGATACTTTGAGAAATACAAAGTCGCCTATCTCAAACTCAAGGTCTCTTATCCTGGTATCACTATAGTTTTCCTGGCCACTCTGGGTAGTTATTAGTCTTTTTCGAGCAAGCTCCATAGCTTCTCGTGTCTCTTGGAGTCTATCTGAATCATAAAGGTTCTTTATCCCGTCCTCTTGCCAACATACAGGAGTAGTATACCTACGTCTATATAGTGCTTCAAATGGTGCCATGCCAATACTTGCATGGTAACTATTATTGTAGGTGAATTCTACAAGAGGCAAATGTTTAATCCATGATCCCTTCCATTCTAAGGCACACGCTTGTAGCATATCCTCTAGTGTCTGAATCGTATGTTCTGACTGACCGTTTGTTTGTGGATGATATGTTGTGCTCAAGTATAGTTGTGTACCTAAAGCTTTCATGAAGTTCTCCCTGTAATGTGAAGTAAATCGTGAATCTCGATCAGAAACTACTTCCTTTGGAATGCCTTGGAGACGGATCATATGTGTAATATATAAATCAGCAAGCTGGTCTAGAGTGAAAGATAAGCTTATTGGAATGAAGTGTGCTACCTTGCTCAGATGATCTATTATAACCCATATACTATCTTTCCCACTAGTCGTTTCAGGTAAGCCAGTAACGAAGTCCATGAAAATGCTTTCCCATTTTCATTCAGGTATAGGGAGAGTTGCAATAATCCTAGCGGCTTTTGGTGTGAAGCCTTTATCTGATGGTAGGTAAAACATGAATTCACGAACTCAGCAACATCCTTCTTCATTCCCGGCCTCCAAAAGTTTGAACGAAGATCCTTATACATCTTCATAATTCTAGGATGAATAGATAATTTAGAACAATGCAATTCACGTAAGATGTCCTTCCTCAGTTCAGGTGTTTTTGGTACACAAACTCCGTGATGATTATATAGTAACCATCTTGTATCCGGAGTCCCTCTATCTCATTCTTCTCAAGGTGTTGTCTCAATTCTTTAAGGTCTGTATCATCCTCTTGTCCTTTCTTTATTCTATCCACGATTTCTGGTTTGTATCGGTGAGGAATAGTTATAGTATCGGCACTACTATCAAATGGTTTCCATTCACTCAATATTGACAGTAAACCTCGGAAGTGGATAGCACTCACCAACCCATGTGAATAAGTTCTTCTACTAAGGGCATCTGCTACAATGTTCCCCTTACCGGGATGGTAGGAGATGATGCAATCATAGTCCTTCAATAGCTCTAGCCACCGTCTCTATCTCATATTAAGCTCCTTCTGATCAAACATATATTTCAAGCTTTTATGACCAGTGAAGATTTCAAAAGTAATACCATAGAGGTAGTGTCTCCATATATTTAAAGCGAAAACTGCGGCAACTAATTCAAGGTCATATGTCGGGTAGTTCTTCTCATGTGTCCTGACCTATCGCGATGCATATGCAACTACCTTACCATGTTGCGTAAGAACTGCCCCAAGTCCTTCTTTAGATGCATCAGTGTACACTATAAATCCTTCAGTTCCAGAGGGAAGAGTACGAATAGGTGCAGATGTTAGGTATTCTTTCAGTTCTGAAAACTATTTTCACATGCATCAGACCATATGAATGGGGCTTCCTTATGAGTCAGCCTAGTCATTGGCAATGTTATTTGTGAAAAGACCTTCACAATATTTTATAATTCCCAGCTAAACCTAGAAAAAATCGTATTTCTGTGACAGTCTTCGGGCGTTCCCAGCTTATCACCGCACTAACCTTTGCAGGGTATCAGTCACCTGCTTATCTACTACTTATTGAAATGAGTTATTTTGATCTCATCCTGGGGATGGATTGGCTAGAAAGGCATCATACATGCCTTGATTGTTTCCAGAAGATAGTAACTATTCACATTCCTGACTTGATAGAGTTCTTGTTCATTGGAAAGACATCAGTGATGATGCCGAATACATCTCTACTCTAAAGGCTCAACAACTGTTAGAAAAAGGGTGACAAGGCTATTTAGCTTATGTATCCACTACATCAAGGTCAGATAGAATGATAGAAGATGTGCCTATAGTGTGTGAGTTTCCTGATGTATTCCAGAAGAATTACCTGGATTAACACCTGAGCAAGAGATTGAATTTGAACTCTCTCTCACACCTGATACTCAACCTATCTCTACTTTTGCCCCATTTCTTGCAGCATTGTCATCATAGCGGCTAATTTCCTAGACACGTCTTGGTATGCATGATCCTGGGATAAGTCAAGGCCAAAGGTTAGGTCCTATACGTTTCTTTTTGCATAATGTGCATAAGGGACAATGACTTGTGAATGGTACTACAATCACTTATTAAGATCAAACGATCTTAAGACCACTTTAGTTTTTAAATTCCGCTCAAAGTTATTAATTACTGAATAAATTATTGGAGTAACCTGGCTCTGATACTAAACTGTCACAACCCCAATTTCGGGCCGTCGGATCCTCCCATATCCAGATCTACTTACTCAACAATAATTTATTCAGCAATTACAATTAATATTTAGAAACAAACTGCAAAAAAATACTCAGAAGAAAGTATTTCAACACTTTTCCATTCACTAAATAAAGTTCACATGATACATTGTCCCACTATAAACATTTACATGTACATCAGCTCGAAAAGAAATACACAAAAAAAGATACTACTACCTTACGAGGAAAAGCTACCACGGCTCGTTGGATGACTATGTTACCTGGCTGGATTATTAAAGTCCTTGTGATGGCTCACCAAAACCTGTTGGATTTTCCATAAATCATAGGATAACAATTAGCAAGTGCAAAGTAACGAAGAAGAGAAAAATAAACAATTGTGTAATTTTTCAAAAAATTAGCATAGAAAGTTTCATTTATTCTCATTAATGTAAGTCCTATTCCTTTTATTCCCACTCAGGGATTAGTACATGGGAACCCCACAATTCTTGAACTCCGAAGTTGTGGATACTTCGGGATTGGAGATTGCGTTGATCTGGTGAGCTTATGTTGCTGCACGTCGTCTTAACCTATCCTCCAATACAACCTGGTAATTTTACTTTTCTTTTGTTAATCAGGGTCTCAAGCCCTCAGCCTGGAAAAACAAAGGAGCACACCGTCCTTGAGGACCCAGTTTCATAAAATCTCAGGCTAACCATTAACATAACCTAGTGGTTTTAAATACATGTTATCGTGACCTATCCACTATTGAACCACCCGTGCCTGCACACGACACGACCACATCTTCTGTCGTTCAACTCGAATATATTGGCACCCGTTACCACGCATTGCAAATCATTCATTTCGTGCGCATTTATATAACAAGCCAACCGTGTACCACCTAGGTAGGGTCACACTAATACGGGTTCCTTCTGACAAACCTACAGGTTGCATGCCCGACCTGTAGTTCTACTCACAATCATTTCTTAACGTAACACGTGATCTTTTTCACGATCCAAACCAACAAATATCAATTCCCATGATGTGATTCCTAAATTCAGCCTTGTATTTGCATAACCATAAAATACTTAGTATATACTTACACATATATTAATTCATATATTTATATACTCATAATAATGCACATTTTAACTTCCAAACCCTAACTTTCCAAGCTACTGCATCAATTCGATGCTTAGATCTTATTTTAGTTTAAATCACAAAGCAACTTTTCTTATTTTCTCAAAAATAGCCAAATTAGGGTTCTTCGTAGCAAAGAACATAAAATCAGAAATTTCAACGATCTCATATGAAAACTCAGCAATAAAAGGAAGGATTTCGTTACCTAATTGAGATCTCTCTTGTATACAGTTCTTTATCGTGATTCTCTTTCAAAAGGATGATTTATGGCTCCTGAAATGATCGAATTTCATTTTCATATAAAAAACACTAAGAACGTGCCAAGAACGCAAAGAACAAATAAAGAACACGAAGAACGCGAAGAAAACATGAAGAACACAGAGAACGTGAAGAACATATATTCTCTTTATATTTCAGCAGAGCTTCCCCTTATACAGGGTAATATTTCTAAGAAAATTTCGGCAGAGTTTCCTTTTATATCAGGACATATTTCTAAGAAAATTTCAGTAGAGTTTCCCCTTATATCGGGACATATTTATAAGAAAATTTCGGTAGAGTTTTCCCTTATAAAATCACCGAAAGGAAAACAGAAAGAGAACTAAACATGAATTGAAAACCTAACTCACGAAGTAAACTAAGAGAGGATCGTACCTTCCTCCTCCTCGTTCTCCCGATAGTGCTTCGCTAGCGCTCCTTCCTCGCCTCCTACTCCTCTTCCTGACCTCTCGACCCTAGCCCTTGGGGTGGTGGTGGTAGTGGAAATCGTAGAAAATGAATGAGTGGGGGGATATTTATAGGCTCCAGAAAACCGCTAACCATGGTTAGTAAACCATGGTTTAGCCCTTAACTGCGGTTAACAGCCCATGGTTTTGGCCTATGGTATTGGCTAAAGCTTTCCGTAACTTATGGCTTAAGTTAGAACATTCCAGAGGACTCTAGATTCTCTAATGACGCTTAATTAACGCTAATTGTGATTAACTTTCACTAATCGTGATTTAACTTTCACGGCTTATGCTTATCTTTTGCTAACTATTGATTAGTATTCGCTAATGGTCATTAGTGGTTTTCAATCCATCATTAGTTTCTTTAATCATGCTTAATTAGTCTTAATGACAGTCATTATGGGTTAATGACGTTTAATCCTCCTCCTCTTTCTTCCAAAAATTATAACAAATCGAAACGAAGTCCGATTCACTTGAAACAGATTCCATTGGTTTTATCTTGACGAGCCGAATCTTATGATATAGGATCTGAGAAATACCAAGTTGAAGGATTTACAATTATAACAACCTTAAAGGAAGTCTCATCCTCGAGACTAGAAATGCATGCATAACAACCTTAAAGAGGATTGAAACCATAACAACCTTAAAGAGAATGAACGCTATTTCATTTATAATGAACATATACAGAATACATAGTGTGCTCATTCAAACAAGTACGGGTACTTTTCTTTCATTTATACCTTAGGTTCCCATGTAGCTTCTTCAAACTCTTGGTTGCGCCACAACACTTTAACTAGAGGTACCTCTTTATTCCTTAACTTCTTATTATCCCTGTCTAATATTTGCACAAGTATTTATAGGTATGTCAAGTCTGGCTCAACATGCAGATCGTCGTAGTTTATCTTATGCTCAGGATCGTTAATATACTTTCTCAGATTTGGTACATGAAAAACATCATGTATTGCCGAAAGATGTGGAGGAAGTGCAAGTCTATATGCGACTTTCCCAATCCGCTGAATAATTTCAAAGGGACCCACGAACCTGTGTATCAACTTCCCATGCAATCCATACCTCTGAACTCCCTTCATGGACGATACTTTGAGAAATACAAAATCGCCTATCTCAAACTCAAGGTCTCTTCTCCTGCTATCACTATAGCTTTCCTGGCGACTCTGGGTAGTTGTTAGTCTTTTTCGAGCAAGCTCTATAGCTTCCCGTGTCTCTTGGAGTCTATCTGAATCATAAAGATTCTTTATCCCATCCTCTTTCCAACATAGAGGAGTAGTACACCTATGTCTATATAGTGCTTCAAATGGTGCCATGCCAATACTTGCATGGTAATTATTGTTGTAGGTGAATTCTGCAAGAGGCAAATGTTTAATCCATGATCCCTTCCATTCTAAGGCACACGCTCATAGCATATCCTCTATTGTCTGAATCGTACGTTCTGACTGACCGTATGTTTGTGGATGATATGTTGTGCTCAATCATAGTTGTGTACCTAAAGCTTTCATGAAGTTGTCCCAGTAATGTGAAGTGAATTGTGAATCTCGATCAGAAACTACTTCCTTTGGAATGCCATGGAGACGGATCACATGTGTAATATATAACTCAACAAGCTGGTCTGGAGTGAAAAATAAGCTTATTGGAATGAAGTGTGTTACCTTGGTCAGACGATCTATTATAACCCATATACTATCTTTCCCACCAATCGTTTCAGGTAAGCCAGTAATAAAGTCCATGAAAATGCTTTCCCATTTCCATTCAGGTATAGGGAGGGATTGCAATAATCCTGGTGGCTTTCGGTGTGAAGCCTTTAACTGCTGGCAGGTAAAACATGAATTCACAAACTCAGAAACATCCTTCTTCATTACCAGCCACCAAAAGTTTAAACGAAGATCCTTATACATCTTCGTGATTCCAGGATGAATAGATAATTTAGAACAATGCAATTCGCGTAAGATGTCTTTCCTCAGTTCAGGTGTGTTTAGTACACAAACTCTGTGATGGTTATATAGTAACCCATCTTGTATCTGGAGTCCCTCTATCTCATTCTTCTCAAGTTGTTGTCTCAAGTCTTTAAGGATTGTATTATCCTCCTGTCCGTTCTTTGTCCTATCCCAGATTTTTGGTTTGTATCGGTGAGGAATAGTTATGGTATTGGCACTACTATCAAATGGTTTCCATTCACTCAATGTTGATAGTAAACCTCAGAAGTGGATAGCACTCACCAACCCATGTGAATAAGTTCTTCTACTAAGGGCATCTGCTACGATGTTCCCCTTACTGGGGTGGTAGGAGATGATGCAATCATAGTCCTTCAATAGCTCTAGCCACTGTCTCTGTCTCATATTAAGCTCCTTATGATCAAATAGATATTTCAAGCTTTTATGATAAGTGAAGATTTCTAAAGTAATACCATAGAGGTAGTGTCTTCATATCTTTAAAGCAAAAACTGCGGCAGCTAATTCAGAGTCATGTGTCGGGTAGTTCTTCTCATGTGTCCTGACCTGTCGTGATGCATACGCAACTACCTTACCATGTTGCATAAGAACTACCCAAGTCCTTCTTTAGATGCATTAGTGTACACTGTAAATCCTTCAGTTCCAGAGGGTATAGTAAGAATAGGTGCAGATGTTAGGCACTCTTTCAGTGTTTGAAAATTAGTTTCACATGCATCAGATCATATGAATGGGGCTTCCTTTTGAGTCAGCTTTGTCATTGGCAATGCTATTCGTGAAAAGTCCTTCACAAATCTTCTATAATACCCAGCTAAACCTAGAAAAGATCGTATTTCTGTCACAGTCTTCGAGCGTTCCCAGCTTATCACCGCACTAACCTTTGCAGGGCATCAGTCACCTGGTTATCTACTACTTATCGAAATGAGTTATTTGATCTCATCCTGAGGATGGATTGGCTAGAAAAGCATCATGCATGCCTTGATTGTTTCCAGATGACAGTAACTTTTTATATTCCTAACTTGATAGAGTTCCTGTTTATTGGAAAGGCATCCAGTGATGATGTTAAATACATCTCTACTCTAAAGGCTCAACAACTGTTAGAATAAGGGTGACAAGGCTATTTAGCTTATGTATCCACTACATCAAGGACATATAGAATGATAGAAGATGTGCCTATAGTGCGCGAGTTTCCTGATGTATTTTCAGAAGAATTACCTGGATTAACAACTGAGCGAGAGATTGAATTTGAACTCTCTCTCGCACCTGATACTCAACCTATCTCTACTTTTGCCCCATTTCTTGCAGCATTGTCATCATATCGGCTAATTGCCTAGACACGTCTTGGTCTGCCATGATCCTGGGATAAGTCAAGGCCAAAGGTTAGGTCGTATATGTTTTTTTTTTTCATAATGTACATAAGGGACAATGACTTGTGAATGGTACTGCAGTCACTTATTAAGATCAAAGGATCTTAAGACCACTTTAGTTTCTGAATTCCGCTCATAGTTATTAATTACTGAATAAATTACTGGAGTAACCTGGCTCTGATACCAAACTATCAAGACCCTGATTCTGGGCCGTTAGATCCTCCCATATCCGGATCTGGTTACTCAGCAATAATTTATTCAGCAATCACAACTAACATTCAGAAACAAACTACAAATAAATACTCAGAAGAAAGTATTTCAACACTTTTCCATTCACTAAAAAAAGTTCACATGATACATTGTCCCACTATAACCATTTACATGTACATCAGCTCGAAGGAAATACACAAAAAAAGATTACTACTACCTTACAAGGAAAAGCTACAGCGGCTCGTTGGATGACTATGTTAGCTGGCTGGATTATTAAAGTCCTTGTGATGACTCATCAACACCTGTTGGATTTTCCATAAATCATAGGATAATAATTAGCGAGTGCTAAGTAACGAAGAATAGAAAAGTAAACAATTGTGTAATTTTTCAAAAAATTAGCACAGAAAGTTTCATTTATTCTCATTAGTGTAAGTCCTATTCCTTCTATTCCCACTCAGGGATTAGTACATGGGAACCCCACAATTCTTGGACTCCGAAGTTGTGGGCACTTCGGGATTGGAGATTGCGTTGATCTGGTGAGCTTATGTTGCTGCACGTCGCCTCAACCTATCCTCCAATACAACCTGGTAATTTTCCTTTTCTTTTATTAATCAGGGTCTCAAGCCCTCAGCTTGGAAAAACAAAGGAGCACACTGTCCTCGAGGACCCGGTTGCTTAAAACCTCATGCTAACCGTTAACATAACCTAGCGGCTTTAAATACATGTTATCGTGACCCAGCCGCCATTGAACCACCTGTGCCTCCACATGGCACGACCACATCTTCCGTCGTTCAACCCGAATATATTGGCACCCGGTACCACGCGTTGTAAATCATTCATTTCGTGCGCACTTATCAAAACAAGGCAACCGTGTACCACCTAGGTAGGGTCAAACCAATACGGGTTCCTTCTGACAAACCTATAGGTTGCATTCCCGACATGTAGTTCTACTCCCAGTCATTTCTTAACGTAATACGTGATCTTTTCATGATCCAAACTTACAAATATTAATTCCCATGATGTAATTCCTCAATTCAGTTTTATATTTGTATAACCATAAAATACTGAGTATAGACATACACATATATTAATTCATATATTTATTTACTCATAATTATGCTCATTTTAACTTCCAAACCCTAACTTTCCAAGCCACTGCATCAATTCGATGCTTATACCTTATTTTAGTTTAAATCACAAAGCAACTTTTCATATTTTCTCAAAAATAGCCAAATTAGGGTTCTTCGTAGCAAAGAACATAAAATCAGATATTTCAACGATCTCATATGAAAACCCAACAGCAAAAGGAAGGATTTCGTTACCTAATCGAGCTCTCTCATGTATATAGTTCTTTATCGTGATTCTCTTTCAAAATGATGATTTATGGCTCCTGAAACGATCGAATTTCATTTTCATATCAAAAACGCTAAGAACGTGCCAAGAACGCAGAGAATGAACGAAGAACACGAAGAACGTGAAGAACATATTTTCTCTTAAAACTTCGGTAGAGCTTCCCCTTATACGGGGTGATATTCCTAACAAAATTTCGGCAGAGTTTCCCCTTATATCGGGACATATTTCGAAGAAAATTTCAGCAGAGTTTCTCATTATATCGGGACATATTTCTAAGAAATTTTTGGCAGAGTTCCCCTTATTAAATCACCGAAAGAAAACAGAAAGGGAACTAAACATGAATCGAAAACCTAACCCACGAAGCAAACTAAGAGAGGATCGTACCTTCCTCCTCCTCGTTCTCCCAGCAGCACTTCGCTAGCGCTCCTTCCTCGTCTCCTACTCCTCCTACCGACCTCTCGATCCTCGCCCTTTGGGTGGTGGTGGTAGTGGAAATCTTAGAGAAAGAATGGGTAGGGGGACTATTTATAGGCTCCAGAAAACCGCTAACCTAGCCCTTAACCGTGGTTAGCAGCCCATGGTTTTGGCCCATGGTATTGGCCAAAGATTATCTATAACTTAGGGCTTAAGTTATAACATTTCAGAGGACTCTATATTCGCTAATGATGCTTAAATAATGCTAATCGTGATTAACTTTCACTAATTGTGATTTAACTTTCACGGCTTACGCTTATCTTTTGTTAACTATTGATTAGTGTTCGCTAATAGTCATTAGTGGTTTTCAATACGTCACTAGCTTCTTTAATCATGCTTAATTAGTCTTAATGACAGTCATTATAGTTTAATGACGTCTTAATCCTCCTTACTTCTCTTTCTTCCGAAAATCATAACAAATCGAAACGAATCTGATTCACACGAAATAAATTCCGTTGGTTTTCTATTGACGAGCCGTATCTTATGATATAGGATCTGAGAAATTCCAAGTTCATGGCTTTACAGTCTTCACAAAGAAGCAATCTTTTTCTGGAAACTCAAATTTTTATGGAATTTTTGGTGTAGGCTTCTTTTGGAAATTTTCTTTGTATTGCATTGCTCTGCATTCTTGTTTTTTTCTCGATGGATTGTTGAAAAAATTGTGCTAGCAGGCCATTCCTCATTCGAAGAATTTCAGTCTTCATTCGTTAGATGCCCTTGTTACTAGAAGAAGTGGGTTAAAGTATCGATTTTGGCAGTCCCAAGAACGATTCCTGAGCCACCCTTGACGAAGCGACCTAGTATCATCCTGACTTAGACTCTAGATATTTCAACAATCCATTTGGGTTGAGCTAAGTGTTAAGTATGAGATTTCTAGTCAAGCCATCATATCAAGAGTCGTACAGATGACATGAAGGGTTCTCTCTAGACATATTGAATTGACTCATGAACATAGTCTCATGGAACCGAAAGAATTAAGTCGAGGTGACCTAAAATATATCAATTCCGGTCCTCAATTGGTTCCTTCTGAAATTAAATGGATTAATGTCTAGACCAAGCTCCAACCTTCAGACTTTATTTCAGACTTGTTCAATTATCTTGAACATTTCAAAAAATACAAATGCAATGTACATTGCAAGTGAAATATTTTTATGAAGCAATTTTCTAAAAAATGCAAAATTTTATGCAATTTTGAAAACATTTTGCAAATTTTTATGGTTTTGAAATGTTTGAATTTTTTAGGGATTTTTGGTAAAAGTTAGTGAAAGAAATATGTGCATATATCTACATGAGAGCGCATCAATATTTACAAACATAGGTTGAAGGATTTACACTAGAAATTTACAGAGGTTAGATATTATTTACAGACTTTTATACAATGATTATGTATATACATACTTGTGTTTGGGTTATTATTTCTCATAATTATGTACAAGGTTCTCAAAATATTTTGAAAAGATGTTCACAAACATTTTGAAAACTTATTTTTCAAATATTTTTTACAAAAATTGCAAACATTTACAAATTTTGAAATTTGCAAAGATTTTTTAAACAATATATATATATATATTTTTCAAAAAAAATTTAGAACTATTTTTCAATCATTTATGAAATGAAACCAAAAATGTTATTAAAACTATTGAAACATTTTTTTACAAAAGATCTTTACAACGGTTTGAAAACATTTCACAAAAAATCCAAACAATTTTCAAAAGATTTTTCAAGTCATTTTATAACCATTTTTCAAATTATTTTGCAAAATATTTTTAAACTGGTTTATTAATTATATCTACAAAGAATTTTTGCAAAAATTTATACATATATAAAACTTTATTCTTTACAATTGATTATTGTATATTCTAATATGTATAGGATTTTAGCCATGTTTATGCAAAAATACAAATGTACGAGTTATGGCTAAAGTATATGCAACATATATATGACCCCTCTATACTTAGCTTGAGCTATGTCCTCATAGTGATCAAAGAGATAAAGGAAGACATAACTCATGTTGAGTATAGGAAAGTCTTTACTACAACGACTAAAGAATGAAAGAATGAGAAGTCGACCATCCCCCTATACTTAGGATCAACTATCCTGAGTATAGTAGATTGTTCTCAAAATGGGGATAAGCGAGGATCAGAATGTAATTGTTCTCAAAATGGGGATGAGCGAGGATCAGAATGTAAGAAATCATTGGCTTGGCCTATCTCCCCCTATACTTAGGGTGAGATATCCCTAAGTATAGATAGAGTATCAAAAATTAAGGAGACAAGCGAGGGATCAAGGAATGAGCACCCGTATACATTCACCCCTCCTGTACTTAGGATGAAGCATATCCTAAGTATAGCAATGATGAATGGGATGAGTGAAATGATTAGAAGAATGAAAGAATGAATTTTGAAAAGAAGAAAAGAATAAAAGAAGAAAGGAATCAATCAAAGATGTTTTTTGGAGCCTCGTCTGACTCTTTTGATTTTGCAGCTTTGAGCTTATCTTAAAATACCACATGTATGAATCAACAATAGACATGAATGTATCATGCTCTAAGTATGACTTCAGTAATTGTATGTTGATCATAAAAGGTTGTGCGTCAGGTAACAAACCAGATATCATAACACTACCATTGTCATGCACATGTTTCACTACGAACGACCCTGTCCACTTGCTTTTCAACTTGCTTGGAAATAATATCAAGTTGCATCAAACAACCATACCTTCTGAGTAGGCTCTAAAGTCTTCCTGCGGATATGTTTGGCGTGCCACTTCTTGACTTTCTCCTTTTACATTAGGTTGTTGTCATATGCATAGTATCTGAATTCAAGCAATCGGTTAAGGACAACCTGTCTATTCTTTCTTGCCTTCTTGGAATCCAAGTTGCAAACGTTGATTGCCCACAAGATTTTTGAATTAATTCCACGGACAGATGGCATGGCTTTCCATAAACTAGATAGTAGGGAGACATTCCCAAAGGTGACTTGTACGCGGCGCGATAAACCCAAAGAATCGAGTCGCGTAATTGTGACCAGTTCTTCCTATCATATCGTACAAGCTTATGAAGAATAGTCTTGATCTCCCTATTTGAACATTCTACCAAGCATTGGATTGTGGGCGGTATGGATAAAAATAGTCGATTACTAGAGGCCTTATTGAAGTACTTTCATTGACGTTCTTTTTCTGAAGGATATCCTTCTGATTCGCAATTGTGGTAGTGCTCGAGGACACTGTGATATTCCTCCTGAAGAAAACACCCTCTCCATATGCAATCTTCCCCCTCATGAAATAAATAAGGATCCTCCCATTGGTAGGAATGGATATCTGACAAGAACTTGTCAACTTTCAGCTTAGGCCAATCTTACGTAGTTCTCTTGGAAACAAGATAATTTACAATATCGATAAATCATGGGAGTGAGATGACTGATAGATTTACCTTGTCTAGGAAAGTCTCAATAATGAGATCATGATCTGCTTAGGAATGTATGTCTCTGGTAGTCTGGAAAGACGGTCTACCACCATATTTTTTATTCCAAGCTTCTCTCTGATTTCAAGGTCGAACTCCTGGAGTAGAAGGATCCATCTGATTAGTCTAGGTTTAGCACCCTTCTTACTTTGCAAGCACTTGATGGCAGAATGATCTCTATAAACAACAACTTTGGATCTAAACAAGCATGGTCTGAACTTTTCCATGGTGAAGACAACTGTTAGCAGCTCTTTCTCAGTCTCAGTGACAGTATAATTCTTCTATGCTTCATCTAATGTCATACTAGCATAGTGAATAGTAAACTGTAATTCATCTCTTCTCTATCCCAAAACCTCACCAAAGGCATAATCGGAAGCATCGGGCATGATCTCAAATAGTAGAACAATCCGACAACTGTAAGATAGGAGGTTGAGTGATCAATTCTTTTAACTGATTAGAGGTGTGCATAACTTTGTCATCTACAATAAATCCATCTCCTTATCAAGAAGCTCAATCAACAATTAGGTAATTTTGAAGGTCTTTTGTGATTCTTCTATAAAATCTCATGTGCCCAAGAAACGACCGGACTTGCTTCAAATTTGTAGGTAGTACGAGCATAGAAGTCATGCCCACCTTTGCATGGTCAACCTCCATGTCAGCTTAGATATGACATGGCCTAACACAATTCCTTCACTCACCATGAAGTGACTCTTCTACCATGAGTGCACAAGATTAACTACACAACATCTCTTCAATACTGAGTTTAGATATGTAAGACATTGATCGAAACTGTCTCCGTAGACAGAGAAGTCATCCATGAAAATCTTGAGAAAACTACCAACCATATCTGTGAATGCTTCCAACATACATGACTGGAATGTGGCAGGAGCGTTACATAATCCAAAAGGCATTCTACAGAAGGCATATGTCCTAAACGTACAGGTGAAGGTGGGCTTCTCTTGATCTTCAAGGGCAATGACAATTGATTGCATCTAGAGTTCGTCCAAGAAACAAAAGTATTCCTTCGTGGCCAATCTTTCAACTATCTCGTCGATGAAGGGAAGCGAGAAATGATCTTTCTTGATCGCTAGATTCAAGCACCCGTAATCCTCACAGACATGTTCAGAAGTTGGTACTCTGGTCGGAATCTCCTCTCCCTTATCATTCTTCACATTGGTGATCCCGGATTTATTTGGCACTACATGCAATGGACTCGCCCATTTTGAACCGGAGATGGGAAATATGAAGACAACATCACACTGTTTAGTAATCTCCTTCGTAACACCTTTCGAAGGTTAGGGTTCCATCAGCGTTGAAAATCTCTGGAGGGATTGCTTTCTATTTCAAGGTAGATGTGATGTGAACACAGTAAAGGGTTGATCCCATGGAAATCTAAACTTTTCTGGCCTATGACTTTGTGGTTTCTTTTTAGAACCTAAAGTAGATAAGATTCTTGGTCCTTGGTCAGTTGTGAATTTATAATGACCATGAACATGTTCTGTTTACCACAGGGAAGGCATACTTCATGTTTGATGGTATTGGCTTGAGCTTAGGTGGGGTTGGAATTGGTTCAGTAGCAACTTCAGCAACAGTGCGGGAAGGTGGTGTAGGATTCATCGACTGTAAATTGTCCACCATCGGGTATTCAAGATCAGAATCCAATGCTTTATAGAAATTTTCAATAATATCATCTTGTTCACAAAAATATCCAATAATCTCTTATTGCTATGCTAAGGATAGGTGGCCAAAAATCCATTCATCTAGCAAATCAGCAAAGATCTCATCTACAGAGACAATGAAAACTCGGTTGTGTTGTCCACTCCTTCCTCAGTGGAGAGGAATTCATGGGTATCGATCTCATCCATGAATAGACTTATGTCTCTGATTTCAGCTAGAAAGTCACATTCCTATGTTCTCTGTTGTGTAGGCTAACCCTCATCTGATATATGAATATGTCAGCTTTGACACTTGGATCGTCTCAATGGTGCCTTGTCAATCTTAGGAACGAAAGGTGATCTGTCCATGTCGTAGTCCACCACTACTTCGATTGTTCGAAGGAACGACCGCCCGAGTATGATTGAGGTGTGAAGTAAAGGAGTTGAGGTTCCTTATCTCACGTAATGAAGTCCCTAGGGAATTGCATCCCTTGAATAATAATGGTGACATCATCCAAAATGCCCATTGGCCAATTGACTGATGTATCTGTGAACTTCAGGATCATTCTGATAGACTTGAGCAGCCCTAACCCAAATTCATTAAGCAGTGAAGTAGGCATCATATTGATGTACGATCAACTGTCAAGGAGTGTTTTATCGAACATCTGACATCTGACGAGAGGAGCTCCCATATCTTTCTTCTTACTTAGGAGATTGTTGATTGCATTAACAGTAGCCACGGTCAGGATGTGCTTCACATTTCTTTAATAGATTCGGCACGGCTGTCGCTTTGTTGTACATGCCTCCATTAGTCCTTTCATAATGTTGGGCATGTACTTAATGGACTAAAGCAAATGCATTTCAAGCACAAGATTTTGAATGATTCTACAACATCAGGATCAGACAAAGTTGTTTTTAATTTTCTGATTTTCGGCTTTTTGTATTGCATCAGGAAATGGATATGTACAGAATCAAAACTAAAAGCATTGTTACATAAAAATTAATGTCCACATCCTATTGTACAAATGGATGACAAAAAGGAGTACAATCATCCATAAAGAGGTGAACATCCAAAAACTGCAGGCTTGGCTCCAGCGGTAGGCATTGATTCGGTTGCGAGTATGATCCTCTCCATTATTGGAGCAATGTCGCTTTGGTTGTTGCTCTCTTTTTGGTCTTTTTGATTTTGTTCATTTTTTTTGGATTTCTGTGTCTGGTGTTGCTCTTCCATCTTCTTCTTCCTCACACAGCTCGGATGTTGGATCAACTGATGCAGAAGATGATGATTTGCTAGAAGACACTTTATTCTTATCCTTTATTGTGGCACAAGGCTGCAAAGTCCTACCGCTCATGAGAGTGACTGCGTTAGATAAGAAAATATCAAGAACATCTGACTCTGTGGGATCGGACGAGACATCACAAACTACATGCTCTCTCTTCCTGAAATTGTTGGAGTTTGCCTCAACCTGTGCTGGGATAGGCATTTTGGCAACGATGAGGTCGTCAAGCTTCTGACTCATTTCAGCTAAGCTCTTCACCAGTTGAGCCAAGTAGTAAAGGGCTGGGTTCACAGGAGCAGCCTTGGATGGTTCAGTGTGCTGGCCATGCTAGGATTGGGAATGGCGTGGAGGGTACCGGTATGAACACTGATAGTTATATTGAGGAGAAGGTTGATGTTGATAGTTCTGAGGAGGAGGATATTGTTGATATGGAGCAGCCATGTAATGATGATATTGTTGATGTTGACAGCACGTCAGCTGCTGGTGAGAACTCTGTCTCCAGTTGCTCAGGTATTGTGGAGACTGATGGAGCTGATGCTGATTGCACATGACAAACTTCTCACCTTAGTGTGGGTGATTGATGAATCTCCATTTCATCACCTTTATTCTATCATTTTGGCCTTAAAACCTTACCTAAATGCATGTAAATATCAATATTTTGTACAAGTTAACATTCATTATTTTCTATTTATTATATATAAAATATAGTTTTAATGCTAAAATTACATAATAAAAAAGAAAAGAAAAGGAATAAAATGCCAAAGGTATTTTATGACCCTAGACCCCTAGACTAAGTCAAGAATTGACTTGGTCGATAAGGAATAAAGTGAGAGGAGATAAGGGCCAAAAACATAATAAAAACCTTAATTTTTACCCTTTAATAATTCACTTTTGGGACCAATTTTATTCTTTATTATTTATTCATCAAATAAATAAACTTTGAGCATGAAAGTTGTAGATAAAAATACCAAATTGAGTTCATACAAAAATAATACATATTGTACATTCTACATATTGAATAAAAATCCAAAATCCAAAGTTCCCAGAGCCATATCTCGTCTATATGAACTCAAAATCATCAAAATTACCTTTAATTGTATACATATTTTAATAAGCTATTTAATGAAATTGGTTTGATTCAAATGGAGTTAAGATGAAAAAGTTAGGTTTTGGATCCCTATTATACAATATACCTGAATAAAATATTCATTTTATTATTCTTTATGTTCTTCATTCTTTTATATTTTTATAATTTGGTTAATATTTTATTATAATACATGTACACATTTAGAATACAATAAAACCAAACAAAGACACATTAAAATAAAATAATATATAAAATTACATAGATAAACATATTGTACTTGTACCTATGGAATTAATACCCATATTTATTTTGGTGTGCAAATAATATCGTAATAATACAATACAAAATGTTTGTACACATCTAAATAACTTATAATTATATAAATTATGTATATAAAATAATAAAATCTAAAATACAAAATAATAATAAAATACACTACATACAAGTAAATATACCTATGTTTTCACTTGTATATAATAACTCATAATAAATAGTACCGTAAAAAAATAAAAATAGTAATTCAATACTATATAAAATAACAAGCATTTTTTATTCTATAATCTAAATTTAATAAATTCATTTACCTTTATTATTATTTATTATTATCATTTTCAGATTGATTTGTCCTTGCGCTCCTATGTGGACCAATCACAGCCCGCCAGCCGTTGATTCCAAGTCAACAACCTCCTCTCTCTTCCTCGAGTCACCAGTTTGTAAGGCCCCTAGTTTTCACCCTTTTTCCCCACTGGCGCTCATGATGCCCTGTCTAGGTGTGCTGTGTATTTCATTGAGTGAGCATCCTTGAATCACGCCCTAGCCAAAGATCAAATCGAAGCTCCTCGATTCAGTCGCAATCTCTCGATCAGTAAGGACCATCACCATGTCTATAAATAAAGCTCTCCCGCTTCCTTCCCTGTATGATCCTTCTTCAAGCCCTTAAACCCCCTGCTTCGTGTGTGTATGTACTATCGGTAATAGAAAGAGTGCCCCCCAAAGTCCAGGAGGCACGAGGAGGTGGTCCAAGGTGGCTCTCCGACCACCTCTAGTCCTTGGTATCACAACCAGTATGAGTTGTGCTTTTATATTCTTTAGGTAGATTTAGATTTTAGGTTTCATTCTATGCTTTTATTTTATGATTTGACTGATTAACTCCACCAGAGATCTAGAGCTCCGACCATTGTCACTCATCGTATCCCCCTCGTTTCGTTCTCTTCCTCGCATGTTCATCCATCCCCTGCACTTGATCACCTCTGATTCATCGTGAATCAGAGGATTGGTTCTCCTTCTCCACTGACCGTCACAGCTCCTCCAACCGCTTTATTCCCCTCGTTGAATGCCATAATTAAATGCCCAAGGCCCATCACCCGAGTCTCCTCTTTCTAAACCTACAAGTCCCCGGCCAAGTGAGTCTCATCTAGAGACAAATCGATCCCAAGATGACCTCCAGATGCACCTGCTTTCTCGAGACCACTAGAGCTCTACAACTGAGCTCTGGAGCTTCAAAGGTATATCTGAAGGTGCAGAACGACGAGCTGAAGCTATTCAGCCTATCAGTAGCCCTAGAGATGGTCGGTGTCGAGCACAACATCGAATGAAAGCTCGGAAGGGCAGGTCTTCTTGCTTGTTCTTCCAGACTACCTCACAGTCGCCCGATCAATACTGAGGTGCCAGATGAAGCAGCTACCGTCCGATGGAGATGCCCTCAACCGTTAGATCTCCGACAGATATCTAATCCCAGCTGCAGCAAGTGAAGCGTCATTGCGCTAGAAGAAGCCGCCAGATGTCTAAGTGAAGAGATCTACAACATCGGCCTGCACACGTTTAAGAGTAAATTTCAAGTAACCCCTCCATCTTTTTGATTTTACTTTCTAGTCTTGTAAATACGATTCATAGTGTAAATAAATGTGTAAATTTTGCTTGGAGACCCTTACACGTGTTCCATATTGCATTTATATTTGTGCTAGGACACCTCACGCGGACCCCCACGCGAGGTGACATTTTGCATGTTAGCCCCTATGGTTTTTATAATTATGAAACAATTTATAAAATTTGAGATACGATTGTAAAGTTCTGGAAAATTTGCATGTACCTCCCTGTAGTTATTTTTAATTGCACATACATCCTTTCCAGGTCAAGCATTTTTATGTCTGTTTCTATAATTTTTATAAATACCATTTGCGCTCTAAAAATTATGCAAAAATAGGGTAATGTATATGGATGCTTGTTCTTTCACGCCATGAACTTTATTATGCAAATTATGCACATTGCATATTTATTAAAAATCAAATGGAGCCTATTTTGTCCCTGTCAAATTATAAAAATACCAAAAAATATAAAACCTTTTTTTGAAAAATTCCCAAAAAATATTTTTTTGTGTATTTTAGTATTGATATATTTACACCCATAACCTTGAGTAATTTCGTAATTACATAAATAACCCAGCATAATCACGAGTTACATGAGGAACCTCGAATAGTCACTCTGTCCCATACCCATAACTTTCGTCAGTTTTTTCCAGTTAACCCAACCATATCATTGAGTTAATCTAACCCATGGTCTATCCAATGACTTTTAAAATCTTTAAAAAAATAAAAGCCCTCAACACCTCCCCCTTCCTTCTCCAACACCCTGCCCCTCCCTTCCGCCCCTCCGCCTCGTCCCCGATCCCCTCTCCCTCCTTCCTTTCCCTCTGCCTCCGTCGCTTGCCCTCCTCCTCTAAGTCCTCCTGCCTCCATATGCCACCTCCCTGACACCCTCCCCCTCCCTTGCACCCTCTGCCTCTACCCTCCCCTCCATGTCCACCTGTCGCCTCCCGCCTCCTCCCTGATGCCCATCTCCTCCCTCCCACCCCTCCAGTCCCCGTTGCTGGATCCGCTGCCTAGAGGTGTGCACAGCAGAAGCAGTTCATCCCCTCACTCATCCTCTGTAGGACATACGTAAGGAGAAGGTGGAGCGCAAGGAGGAAAGTGGGGAGGGGCATGGTGGGCATGATGGTCGTTCTCAAGAAGCTGCCCCGGAAATTGGAGTGATGCCTATTACCCCTGAAGATGTGCATAAGGTGACGTTTTCAGTCTTCACGGAGCAACGAAGGTTTTTGGGTGGCTATTTGGAATGTGGGTGGTTATGAATGGGTACTTGTTGAAATCAATTCTTTAAGGTTATTGGTGGGTTTTGATTGTAGTATGTTGTGTTTTGGAGTGGTGCCACCGGAAGAAAGAAGTGATTTTTATTGATCTTTATTGGTTTTTGATCCGATTGTCTTGGATTCTTGTAAGCTCTTGGTGGGATCTAAGTTGGCATTCACCAAAATTTTGTCTCGACCTGTGGTTTGACCACAGATTCCCACATGACAAACTTTTTTTGGAAAACTAGTTCTTGACTAAGTATATTTTTGATTTGGCGTGCATGTGGACACACTCATCATAAATGTTTATCCTTTAGATGATTGTATGGCCACCCTTTTGCCTATTGTAATCCTCCATTTTCTCGCTTTATCCAACATGTGTTTGGTTCTCATTAGGTTAAGTGATTATATCTCCGAAGGAAGAAAAGTTTCTGCACTTGAGGGGTATTCAGGAGCTAGGGGATATTGCTGTGGGGATATGGACCAAGCCAATTGTCAGAAGAAAGACAAAGATTGTTTATACTATTGGTCCATCGACGAACACACGTGAAATGATATGGAAGCTTGCAGAAGCTAGCATGAATGTCACCTGAATGAACGTCCCATGGAGACCATGCATCTCACCATAAAGTCATAGACTTGGTCAAAGAATATAATGCTTAGACCAAGGATAATGTTGATGTCATACTTTATAAGGTGATATGATTTTAAGGGTAAAATTGTAAACATGTAACTTCTTCTGTGAGTGTTAATGGAGAAAATAGAATGGCAATTAACACAAGGTTATGTCATGTAAGAGTTAAGTATTATTCAGGGTCCTAGGCGTAATTCGCCACTATGCAGGGTTATGTATGTAATTACGAAATTACTCAAGATTATGGGTGTAAACATCCCTTTAGTATTTTTTGCCTCCATAGCAAAAATCCCTAAAAATAGAAAAAAAAGACTAAAAATTAAAAAGATCCAAAATTCAGTAAAAAACATAAAAAACCAATAAAATCCAAAAAATATTTATTTCTATTTATAAGTTTTCTTTATATTATTATCTATATATTAAAATTGATTGGAAAAATTTGGACTCTATTTAATATTTTTACCTTCAAAATAATTCAACCTATTTATTTATTCACATTTTGAGATATTTTTTACTTTAATAATACCTAAAAATTAGCAAAATACTTGAAAATCACAAAATAGTAGAAAATTATATAAAAACAATAAAAACTATTTTCCTGTATGTTGGTTATTTTTAGTAGTATTTATAATTACGCTACCTTATATTGTATATATAGTTGTATATAAGCCTATATTATATATATATTAAAAAGAAAAGGAATAAAAATCACAAAACCTAAAAAGAAAATAAACATTATATAATTAAAAACAAAAAAAAATAAAAACAAAAATCCACAAAAATATAAAATTAAAACCCATACAAAAAGAGAATAAAACAACAAGAAGAGGAACAATTTTGTGCATTAATTTGCCCAATCTGTTGTTTACTCCCTGTGTTCAACACTCTACATACTTGCACTATACACACATTTTGTATAGTTAAATAAAATAAATTTTAACTCCACATATTTATTTGCCTATATTTATTTGTGGGTTAATTGTTGATTGACTTGGGATTTCTTGTGGGTATATTCAGCGATAATTTATCTTCGCTTTATGTGAGGATATCTTTCTGACCCACGAAAATCTAAGTTATCAAATGACACCGTTGTTGGGGAGTAATGTCGCATAGATTGTATTTATTTGTTTCTTCTCTATTGTCTAGATTTTTCATTTATTTATGATTCATTTTATTTGATATTATTTTTAAATTGTATAACACTCGTCCTTGTTTGACTTTGTTACGAGGGATTGCTATGTGAGGGAGGACTTCTTAGAAGGATCTGCACACCCAAGCAAGGCGGGGCTGGCTTTCTACCTTAGCTGGCATGAGAGAGCAACAAATGAAGAATTGGAGGAATATTGGAAGACAATCTCTATACATTTTTATTTTTATTTTTTTGTAATTAAAAGTGAGAGAGAGAGACATGTAATTGTAATCATTTGGACTCGCCTGGACACTGCCACTTCTTGAGGTCCATTGCCCGAATGATTATTCACTTGGGGGCCTCGTTAGTTTTTGTTGTGTTTTCATCGCTTTCTTTTTCTTTATTTTTGACTTTATTTTTATTTGTTTTGTGTGATTGTGCCCTAGCTTAGTATTTGCTTGATGATATATTAAGGTCCAAAGCCCTAATTAAATTGCATGTACCTATAGGCTTTTGGACTTTTCAAATTTAATTTGCTTCTCACCTAGACTCGAAGCCATGCGCCATGAGAGACTTCCATAGAATGTTTGCAGGAACCACTGTAGTGGGAACCGAGGAGCCTCCAAGACCGGACCTTTAGGTTTCTTTCTAGGTGTTTAGCATTTTGTGCTTCACGATAATAGCATATTCTATTCTAGGGTGATTTCATCGGCTTGTATTTCATATAGGGTAGCTTTCAATTCTGTTATGCATCTCGCATGGAGAGAGATGGGAAGCACTGTAAGTCTTCTGACTATGCATGCATCATCGATTCCCGACTTGCATTGCTTTTCCGATATTCTCCCTTTGATTTTGATCACCTAGGATGTTAATGGAATTGGAAATTCGTTAGGCGATTGCATTGAAAAATACCAAAAAATAAGTTATGGCCAAAAATAAAATAGGGACTGCTAACTCAACCTGATTTTTAAAATAAACGCAATGGATTCATTATTTTGGGGGAGAGCAACCCCTCATTGTATTTTGCACTTTATATGTGATACATACACGGTAAGGATCAGTGCCCTAATCCTAGGCCTGCCTACGTGCTTCTACAATTATTTTGAAGCTCACCAAACTCTAAAATGGAAAAGATAAATGACCACCATCTTCGGTATTCATTGTGTTGAGTAGGTGAACATGGAGGTTGCTTTGTACATTGATTGTGATTTTCGGGTCCATTCACGTTCATCACTCTTTGAGTTTGTAGATCCATGAGTTTTTGAGTCCTTCTCCCTTTTTTGTCTATATTAGTGTCTTATTTTTTTGAGTCGTGATATTGGGTCTTGATCTTCAATTTAATTACCAGATTTTGCAGCTGTCTCCTTGCCCATATCACCTTATCTCTGGTCTGATTCAAGAAGACTCTCTTCTTGGAACACAATTTTGTCTTTGTTTCACCCTTCTTGCCCACCCTCCTCGTTCCCTTTAGTGTCATCCATTGAGGTTTTGATTGCAGGAATTTTTTTGAGTAACCCGATCAACTTTGAGGATGCTGAGATTGGTGTGCTATTCGATGGATCTGAATTTGATATGTGCATATATATTATTGAGGATTCTGATTTTGGCACGATTAAATGTGTGATTCTTTATTGAGGATTTTTGATCTCAAACTCCAGATTGAGGATGTGATCCATTTCTGATCATTTAACGATGCAACTTCTAGCTGATTTTATCCGTCGTGATTCATACGCTTGATGTACGATGTCTTTCTATCCTTCAAAGTGACGATGCTTGGAACCCATATGATTTCACTCATCTTCTTGACTGGTCCATCCTCCATCTCTTTACTCTCCTGTCCCCATTTAGCACTTAGAGAATCTCGGTCTAACATCTTGATCCATCTCAGCTGATTTGGTTGATTTGAGGGACTGCATTGTGACTGCATTGATAACCTCTTATCCCTCCCATAGCCTTAAGTCCTCCTACTAGTGATTGATTGATTATTTTTGAGGACACGAGACTTGATGCCATTATTTCGCTAATTTCATTGAGTTAGTTTGCATTACTCCCCGAGGACTATCTGCGGGAGAATGCAACATTTCTTTACGGCTGATTTCACTCACTGCTTGTGTCTCCATCTTGATGGGATAGGAAATCGAGTCATCTGATATGAGTTGTGTGTCTCATTGTCTGATTGTGTGTATGCTCTGTCGGAGCATGAGACTGCTTATCCTAGTTGTCTGGACTCCTATGAGTCTTCTCTCCTTAGCGGTCCTCATAAGGATGACTCACATTCTACTGATTATTCCCCACCTAGTTCACAGTACTTTCAGGAGAATACATCATTTTGTGGGTACTCGATTTCACTTCTGGTGTCTCCAATCTGGTGGAGCACGGAGCCGTCTTCTGATTTGTATACTCGGTCCCATCTTGTTGTATATCCTATTTGGTGGATCACGAGACCGAGTCTTCTAATTTTTCTAAGACCTCTGACTCATCTTCTTCTGCTCACCTTGACGACCCTCGCAAGGTTGAGCCGTGTCTTGTGATATTCGGTGTGTTCTTGATCTTTTGACCTTATGTCCACCGGATATCAAGCTGCATAGAGAGTCTCTTACTCTTCACTTTTCGTATCTTCCTGAGACTATAAATGACATGGAGCGCTCTGTACTAATCCTTCCTCCATGTATTATGATATTGGCTTTGATATCTCACTCTTTTTGTATGAGTCGATCTTTTGCTTCCCGCTACCGGATCCTGGCTTAGTTTTCGATATGTATTCCCGATAGCTGACTGTTAGCCATGTGAGCCCAAGGCGAATCATTCCTGCAATAAGTGTTATTGTAATGTTTGATTTATCAATAAAAGTTATTGGTTTATTCCACTTCATGTTTGAGATTAAGTATACAAATGCACTATAAGGTCCCTTAGTACATTAGGGTTATGTACCATGGCTATATTAATGATCATACAGTTGTTGATCCAACTATTGAATCATAGAGTCTTGTGCCTGGATGAATATCTAAAGAGTTATATTGAGGACTCATCATGTACCGTCAAATGATTGTTAAGATATGATCTCCATCCTGAGTAGGAGATGGCAATCCTTTTCTCTTTTGGTTGATATCTGACCGACCTCTTGATGTAGGACCTCTTCATAGGAATAGAGATTTGGATGTGTCAGATTAGGTAGGTCAAAGAGTTTACTTAACAAGATCGAGATAACCAAGCCCTATGCCATATGTTGTCATGATATAGGTGTTTAACCGGGAAAATCGGGAGGTCGTGCCGATTCACAAGGCGAATCAACAGTCGCTGATTTGACCTCCAGCGAAATCCTGGATTAAAACAACAATTAACCCACAACAGATAAATCAAGCAATGAAAGTAAATGTGCGGAGTTAAAAGTTATTATAACTCTACAACAAAGATGTGTATAAGTGCAAGTATGTGTAGAGGTCGAACACAGGGAGCAGACAGGTAGAACGGGGCAATTAAGCTCAAAATATGAATGTGATCAATTTGTCTATTTAAGCTATTTTTTGTGGGTTTTTAATTTTATATATTTTTAATTTTATTTTTAGTTTTATATTTTTGTATTTTGATTTTTAAATTTACTGATTTTATATTTTCTTTATGTAATTTATATTTTTATATTTTCTTTTTCAATAATAGAATATATATACAATATAAGAGAGTGAGGAATAGAGTATTTATAAAAACAGGTAAAAATAAGAAAAAAATTAGAAAATAAAGTATTTTTGGTCTTTTTGTATTTTTCTAATGTTTTTATGATTTTTCTAGATTTTACCTATTTTTTGGTATTTTTAAAGGTAAAAAAACTAGAAAACAGTGAACTAGGTTGCTGGCTGAAACTAAAGTGAGGATGAAAAATATCAAATCAGAGTCCAAAATTCATCAAATTAGTTTTAAATCAAAGATAATAAAACAAAGAAAATTCAGAAATTGAAATTGTATTTTTAGGATTTTTGTGGAATTTTTAAGATTTTTAGGAAGATTTTTGGGCTTTTCTAATTTTAGGAGTTTTGTTTTGTATTTTTAGTGATTTTTGGTTTGAAATTAAAAAACACTGAGATAAGCAAAATATATTTTTTTGGGATTTTTCTTATGTGTATTTATATTTTTTATGGATTTTATAATGCAAACAGTGCTGAAAATGAGAGTTTTTGAATTTTTATAATTAATAAGATGCAATAAATATGAAAAATAAAAATATGGCGTGGAAGCACAAGTCTACAGGAACTTAAAATAATTATTTGGGAATTTTTAGGGTTTTAGAAATGCATGCAATAAATAGAGAAAACGACAAGAAAATACACACAGGCCAGGGGTATTAATGCAAATAAGCAAAAGTTGAAGGGCCTCGGCACAATTTTCCCAGAAATTTTATACTGCAATAAAACTTTTAAGGACCAAAGATAAATAACAAGACCCGCAAGGGTGCCCTTGCAAAAGCACCAGACCCACGTGCATCGCACGCGCACCTAGTAGGGGCACCAATGTAATATTACAAAACTAGGGGGTCTAAATGCAATTTCTACAAAAGTTTTAAAACAACAAAGGAAAGTTTAAACAATAATTCCTAAATACAAATTTGGCGTGGGAGAAGTGTGCAAAATACCCACGCAACAGGATCGTACGGCTGATGAAGTATCACTTATTCACGTGGCGCGATCCTATGGCCAATACCCCTTCATGAACGTGCGGACACGATTAGATCTGCACGGATGATGCGACAACGATGGTGCAGCGCGATCGGACGGCTACTGTAGCCGGCCAAGAATGAGGCGGGATCGAACGACACGGGAATGTGAGGGAAGAACAGCCGAAGAACTCGACCTGAATGAACTTGCAGCTCCAAAATCTTCACGCCCGATGCTTCCTACTCCCCTCCGATGGCTTCAAAGGCTTCCCCAGAGTCCTCCTCATCGAGTGGATATCTTAAAATGCCTAGATGGGCCCCTGTGGTGCCCGACGACAAAGGTAGACCTGGGTGGTGCTCCAGCAGCTTGACTTCAGCAAAAATTGACCCCAGGTGGGGTCCTTCAGGTCTTGGAACCTGCAAGGGAAGCACACTAATCACAGTAAAAGGTTCCAAGGCTTTATTGGCAAATGGAAGGCGGGTATGGCATGGATGACGATCGTCGGAGCACTAGAGCTCCGGCAAGGTGTTCGATTGTGAGATTGGGGGGAACTAATTAATGCAACTGCAAACTAAATACACGAGATGATTCCCACAGCTATTAGCTAGCTAAACTGCGAGGAAATTAGACCAAACACAACCTCGATTGGTTTAGGAAAACCAAGAGATGAAGGACCTCACGGCCAAGGATGACCGGAGATGGTGGAAGCTCCTCCGCCTTCACCTGGGCATGCTCGACGTAGCTGGAGTGGCCCCTGTCACGGGCCTCGATCCTGAGCTGACTGGAGTGGCCAAGGCTTGGGCAAAAAGGGTTCAAAGGAAGGAGGGAAAGGGTGCGGTTTTGAAAGATGGCTGGGAGGCTCCAAAGAACGAGGTGGATCAAGCAAATCGTGGGTTCAATCCCCGAAGCAATGCATGGGCGTGCAAGGTCAAATATCGGGGAGAAAAAGTCATGAAGGATGGATCATGAAAATATGCATGGATCCGCCTCGAAAAAAGGGAGAAAATAGGTCAAAACCCATTTCTGATAGGCTTCAGACCTCGATCAGAGAGTTGACCGAGGTCAACAAACGGAGCTTTCTGGTTGGTCCACGTGGATCAACCAGAAAATTCCTTGGAAATAATCCTTGTAAAATCATTTAAAAATAGAAAATGAATTAATTAATTTTATAATTATTAAATAAAAATATTTATTATTTTATGAATTGTTTTATGGTGATTTTTAGTTATTTTTTAGAGGTATTAATTACAAGTTTCCTTTTATACCCTTTATAGGTATACATATCTGTGTATTTTATTATTTTATTTTTATTTTATGTATTTAATTTGATTTACTTTATTTATTAATTTATATATTTATAAACTATTTTTCTACACTTAAATATATTTTTTTTATTTTTCTGATGTATTTTATACACTTAATAAAATAGAAGTGTTAATAATATAGGTATATATGCAGGTATTATACCTATGTATACTATATACAAGTATTTTTATTTTGTATTTCTTTTGTATTTTATTCTTGTTTTAATGTACATATATATTATAAATAATATTTACAAAATTTTAAAAATACAAAATTATAAAATATTGAATAAATAATAAAATGAATATTTCAATATGTGCAAGTATACAATAGGGGTCCAAAACTCAACTTTCAAACTGTAGCTCTGCCAAATGCGAAACCACCGCCATTAAATAGCTTATTTTAAATTATATAAATTAAAGGTGAGTTTGATGCATTTGGAGTTTTTATTTTTGAGATACAGGTCTGGGAAGTTGGGATTCTGAGATTTTATTCGGATCATAACTTTTTATCTGTACAATATTTTTGTGTGAAATCAATTTTGTATTTTTATTTATTTAATTGTCTACAACATTCATTTACAAAGTTTCTTTATTTGAGGTATAAAAAGTGGAACCAAAAATAGGTCCCAAAATGAATAAAGAATGAATGAAATACAAGGTGTTTTTATTGTATTTTGGCCCTTATCTCCCCCTACTTTATTCCTTGTCGACCTAGTCATCGAGATGCCTAGGTCTCGGGGTTTCGGGTCATAAAATATTTACAATATTTTATTTGTTATCTTTTCTTTTCTTTATTCTATAATTTTGGCTTTAAAAACCACATTTTATACACTCTTTACACAAATATGCATGAATGCTAAAATGCCTAAATTAAGCCTATTTACACGCATTTACTAGGGTTTTTAAGGCCAAAATGATAGAATAAAGATGATGAAATGTAGATTCATCAATAGGCAACATCCCCTTACCGGAGACAGATGTATTACTGTGTGACTGAGTATGTACTTTTGGCAGACCGATAGGTTGATGGCCTGATAGAGGTCTATGCACCGACGAGCCGGTGTGCATATGAGGGCATATGAGTAATACGATATCTCAAAGGGAACATACAGATTCACATATGAATCAGAAGACATGAGCTCACTCATGAGATATTGGAATTGAACATATTCCTTGCATGGTCATCTTGCTTTGGAAGCATGACAATAATTTGTAGTTATGATATATGCTTTTGGAAAGCATATGATCGATACCAACTCCAAATGACCAAATGAGAAACTTAATGATAAATCCCCGAAGATGATAGTATAAATTGATCTATATCTTCAAGTTTATTCTAGGTCTTCCAGTATACAGGATGTACATGTATTAGGAATACCTGAGGGTGATGTGATCATAAACGATTGTATAACCATGACGCTTCCATTTCGAGGAAGTAATGAAACATGTATGGATTTTAGTTCTTCCTCTTATTAGAGAAGTGATATGATCTTAGTCCAAATATTGGACATTGATTTGAATGTGATTCATATGCAATGAGAAAATAAGATCTACAGCCTCGATTCAATCAAGCATCTATAAGAGGTCCCCGAGATCTGGATTTGAGATACAATCTCAATATCCACATCACTATACGTGGAACGTGCAATTGCCATATCTTTATCTCCAAGTATCCGTGGAAAAAGCACATTATTCTTGAAAGACTACAAGAATAATTACATTGTTAAATATCCAAGAATCGAGGAATGGATAATTAAATATGATTTAATTACCATGAATAATGTGATATTGATTCATATTATTTAAATGCATGAGAATGATGATCCAATATAATTAGATATGATTTAATTATTGTGGATATGAATAACGTGGATAGCGATATCCATATTATCCATATATATTATAAAGGGAAAATGGGGCTACCCTCCTCCTATTTTCCCATTTTTCATTTTTTTAGTTTCTTCTATGAAAATTCATCACTATATCCCTATACTATGCCATTCCAATTTCATGCCAAACAGAGACTCCTATGTCCTCCATCTAGACGATCATTTTTTAACGGTCGCAGAATTATTGAAATCAACCATGTCTGGATGGAGGTTATAGAAGTCTCTGTTTCACACGAAATTTGAATGGCATAATATAGGGATATAATTATGAATATTCACGAAAGAAATTTTCAAAACAATTAACAAAATGAGAAAAATAGGATGGGGAGAGCTAAGTTAGCTCCCCTTAGGGGCAACCCCATTTAACCCTATTATAAATATGATTTATAATATATAAGAGAGAGATATTTGTAAATAACATTTAAAATTTAAATGTTAATGTGAATTGAATTCACATTAGACAATAAAATGTAATTTACATTTTATTTTGGGTTGTGAATATGATTCATAAATTTTCAATGGCATGATTGCAATGTTCACAAAATAAATTGGATTTATTTTTGTGAAATAATTTGCTACAAAAGTTGTTGCAAATATTGGAGATACTCATGAGATATGCATCTCATGTAATAGGAAGGTGGAGCCACCTTTCCTTATGAATAGGGTGGACGGCCTCCTTCCCCTTATGGGAATATGTGGTTGTCCCCACCTTCATATGGAAGGAGGCTTGCCTCCTTCCTATTTCTCCAATACCAAGTGATTTAATTTGGATTAATATATATATGTTGATTATTATTCAATATATTATAAATTAATTTAAATTAATTGTTGTTGTGTTTTTACAATAAAATCATGACCATTAAAAGAAACAAACTTCTATGTGAACCATTGGATTTGTATTGTCCATGGATTGAGATCCATGAACTCCTAAAATGTTATAAAAGGAGAGGCACCCCTTGCTCTTCTTTACATACTCACAACATCTCTCTCTCTCTCTCATATCACACCATCTTTCTCTCTCTCTTAGGGGTCGTCCACTTGGAAACCCTAGAGAGATTGCCGTCGTCGCCATGCCCTTGTGCCGTCACCTCAACCGCTCATGGATCTCCGTCTCCTTCAGTACGTCTCGTTCATGGAGAAGATGTTTGATCTCGTAAAACAATATCGGGATATTCGGCGCTTGGATCAATGCTTTGGATTGTGAGAAGCATGTGGTTCATCACCACGCTCGCAAGCGTCTCTCCAATCGGATCGGACTTGAGACAAGAGATCTCTTACATTAGAGACTAAGATTACAACCAGGCTTCAAGAGATGATCCTTATTCCTGTATGCGGTTTGATGAAACGATCCAAAAAATGCTCTTGGATCATATGGTTTCGTCATTTAAAATTTTTTAAATTCCGCTACACCGAACAACGAGTGTGAATAGTCATTCTGATCGCATATGTTGTGATATTCATGTTTCCGCGATGCACTTAAGGATCTTCTCATATCCTTCAAGTGATATCAGAGACTTGGTTGAGGTCTTGGATATGATCTAAAATCCTTGGCGATCAAGGTTTGTGTTTGGATGCGTGAGATACATTATTTTTGCATTGGATGCAAGATTCGAATCAGTTTTTCATTAATTTAAAAACCTACTGATTGTGCACTGTTTGGATGTGTTTTTATGTTAATAAAATATATTTCAAATATCTAAATATGTCTCCAAAATAGTGGCCTTTAATTGGTAATAAAAGTGCATGAAATTGATTCGAATAATTCTCGTCATGGAAAAATTGTTTTGCATGTTTATACATATCTGTAAGAAAATTAGATTTACCTACTATTTTCCATCATGAAATATGAAATAAACACTTGTATTAAGTAGAGAATCAAACCGAAAATCTCTTGAATTTATTTCGTGTGATTCTGACTCCATTTGCCCTAGAGATTATATATTTAATGGAGATGGGTGGTCAGAAGATGATTAGATCATCAAACCTCTTTACTTAATATGTTTACAGTTTAATGAAAATCATGGAAATTATGAATTTAACTTGATTAGATATGGTGCCTAATAATTATGAAATTAATTAATTAATCATCACCGACCATTGAATGAATATTTCATGAAAACCCTAGTTTATCCTACAATAGTTGTAGGACAATCTCTACATATAAAACATTATTACTTGAATAGGATTGGGGATTTATTTAGTAAATCTCCTTATAATATTAATCAAAAGGGTTTTGGTAAATATTATATAGTATAACTTTGGTTGTGATACCGAATAACATATCAAATAAATATGGTCAAATCACATTATCCTGACATGAGGCGGATATGGTGTCTAGTCGAGGATCATTGGGGTAGCAGGTTGCTCCATGAGAGGTCTGTCCCACATCATGTGCGTATTGTCCATGATAGTAAGTAAGGAAAGGATAATGTTTGATGAGATCATGGTGTATTTTTCTAATTATTAAAATTTGAATAATACATATTTTTGAGATTATACTATCCTTTCAAGTAACAATCGCAATTGTTTATTGGTTGATTAAATTAGATTGATAATTGATTTCATATGATTAAATAAATTTTATAATGGGGTTCTGTTTCTCTTGGGTGAATTAATCATGTGAATATGATTCATAATGAGTATTTAGAATTTAAATATGAAATGGAGGATCACATAAGTGACATCCATGGTCTCCCATCAAGACGAAGGGTTCCGTCGTCAGGGATTGTACGTAGAAGATGTCCGTCCGAAGTGATAGCTCCTCCATACAAGCGCATATGGATCGTCTCTTTTCTTCTCGAAAGAGTAAGGTCGTATACGTAGTAATCCCAATATCGAGTCCTAATATTATTGGAGCTATATTAGATTGTGCATAGCAAGTACTAGTCTTGTTGAAGGTTGGCTCAATTAATGACGAGTCAACATTGCCTTGGGGTGATGGGCTCGGGTGTTAAAGATCAAATTGAGAAATGCAAGTTGGACTTGCAAGGTGGAATGTGTTTTCGCTTATTTTTACCTGAGTTACAAGTTCTCATATTATTGGGATGTAACAAATGTAGAAAAGGAAATACTGATTCTTGCCAGAGATATAGCAATAAGTATATCCCTTGGTTTAAAGTGATTAAGGGAATGACTTTCAGAGTTGAAAAAGCAACACTAATTTGATAAAAAAATTCCTTAATCAAAGTTTTCTAAATTGAATATATATATAATTATTTATATGTTCCAATATGGTGCATTCTTAATTTCAGACAATGAAGTTCATGAGCCCACTCAATAGGCTCATGGAGGTCAATCAGTTGACCAAACCAAATTACATAGATTGGATACGTAATTTGGATTTTGTTCTCTCTACGGATCACATCTCTTATGTGTTATCCAAGAACAAGTACGCAAACCCTAAGATACAAGAAGAATTAAAGTTCAATGAAAAATATGATGAAGATCATACATTGGCTCGATGTTATATTCTGTGATATCTCTCCAATGTGCTTCAGAAGCAACATGTGAAGATGGAGACCTGCCAGGATATAATGATGAATCTCAAGGAGATGTTCGGCGAAGTCAACTGCACTCAGCGTTATAACATTATGAAAGAGCTTATTCGCTGCAAGATGCGGGAAGGGACTTCGGTTTGTGAGCATGTACTCAAAATATTTGGGTACTTGTTTGAGCTCAAAACTCTTAGGGTGGAGGTGGATGCAGATATGTCATGTGACTTCATTCTGCTGTCACTGCCCAAGTCTTTCGATAACTTTGTGGTAATGTACCTGATAAAGCACTAAATGCATGTATTAAGAGAGATTCTTTGTAGCACGAGCACTTAGCATCAGAGGAATCCCATTGACAAGGTTCTCAGCTTAAATTTATAACCTGGGAAGTCCAGGGTCAAACACAAGGATGCGAGCACTTTAGTGATTAACTTTAGGGGACAAATAGTTTTATATCAGTAATTTAGGAATTTACTACTTTAAGCCAATTCATATCGCACAATTAACATAGAACTTTAACATAATTTTTGTGCCTATGAATTAAGTGCAAACATAAATGCATACACAAGACAGACAGGAGATCAACACTTAAAAGAAACTTATAACGAGAAACTTGGATGATTAATAGAAAAACCCTGAATTATTTCCTTAGAGAATATTTCAAAAAAGAAGAAGTTGATCCCAAAATCTTAACTTTTCCCACTTTTATAATTTAATCAGCAAATAAGTCTATTAATGATCCAAAGATGATTTACATTCAAAAATAATAGATCTTAAAGATAGTCATGCTTGAAGGGATAAAAATGAGCATGTAGAATATATGAATTAAACTAGATTATAACAATCAATCGAAGCCTTCAAACATTGATAATTAATGCATGAATTATTAATCAAAGTCAACTACACATGCTATTACAAGATAGAGCATCCAACCATCTTTCAAACAAGATCAAAATTACATTAATTGGATCTTAGGATAAGAAGATATTCAACAAAGAATCCAGGGGTACAACTGTAATAAAGACTTCCAAGTTTTCTTACATATAAGGACAGATAAGGAGTTAAACGCAATTAAGAAAACTCGCAGGGGCAGATGTGTAAATCGAAAACAAGCGGAAGGACTGATCTGTATTTTTTAAAAATCACAGGACTGAAGTTGCAATTTTCCCACAAGCATGTGCAGTTCACGTTATTCGTTACAGGGTCCGACTCAGGCTGGGGCCACGTGTCAAATACTGATGCTTCAGGTTGGCAACATGGATTAAATTCGATTGTTAGATCTCGCCTAATTAAGCGAAATCGACGGGAGCTGCTACTCTGTTCTTGCGCTCCTCTTTGTGCGGTGGCGAAGAGGTGGGACTCTTATGACTCGGTTATAGCTTCTCCTTGCTCCTTTCTGATCTCAAAAGGCCTAGATGCCTCTGTTGGACTTAGGATTAGACGATGGATGCTTGGAGAAGGTCCAGAGATGCCTAGGGATTCCGGTCGATGCAACGTCACTCGAGAGAAAACTGGAGATCAAAACTAAGTTCCAACCTCTGACCATTGAAACCTTAGGATGTCCTGCATGGTTAGCTACGATAAAACAAGCTCTTCGCGAATGATTTGGAAGCTAATGTTAATAGAATGGCGGGCTACTCGCAAGTGGTCGATGAATCCCTAAGGGGTGTCATCTCCGTGGAGGAAACAAATGGAATCGGGTGATCACGACGATGAAGAAATGAATAGATCACCGGAGATATTACACGTGGATGAATGTCCAAGGCACAGGTAAATGACCTTTAGGAGGGTATAAGAGTGTTTAACGACTAGAAAGTAAATTCTCAAGGTTAACAACATAACTATAATAAGATCTAACCTAGAAGTTGAAAGATTGAAGCAAATGTAGAATCAGATTAATCTTTGATCCGAATCGTGAAGCTTAAGGCTACGCAGTCCTCGCTTGAAGTTCCTGGATATAGAATCAAGCTCGAACAACCTCTAGTACTGGTTGTAACTTGGCAAGGAGGCCAAGGATCTCGCCGGAGGTACACGCCGTCATGGCGTTCAATCTGTCCCTTGAACTATCACTGGGGGATAGAGAATGCTAGGGAACATGTCCGTGAATGGCGGATAGCCAGAGAAAGGGATGATAAAGGGTTATTTAAAGGTGAAATGGAGGAGGTTGTGAGGGGTTTTGTGGTAGTTTTGATCATCATGCCGATGCCACACAATGATTTCTAACGGTTCTGGTGGTTGACGCGAAGGAAAGGGAAGTTCGGGGAAGAGGTTGCTAATAGAAGTTAGTCGAGAGACCACTGGAGATGGATTGGAAAATTTGGTAGAAACGATTATGTGACGAACAATCGCGTCTTTTGGCTTATTTGGCTGGAGGTGGAAAAAAGGGTTTTGGTTGTTGGATCTCGTGATGCAACGACTTAGAGGGTAGCGCTCGTGAGTGGTCCCGATTAGATCGATGGGGACACTATCGATGGCTAAGGAGAGCACCACGTGGAAAAAGGGAAAGAAGGCGGAGACGAATGGTCCATGTGCAATCTGGGCTTTGATCAGAGGGCTGGGATTGAAGCACGACCATACGGTGAAGATTGAAGCTGATGGAGGAGATCGAACGGTGCTAGAGGTTAACACATGGTGTAAGGAGAAATGAGTGAAAGTGGGTGGTTCAGATGTGATCTGGAGATGGATCGAAGAGTGAAAAATGAAGCACGGTCCAACGACGGGGAATGAAGCGCCTGGGGATGATCGGGCGGTGGAAAATGGAGGCACGTAGCGTTAAGAGAAGAGGGCCACGTGGTGCGATTTGAAGGCACCATGTGGCTCAATCAGAATTAGTTTAATTTAGAAAAATCAGTAATAATTATGAAAGAAATAGTTTGAGGGTGAATCAGAAAAAGTGGTAAACATGAAATTGTAGATCTCGATGAGATCTACAACTTTCATGTAGAAATCAAAGAGATCAAAGGTCATTTGTACATAGTTAGAAATTAAATACTATTACAAACTATATAAAAGAAATTCTTTAATTTTCCTTTTGCTTATTATTTTTTGTATTTTTATTTTATGTTATTTTATTTATGTACAGTTTTATTCTAATTTTTATTTATTTTTTATAATTAATAAATATATAAAATATTACACAATATTAATATATAATAATTAGTGTTAATTATATACAAAACAACATTATCAATTAGTGTTAATTAGTCAATGAATCATGTTATTAATCTAAGTAAAGGAGATAAATAAGATCAGTTAAGCTAATAAATCTGAGATTTATCACCACCTATACTTAAGCTAAGCTCATCCTCGAGCTAATAAAGAATTGGTTAGATTAGTTAGTGCGATCCCTGACATGTGAAAGTGAGTTGTACCAGGTTTGATCCGCTAAAACTCTGAGTTGATCCAAGTATTAATTAAAAGGAACTCAACACCTCTTAATTGTCAGACTCTCAATGTATACATAAATATAAGGAATATGACTTAGTATTGACTGCAACAAGAGAGGAGAATCAAATCATCATCAACAATTCCAATCTTGGAAGCTCTTCTAAGGACCCAATCCTCAATTCTAGAGAATAAATCTAGTCTTCCTTCAATCCACCATCTCTTTAATTTGTCGGACTTTCAAAAGAAAAAAATGGAAGGCCAGATTATGGAGGATATAGGATTGTGTACTTATTTTCTCTTCCTCTTGTAGGAACAAGGTTCTCTCTTGTGCCAAAATGCAACACATTTTTAATTTAATTTTTGCCAATCAGTGTGTCCGTCAAGAGAAGTTGGAGTCGTCTGCACTTGTTTTCCTGGGAATACACCGGGATGTGCCTTTTTTGAGTATCTATTATACCTTATACACCCAGACTTGTAGCATTTACGATACAGAGCCCTTTTTGAATGCTAGCCCGACTCATGGTCCTATTAGCGGTGTTCCAAGTGGACACTTTGAAATGGTTGGGAGCGCTCTCCTTTGGTGAGAGCTCTTTTGATATTTGACTTGTAAGATGAGAGCTTTTCTTTCAATATTTGTATTTCTTTGCCTTGTTTTTGGCTAGCTCCACTGCTTTTACCAAAAGATTGGCGTACATCGATCAACTTATTAATTGATGTCATCACATCCTGGCACTTTAGGTTTGGTTAGGAGATAGCATGATAACAAGTCCCATAGTGGCTAAGATGCTGACACTCAGGTTTCATCAAGTCATCATTAATTTTATCCCATCCTCGAGCATCATATAGATCAAGCCCAAACTCAAACTTCCAATACCGGTTTCCTTAATGATACCTTGACTCATCTCAATCACTATTGTAGTCGTGCATGTGGGTGAAAGTCAAATTCTTTAAAGGGAGATTAAGCATAGAATATAGCATGCATATCTTCAAACTAGGAGAGTGTATTTTTTTTAGTCTAAGTCCCTAATGACTAATACATGATAACTCTAAGTTTAGGGACTACTTAAACCAAGTGTTAAAGATCATCTCAAGCCTTGAGTGCATAGTGAAAATGTGTCAGGGAAAGACACCAATTAAAAAGATTTTCAAGAATTTATAAGCTTTAAAGACATGCAGGGTAACTTTTACAGAATTTCACAAAGATGCAATACAAAGACACCTAACATAACATTACAAACTTCAGCTCCTTAGAAATCCAGATCGAATCTTCGAGGTTTAAAATCACAGGCTACCTTATGCTTTAACTACTTTTTCCCTAATGGAGAATACTTTCGAATCAGAGAAAGAAAGATCTTCATTAACTTGAAATTTTATCCTTATAGAATTATGCCATTCTTCCTCAAAAGTAATGTTCAAATCTACATGGGAAGCCTCAAAATTCTTCATGATTACGGGAAGACGAATTAATCCCTGAAATCCTGCGATAGACTTTTTGGTTTTTCTTAAAAGAGAAAAACTAGACAAAAAGGAATGACCCAACTTACAAAAAGGTGAGTATTCATTAGGTGAACATCCTTGAGAAAAGGTAAAGGAATCTCCATATTTGGTTCTTCTATCAAAAGATCATCCTCCTTAGTTGGTATCACTCTTTTCAGAGAACTCTGTATCAACTTAATCTTCCAAAATACAGAATCTATATCCAGATTTTTCTCTATATCAGATCCTTATAATATTTTAAGGAAAGGCAACCTTATAAATGAGAATGACAAGACGGTTCAGAGAAACGTCACAACCTTTAAAGCGTAATTAAGACACTAAAAGAAACTGAAGAGACATAGAGGATAGTGAGGGGTTTTCAAGTTAGAGAATTAATTAATTATAGTCATTTACACCCTTAGTTTTGAAAAAGAATTTGAAAACTTTTTGTAAACAATGTTACATAAATATGTAGATTTTCAAAATAATTTTCCAAACATGGCAAGCCGTTTTTTTCGCAAATCATGTAAAATATTTGAAAATAATATCTGTTGGGAAACGTGAAAGAGATACTCTATTCCATAGCCCTAGGCTCTCTTATATAGGAGAGTAGCCTATGGGTAAATTACATAAAGAGAATGGCAAGAAAATAAAATAACAAAATGATATAAATAAAGCATATGCGTCAACACTCCCCCTCAAGATGGAGCATAGATATCAATCATGCTCAGCTTGGACGCGCACTTCTGGAATGGGCCTCTAAGTAGTGCCTTGGTGAAGATATCAGCAGTCTGATTCTCTGATGTGACGTGAGATGTAGTAATAAACCCCTTCTGAATCATGTCACGTATGTAATGACAGTCGACCTCAATATGCTTGGTCCTTTCATGAAACGCTGGGTTATTTGCAATGAATAAGGCGGCCTGATTGTCACATTCCAACATCATAGGAAGAGGTATGTCAAGGCATAGATCTGCAAGTAAGGATTTCACCCACATCATTTCTGTGCTGGCCTGGGCCATAGCCCTATATTCTGATTCAGCACTGGATCTGGCTACTACTGTCTGCTTCTTGCTCTTCCACGAAACTATAGCATCTCCAACATAAACTGCAAACCCTGATGTTGACTTCCTGTCCTTGGGGCATCCTGCGTAGTCTGCATCCGCACATGCTGTGACAGAAATCTCCTTTCCTTTCTTAAATAGCAAGCCTGCACCTGGAGATGATTTTAAATATCTCAAAATCATGTGTATTGCATCCATATGGACCTGACGTGGTTGCTCCATGAACTGGCTCACATGACTCACTGCAAACGATATATCAGGTCTAGTGATCGTGACATATAGTAGTTTGCCTACCAGTTCTCTGTACCTTCGCTTGTCGACCTCTTCTGTGTCATCATCATACAACTTCATGCTAGGATCCATTGGTGTCGTAGCAGGCCGACATCCTAGCATACCTGTCTCATTCAGTAGATCTGTGACATACTTCCTCTGTGTCATGACTAACCCATATGGATTTCTAGCAAATTCCAGCCCCAGAAAATATCTAAGGACTCCCAAGTCCTTGGTGACAAACTCAGTCCCCAGCTTTTCCTTTGCCTGCTTAATGCCTTGGTCATCATCACCTGTAATCAAGATATCATCAACATAAACCATGATTACAGTAATACCTCTCGCCGTCTTCTGCACGAACAAGGAATGATCAGCATTGGAGCGTTTATATCCTTGTTTCTCAAAGAGGTCTGACAACTTATGGAACCATGCTCTGGGGCTCTGCTTAAGGCCGTAGATGGCCTTATGTAATCTGCAAACCTTGGAACACTCCCCCTCAACAGCAAAACCTGGTGGTTGTTGCATATAGACTTCCTCCTGCAGATCACCATACAGAAAAGCATTCTTCACATCCAGTTGATAGAGCGGCCAGTCTCTAGTAACTGCAACTGATAAGAGTATCCGCAGAGTGGAATGACGAGCTACAGGGGAGAACGTGTCAAGGTAATCCACCCCATATATCTGTGTGAAGCCTCTTGCAACTAAGCGTGCCTTGTACCTGTCAATAGAGCCATCTGCATTATGTTTCACTGTAAACACCCATCTGCAACTCACTGGGGTGACATCTGGAGGTATGGTAACCAGGCTCCATGTACCTCGAGACTGAAGAGCCGCCATCTCTTCCTCCATTGCTAGCCGCCATCTAGAGTCCTGCAAAGCCTCATGATGGTTCCGTGGAATATCTGTAGCTGAGAGTGCCAATGCAAACGTCATGAATGGTCCAGATAGCCTCTCAAACGAAACCGCAGCTGATACTGGATACTTGGCACAGCTTCTCTTCTGCTTTCGTAGAGCGATTGGGACATCTAGATCCTCTGTAGGAGTACCCTGCTTCTGTACTGCATCCTGCTGAGAAATGTCGTCAGATTCATCAACATTAATATTTTCATTACATACCATAGGCGAGCTAGTTGACTGGTCAGGGCCATGAGCCTGATTCGGCCGTCGGGTGTAATGGAATGGTAAGGGGGATATTATTGGTGGCGGTGGTGGTGGTGGTGGTGGTGGTACTGAAGGCGACGGCTGTGATGTTGGTGGTGCCATGAATACGGTATCAGGAGACAATGGTGGTGGCTGCATGTTCCCGGATTCTGAAAAATACATGATAGATTCAAAGAATGTAACATCTGCACTGATCATATACTGCCGACGTACAGGGTCAAAACACTTGTACCCCTTTTGAGTTCTGGAGTACCCCACAAAGACGCACTTGACAGCCCTAGGAGAGAGCTTGTCAGAACCGGGCGACAACTGATGGACAAATGCAACAGACCCAAAGACACGAGGGGTAAGAATAAACAGCTCCTTGTCAGGATATATAAGTGAGAAAGGAACCTGTTCATTCAAGACAGACGAGGGCATACGATTTATAAGATAACATGCAGTAAGGACTGCATCACCCCAGTAGGTATACGGGACATGACTCTGAATGAGAAGATACCTTGTAACATCAAGAAGATGACGGTGTTTTCTTTCTGCAACCCCATTTTGTTGAGACGTATGAGCACAGGATGTTTGGTGAACAATCCCTTTTGAGGAGTAGTATTTGGCTAGATTGTTGGTGCACAACTCTAAGGCATTGTCAGTTCTCATAATTTTGACCGTTGTGGAAAAGACATTCTGAATCTCATTTAGAAAGTGAATAATAATATCTCCAGCTTCAGACTTATTTTTCATTAGAAATACCCATGATGCTCTAGAAAAATCATCCACAAATACAATATAGAACCTGTGCCCCTGATGATCGGGAACACGACTCGGACCCCAGACGTCGACATGAAACAACTCAAACTTGGAGTTACTACTCCGACCTTGACTACTGGGAAAAGAAGACCTGTGATATTTTCCCAACTGACACGCTTCACACTGGACAGTTGTGTGAGACAGACTATAGGGTAGGACTAGACGCAACTTCTGAAGCGGTAAATGACCGTAGCGCAGATGCCACAGGAGAGGAGATACTTGTTCTGCGGGAGAGGCTGTGATTCCGGCAAACGAGGTCTGGTTCAGACGATAAAGGCCTCCTTGCTCATAGCCATGACCAATCACGTTGCCCGTACGGATGTCCTGAAAAATCAAAGAAGATGAATCAAAAATAGCTCGACAATGGAGATCCTTCGTAATCTGACTAATCGACAACAGATTCATGGAAAAGTGCGGTGCATGCAAAACATTCTTGAGCTGCATCGAGGATGTCAATCTAATCTCCCCCTGACCCGTGATAGGGGAATGAGTGCCATTGGCAATCACTACTGTCCGTCCTGGAGGAATCTGAGTATATCATGTAAGTAGGCTCTGGTCGCCACATAGGTGATGTGTAGCGCCCGAGTCCATGATCCACGACAATGTATCTGATCTACTACTGTGAAGAGCAAGTGTACTACCTGAAGTACTCGTAGAGGCAGAAGCAGAAGCAGCAGCGTCAGTATGATTCTCTATCGGCGGTGCTGGGCCAGATGGTGGTATAATGCCCCTAAGACGGGCAACCAGATCATCAAATCGTTGATCCAGTGTAGATGCAGACGGGGGCTCTATCTGCTCAGCAGCTCGTGCAGATGCAGGAAATCCATGCTTTGAGTAGCATGTGTCTTCAGTATGGCCGACTCTGTGACAATATGAGCATGTTGGCCTAGTGCGGCCACCCCTTCCACGGGGAAAACGTCCACGGCCCTGGTATTGAGACCCACGGCCTCTGTTGGCTGCCATGGCTGAGGGATTCTGACTAGTGGCTGCGGAAGGTACAGTAATCCTGCTCAATCTGTGAAAAGCTTCCTCCATGGGAGGAATAGTCGAGTCCGCCAAAATCTGTGAACGTGCTGCCTCATACTCTGGATCGAGTGCAGCGAGAAACACACCCACCATCGTCGCATTCCTGTATGTCTTCTGCTGTTCTGGTGTGGCGGTAAGAGGTATGAAGCTATGGAGCTTCTCAAACATTCCTCTCAAAGATGTGTAGAGAGAATGTAATGGGCGGCCATTCTGCTTAATTGTGAATATATCATGTAGTTGCAGGATCTTGGTCTCATTCTTCGCCTGAGAATATGTCGCTGCTAGGATATCCCACATGTCTTTGGCTGTGGGTTGATGTAGAATGTCATTGGCGATCTCAATAGCCAATGTGCCAGATAGCCACACCTTGGCATAAGCATCATCAGCCTCCCAGGAGGCATATATTCCAGTCTTCTCAGCAGGCTCTGGTTCGGTAAGAATATGCTTCTTACCAGTAGACTTCATCATGCTCATGAACTGTATTGCCCACAGTTCATAATTGGTACCGTCCATCTTGACAATAGGCGCTGGACCACGGAATGCGCCAATAGATGGATGATCTGCCTTGCTCTCTGACATATTGAACAGAAGACTGGGACGATTGACAGATACTGTGATTTGTCTACAACGATATAAGTGGGTTTAGTTGCACGTGTAGACCTCACGCAACTAAACCCATGTTGATGATCTGCGGCTTAGGGTTGAAAACCGTGTATATGCACGATAGTTACTGGACTTGATGCACTGGATGTGCGTCAATGCACGGCTGGATGTGCGCCTGGAATGTGCGCCAATGACGCACAGAACGCCTGCTGGATTGTGCGCCTATGTGCGCTGATGTGCGCCGATGTGCGCAGATGTGCGCCTATGTGCGCTGATGTGCGGCGATGCGCGCTGATGTGCGCTGATGCACGCTGATGCGCTGATGCGCCTGGTGCGCCTATGTGCGTCGATGTTCGCCTATGCGCGCTGATGTGCGCTTATGCGCCTGGTGCGCGCCGATGCGCCTGGATCGGAGAAGGCGCTGGAGATCCTGCCGCAGATACGCGTTGGTGCGCCTGAGGAAGCGCTGGAGATGATCGGCGGAGAGAAGAGGAGAGGCGGCGCCGATCTGCGGAGAGAGGAGGAGAGAGAGAGAGAGGGTCGGCGGGTAGGGTTAGGGTTAGGGTTTCAGGAACTCCGGTCTAGGACCGTCGCTCTGATACCATGTTGGGAAACGTGAAAGAGATACTCTATTCCATAGCCCTAGGCTCTCTTATATAGGAGAGTAGCCTATGGGTAAATTACATAAAGAGAATGGCAAGAAAATAAAATAACAAAATAATATAAATAAAGCATATGCGTCAACAATATCAAATATATATAATTGTCAAAAATTATTTTCAAAGCATTTTTACACAATTCAGTTTCAAATATGTCATACAATACCCATAATCCTAATAGTTTGAAAATTTTAAAATATGAGCTATGGCTAAAGTATATACGTAATATATATGGTAGACCCTCCTATACTTAGCTTTTGTTATGTCCTCACAGCATAAAGTGAAATGCCATAGTTCATGCTAAGTATAAAAGAATAAACGCAAACTGAATTCAGAATCACAGATGCCTCATGAGTGAAAGAATTAATCACAGGAAAATTATAGACTCGGGTCCCCTATACTTAAGCTGAAAAATAGCTTAAGTATAAAGATCTGAATTAAAAACTAGCTGACCTGAGGAGAACAATTAGAATGAAATTAGATTCCCCTATACTTAGGCTGAAAATATGCCTAAGTATAAAGAATAGGAAGCTTGGTGAAGAAGGGATCACTGCTAGATGAATCTCAAGATGATGAATGTTATGAGATTGTGAATCTGTCCTGATACTTATGCCTTTTCTGATAGATCGGAAACTGTATCAATAGGCATGAAGTTGATCATTTCTACATGGGTTAACCTTTTTGATGATTATATAAAATGCTTAAGTAGCTACTCGTTAACTAAAAAGGATGGTGCATGCTCTGATAGTTCTGATATTTCTATACTACCATTCTCATGCACTTCCTTAACAATGAAAGGACCCGTCCACTTTGATTTAAGTTTCCTGTGGAAAATCCTTAACTTTGCGATAAACAACCATACCTTTTGTCCAGGAACAAAGTTTTTATATCTAATATGCGAGTCGTGCCACTTCTTAACTTTGACCTTATAAATCATGCTGTTGTCATATGCTCGGTTGCGGATTTCCACTAATTCATTTAAGTCAATGTCTCTACACAACTTTTCTAAGTGACAGCTCCAATTAATTTTCTTTATAGCCCATTCAGATTTATGCACTAATTCAACAGGCAAATGACATGCTTTGCCATAAATCATCCTAAAGGGAGAAGTTCAAAGTGGTATTTTTGTAGGTCGTTCTGTAAGCCCACAGAACTCAGTCCAACAACTGAGACTAGTTCTTCCTATCTGGACGGACTAACTTCTGGAGAATACTCTTCACCTCCCTATTAGAAACCTCTGCCATGCCATTTGATTGAGGGTGGTAAGGACTAGTTATTCTATGCTCAAATTTATAGTCCTTAACTAATGATTTCATCAATCCATTCACAAAATGGATACCCCCATCCGAAATCAATACTTTAGGTACCCCAAACCTGGAAATGATATGATCCATGATAAATTTGCATACAGTTTTTCCATCAGCAGTTCGGGTTGGGATAGCTTCCACCCATCTTGATAAGTAATCAACTTCTAACAAGATATACTCAAAACCTTGGCTATTGGGAAAATGACCCATGAAATCTATGCCCCAAGCATCAAAAAAATCACAAAAAATTACAGGTTGCATGGGTATTTCATCTCTAGAACCAACAATCCCTCCCATTCTCTGACAAACAGGGCACCACTGTACAAAATCAGCTACATCTCTAAATAAGGTCGACCAATAGAAACCACATTGCAATATCTTGTGAGCAGTCCGTTTTCCTGAGTGGTGTCCTCCAGCTTTAAGTGAGTGACAATATGTGAGGACACTCATGTAGTCCTCCTGAGGTATACACCTTCTCCAGACACAATCTGTTCCTTTGAAGAAAAAGCAACGGATCCTCCCAATAATATTTCCTCGAATCCAATTTAAGTCAGTCTATACAGTTTCTAGTCCAACCATGAGGAACTTTCTTGGAGACAAGAAAGTTAACCATGTTGGCATACCATGGAAGTGAACCTACAACACAAATAGATTCGTCTGGAAAAGTTTCTCGAATATGTTTAGAATCAGTTGAATTTAGGGTTCGATCCTCGAAAGATGATCAGCTACTACATTCTTGACCCCAGGTTTATCTTTAATTTCTAGATCAAACTCCTGGAGTAACAATATCCACCTAAAAAGATGCACCTTCGCATCCTTCTTTTCTGTGAGATACCTCATAGCTGAATGATTTGTGTAAACTGTCACTTTAGAGCCTAAAATCACAGACCTAAACTTTTCTAATGCCCAAACTACTGCAAGCATTTCTTTTTCAGTTATTGTATAATTTCTCTGAGTTGGATCCAAAACTTTGCTTGCGTAGTGAATAACAAACAGAATCCGATCTCGTCGCTGCCCCAAAATAACTCCTATAGGAAAATCTGAAACATCAGTAATGATCTCAAAGGGAAGAGACCAATCGGGAGCTTGCAGAATCAATGAGTCACATATTTTCTTTTTAAGAAGCTTAAGGACCTCAAAACACCTTGTGATCTACAAAGAACTCGGTGTCTTTCCCTAAGCGCTCAGTCAGTGGTCGGGCAATATTAGAAAAATCTCGAATAAATATCCTATAAAATCCAACATGCCCTAGAAATGACCTAACCGACTTAATATTGGTTGGTGGATCAAGTTTCTTAATCACATCTACCTTGGCAGGATCAACCTCCATCCCTTTTTTGAAGATAACATGCCCCAACACGATACCCCCCTTAACCATGAAATGACTCTTTTTCCAGGAGAGTACCAGATTCACCTCCCTACACCTCTGTAAAACCTGGTCCAAGTGTGCTAAACAAGAATCAAATGAATCACTATGTACCGAAAAATCATATATGAAGACCTCAAGAAAATCCCCAACCATTTCGGCAAATACCGCAATCATGCATCGCAGAAATGTACCTGTGGTATTACACAACCCAAAAGGCATGCGCTTGAATGCATATGTGCCGAAAGGACATGTAAAGGTGGTATTTTCTTGGTCTTCAGGAGCGATTGCTACTTGATTGTAGCCTGAGTACCCATCAAGAAAATAAAAGAACTCTTTCCCAACTAATCTCTCCAAAATTTGATCAATAAAAGGTAAAGGGAAGTGATCTTCTTGGTCGCAGCATTCAGGCGCATGTAATCAACACAGACACACCACGATGTGGGTACTCGTGTCGCAATCTCAACTCCTTCTTCATTGGTCACCATCTGAATTCCTGACTTCTTCGAGACACCATGCAAAGGTGCCACCCATTTGGAGTCAGAAATAGAGTAAATAAATCCTGCTCCACACCATTTTTGAATTTCTTTCTTAACTACTTCCCGTGTATTTGGATTAAGCCTCCTTTGAAACTCACGAGAAGGTCTAGCATTTTCCTCAACAAAAATATGGTGTGAACAGAGTGCAGGATTTATACCCATGAGATCTGACACCGTCCAACCTATAGCCTTACGGTTCTTCTCTAATACTTCTAACTCACTGATTTGGCCAAAATTAACGGAGTCTAAAATGATGTCTCACACAAGGCGGAGACAACCGAGGTCGTTGCGGTGACCCGCAATGAATCCTGAACTAAAATCAACAATTAACCCACACTATAAATCAAAGAATTAGAAATAAATGTAGAGTTAAAATTTATTTTTAACTCTGCACAAAAGATTGTATAGGACAAGTATGCAGAGAGTTCGAACACAGGGAGCAAACAGGGTAGAACAATCAAATGTGTGTGTGAGTGTGAAGTGTGTCTACACTATGCAAGCAAACGATTTTTGTGGGTTTTTAATTTTTTTTTTAATTTTTTTATTTTTAATTTTTAATTTTGTATTCTGATTTTTAATTTTCTGATTTTTATATTTTATATTGTATATTTTTTTCTTTTCAATATTGGAATGTAAAGACAATGTAATACAAGAGAAGATAGAACATTAATAAAAATATGCAAAAATAGCCAAAAATTCAGAAATAAAATCTTTTTGGTATTGTTATAATTTTATACTATTTTTGTGATTTTTGGGTATTTTTCAAAATATTTTTGGTATTTTTAAACACTGAAATAAAGCAAAACAGTGAACTAGCTGCTGGCTGGGGTAAAATGGGAATTAAAAATATCAGATAGCTACAAAATTTTTCCAAACAAATAAAGACAATAAAAACAGGAGACTACAGAACTTGAGTTTACAATTTTTGGAGTTTTCTACAATTTTTTAGATTTTTTTTGCAATTTTTAAGTATTTTTGAATTTTTAAGGTTTTTCTTTTGAGTTTTTTAATGATTTTTGGATTGACACTAAAATGACTTAAAATACACAGTAAGGAATTTTTTTTGGAATTTTTCGAGGTATTTTAAATTTTTTTGGTATTTTCTAAGCTAGACAGTAGATAAAAAGCATGTTTTTGATTTTTAATAAATTAAAAATGAATTAAAATCAAAAACTAAAAATAGGGCGTTAAAGAACAAGGACACAGGAGCTTAAGTCTATTTTTTTTAGAATTTTTGGAATTAAAAAGGGGCTCCAAATAAATACTACAAGAAAGCAAAAAGTTCACAGCCAAGCAAGGAGTATTTCGCAATTAGACAAAATTCCAGGGCAGGCTTGCAATTTTCGCACAAAAATTTGTACTGAATTAAATATATTCTGGACCAAAAGGTAATAGCACAAGTGGCAAGGGATTTAATGCAAAAGTCACCCAGCCCACGTGAGTTTCACGCACGCCTGGGAGAGGCACGACTGCAATATCTCAAAAGCACAAGGGCTAAAAAGTAAAATGCCCAGAAATTTATAACCACTTAACAAAAACTGAGGACTAAATAAAAATGCCAAATAACCCGAGGGGGTGTCTGCAAAAACGCCAAGCATCACGTGCAAAGCACGCACCTGGCGGGGGCTATTTCGTAATATTCAAAAGCCTAAGGACCTAATTATAAAGTTTACAAAAATATCAAAAGGGCAAATGAAAGATCATGCCTTTAATATAAAATACAAAAATGGGCGGGGCTTATCTTGCAAAATGCCCAGTCGAGGGCGGATTCGACGGTGGACGTGATTCCACTTAACACGTGTCCGCGTAGGGGGGCGCGATACCCCTTCGTGCAGCAGCGGTCCAGATTAAAAGGGTCGATGAAGATCAGACGGTGCGCGGCTGCGAGATCCGACGGATGCTGCTGCTCTCCAAGAACGGTTGAAAGATCGACGGCGCGCAAGAGGGCTGGAAGAACAGGAGATGAAATCGCCCAGGGCGAGTTTGGATCAGGTGGCGCGTGCTCCTCCGGCCTCCTCCAAGCCCGCCGATGGTCTCTCCGTCTTCCTGTAGGTGTTCTCTGGCCGCCTGAAGCTTTAGAAGGTGGCGGTGGCCACCAGAGCTCGCAGGCGAAGGGGGAGGAGCTGGGGCTCCCAAAACACCTCCGACGAACTCACAAAATAGCCCCAGGTGCTCGATATGCTCCGTTACCTGCACAAAAATGGTTAATATGGTCGGGGGCAAATTGCCCTGACCACGTAGCGAGAGAGAATGGAGGTCTATGGTAGTGTACGGTGTGAACGCGAGATTGGCCGGAGATGGCTCCGGCGAACAATTGATTGAGTGAATCGATCGGCGATCAATGGTGAATAGGATGGCATGATGAAGTTCTGATTATGAGGAATAAAATGAGCGAAGAAATGAAGGGGAAAGATACCTCAAGGGGACAGGAGCCGAGGTGGAAATACCTCCACGGCGAGGTTCGCCGGAGGTGCGGAACGCGCCTAGAACGGAGGGCTCTCCTCTGCTTGGACGGTTGCAACCTGATGCTATCACCAACAGGTCTTCACGCGTGCCAAAATGAGGGAGAGTTCTAGATGTTTTGCGGTTCAAAGTCGAATGGAAGTCTGGGAGGTGTTTTTGAAAAGCTGAAGGTCAAGGCTCAAAGTTCGAGGTGCGTCGGGTCGAGCAATGATCCACATCCCTAGGAAATGTACTGGCGTGCAAGTTGAATGTTAGGGGAAGAACTTTGCAGAAGAAGTCGACCTCAATGGATGAAAGTCGTCGCCTCGATAATTCCGCAAAGTGGGCGAAAAACCCAACAATTTGACAAGAACAGGGGGGGTCAGACAGTTGACCGAGGTCAACTGTCAGACCCACCTGGTTGGTCCACGTGGACCAACCAGGGAAAACCTGCAAAAAATGCTTTATTAATTCAAATTAAAATAGTAAATGATATTATTAGATTTAGGTTATTAAATAAAAAGTGTTTATAATTTTATAAACTATTTTGTTATGGTTTTTAATTATTTTTATGAGATGTCTTTTTACAAGTTTACATTTATACCCTTTATAGGTATATTGCCTATATATTTGATTATTTTATTTTTATTTGGTATTTTTGATTTTTTTTTATTTTTATTTATGATTTTATAAAATTATAAAATACTTTTGTACACACAAATATATTTTTGTTTTATTTTTCTGATATATTTTTTATATTTAATAAAATACAAGTAAGTAATGTATAGGTATGTACATAGGTCTAGTACTTAGGTATTGTATATACAAGTATTTTTATTTTGAGTTTTCTTTGCACTTTTATTCTGATTTTATTATACAAAATTATTATAAGTAATATTTACAAGATTATAAAAATATAAAAATACAAAAATAATGAGTAAATAATAAATGGAATATTTTAATCAGTACAACCGTACAATATGGGTCCAAAACTCAACTTTCAAACCGTAGCTCCGCCAAATGCAAAACCACTGCCATTAAATAGCTTATTTTATTCTATATACAATTAAAGGTGAGTTTGCTGCATTTGGAGTTTTCAGTTGTGAGATACGGGTCTGGGAAGTTGGGATTCTAGAATTTTATTCAGACCATAACTTTTTATATGTATATTATTTTTTAGTGAAACTAATTTTGTATTTTTCTTTATTTAATTATCTACAACTTTCATGTACAAAGTTTCTTTATTTGATGTATAAAAAGTGGAACCAAAAATAGGTCCCAAAATGAATAAAGAATGAATAGGATAATATAGGTGTTTGACTGTATCTGGCCCTTATCTCCCCCTACTTTATTCCTTTCGACCTATTCATCAAGATGCCTAGGTCTCGGGGTTTCAGGTCATAAAATATTTACAATATTTTATTCTTTTTCTTTTCTTTTATTTATTCTATAATTTTGACTTTAATTACAATAATTTATACACTAATTAGATGCACATGCATGAATGCTAAGATGTTGTAATTAATGTTATTTACATGCATTTGCTAGGATTTTTGGTGCCAAAATGATAGAATAAAGATGATGAAATGTGGATTCATCATCCCCCTATACTTTACCTTTGCTAGTCCCTAGCAAACACTTATGCAATAAGTGCAAAAAGGAAAGAAATAAAAAAGAAGAACTTGGATTTTATTTGATTATCAAACTTGTCTTCACAAAATCAAAGTTTGGAGCTTAAGTCGGACCTTTGGAATTTTAGTGCAGGCGAAACCTTAGTGAGAACCGACTTTGAAATCCAACAGTCCCTGAGAATCCCAAAACTCTATCCAAGTCCCCTCAATAGCCAGGTCAGAAATACTTCAACTCATACGCAAACTCTTACGACTATGAATCTGACTCGTACAGTGTAAGTGATGGTGGCTCTCCCCAGCTAGAATGACAAAGAAGCTGACTTCTCCAGTACGACAACCCAATGATTCCCCAATCCAATAACTCCATCCTCGAGGAGCGGGGTATTCCCTTCTAAGTTCAAGTGGCAACCAGCTCAAGAGGAGGGGGTGAAGAGAAGAGTGGACGGTAGCCAGTGTAGCTACCTATCCTGGGATGCAAGATTATTGTAGTCAAGTCATCCTGTTGCAGGCTCACATATTTGACTTTGGAACTTAAGCTTGCTTACGGACTTTGTACATACTTGCAGGCTTTTTATTTTTGTACATGCCTGGACATTTTCATTTTGAAATACTATATACAGCAGCATTTACATAAGGAGTTTTTCCTCTTGAGCCAGTAGACTATCCCTCTTTTGAAGTTTTATCGCAACCCACAGCCTCCTGTTTTTAGACTTCCTAATCACTGGACGGGTTGGGGTGCACTTCCCTCCCTAGAGGAGGACAAATGTTTCCACTTGTGTGCGTCTCATACCGGCAAATCCAATCCCCTCACCACTCCAACTGAGTTGAGCCATGTGAAAGGTGCAGGTGTCCAAGTTAGGCCATTATCAACAAGAGTCGTGCGTGTGCTCTGAAATACTCTACTTAGGCAGTCAAGAATCCATTGAACCAAGTCTCGTGATCCTCAAAGAATTAAGTCAACTAGACATGAAGTACCTCAAACCCAGTTCCGATAAGGTTCCTGTTATTAGGTAGATTTTAAGGTCCAATTAAGCTCCAATCTCCGGATTTTACTTAGACTCGTTCAACTATCAAACTCAATCCGGAAAATGCTCATGCTATGCAATGCTATGCAGAAAATATTTTTGTGATGCAATTTTCAAAGATTTTGAACTTTTTTTATGGATTTTTGAAAAGATGATGATGATGCATATGCAGATGCAATTTTTTTTGTCTTTTTCAAAAAGATTTTTCACATGTTTTTTGGATTTTAATTTTGCAAATGTTTTTGGGATTTTTGAAAATAAAAAGTTTTGGCTAAAAACTAGGTGAAAATATGTACACGGGAGTGCTTCTTATATATAGAAGAAGTGGATTTTAAGAACTTACAGGGTAAGTGGTCAATTTTATACATATATATAGTGGATTCTGGTGTGATGTCTGCGTTCCTCAAGCTTATTTGACACAAGTTTTTCAAACACTTTTGAAAACTATAGTCCAAAATAATTTTTACAAACATTTTTGCAAACATGTACACACATTTGAAAATCATTTTGCAAAGGTTTTCAAAACAGTATATATAGATTTTCAAAATATTTTTGCAACCATTTTTCAAACCATTTGCAAATCATTTTTCAAACATTTTATTCACATAAAGAAAATAAATTTTACAAACCACACATTTTTACACAGGTTGAAAACATGTAACAAAACATTTTCAAATTAGTTTTCAATGGATGTTCACACAGATTTTCAAACTATTTTTCAAACATTTTGCACAAAACATTTTCACCTGATTTATTAATCAGTAAATACAAAAAGAATTTGAGGAATGATAACACCTTTTATTAAATAATTTTAATGAATTTTAAAGAATTATTAGCCATATTATTAGGAAAATACGAAAGTACGAGTTATGGCTAAAGTATATACGCAGTATATACGACCCCCCTATACTTAGCTTGAGCTATGTCCTCATAGATCGGAGAGAAAAGAGAAGACATAACTCGTACTAAGTATGGACAAGTCTAAAAAATAAATAAACGAACCAATGAGAAGTTGACCGTCCCCCCTATACTTAGGATCAAGTAATCCTAAGTATAGCAGACTGTACAAAACGCAGGGAGGGTCAAGGGTGGGAATGAACAGATCGTACTCAGATTGTCTCCCCCTATACTTAGGGTAAGATATCCTTAAGTATAGATAAGAAGATGAGACAATGGAGAGGATCGAAAAGAAAAAAATAGAAGAAACTCAGGGTGCACACCCCCCTATACTTGGGACAAAGTACGTCCTAAGTATGGAAAACTGTCTACACGGGCAGCACCTTTTTGGTAGATAAAGAAAATAGAAGAGGAAAAGAAGAAAGGAAGAAAAGAAGAAAGGACATCAACATATGAAAAAGGGATATGAACAGATGGATCTGTACAGCGGAAGATGAACGTGATCACCATGTATGAGATGCAGATGATGTGAGTCAATGAACACATCTCATACCAAAAGAATGGGGGCAACGTCAATGGTCGGCGGGTCATGATCTAGATATAGTTTCAAGTGTTGACCATTGACACGGAAGGTAGAGGAAGATGACGGTTCGGATATGTCGATGCTGCCATTGTCGTGTACCTTCCTAACCACATATGGACCTTTCCACTTGCTCTGTAATTTCCCTGGAAATAGTTTCAGCCTGGAATCAAACAACCATACTCTCTGATCTGGCTCAAACTGTTTATGGCTGATATGGGAATCGTGTCATATTTTCACTTTCTCTTTATACTGTAGGCTGTTGGAAAAGGTTGTATCTCTCAGTTCCTCCAGGGCTGCCAACTCTGCACTTCTCTGTTCTCCTATACTCTCGGGATCTAACAGCAACTCAGTGACTGCCCAAAAGGATTTATGCTTGATCTCCACTGGCAGATGGCACAGCTTGTTATAGACGAGTCGAAAGGGAGATGTCCCCAATGGATTTTTGAAGGAGGTCTGATAGGCCCACAAGACCGAGTCCAACAGCTGTGACCAATCCTTTCGGTCTGGGCGGACAACCTTCTACAAGATAGTTTTTATCTCCCGGTTCGATACTTCGACAAGACCATTAGTCTGAGGGTGATATGGTGTGGCAACCCGATGGTCAATGCCGAACTCGTCTGTAAGGGCCCTAACCTTGTCATTGATGAAATGAGACCCCCCATCTAAAATCAAGACTCTAGGTACCCCGAACCGTGAAATGATATTTTTCCTCAAGAATTTGCACACGGTTTTAGCATCTGCGGCTCGGGCGGGGATGGCCTCAACCCATCGACTTACGTAATCCACATAGAGCAAAATATGCTCGAATCCCTGACTCTTAGGAAATGGACCCATGAAATCAATCCCCCATGCATCAAAAACCTCACAAAAGTGAATGGGTTGCATGGGCATCATGTCTCTCTGTCCACATGTTCCCATTTTCTGACAGTCAGTACATCTCTTCACAAACTCATCAGAATCCTTGAAGAGAGTAGGCCACCATAGGCTGGATTGAAGCACCTTATGTGCTGTTCTTTTTCCAGAATGATGTCCTCATGCCTCAAACTTGTGGCAGTATGTGAGGACGCTATGCTGCTCTTCTTGAGGAATGCACCTCCTCCAGATACTGTCCCCTCCTTCATGATAAAGGACGGGATCCTCCCAATGATAAAACTTGGCCTTCACCAGGAAGGTCTCAAGTTTATGCCTGGGCCAACCTTGTGGGACCGTCTTGGCGACAAGATAGTTCACAATATCAGCGTACCACGGGAGCGAGGTGATAGCCAAGATCACCTCATCCGGAAATGTCTCTGTGATAGGTACGCTGGGCTCAGATTCCTCAAGATTCTCCAATCTAGAGAGATGATCCGCCACCACATTTTTGACTCCATGCTTATCCTTAATCTCAATATCAAACTCCTGGAGTAGAAGGATCCACCTGGTTAGACGAGCTTTGGCATCCTTCTTGGCCATTAAGTACCTGATGGCGGTGTGATCAGTGTAGATTGTCACTCTAGATCCGAGAATATACGATCGATACTTATCCAGAGCAAAGACTACGGCCAGCATCTCTTTCTCAGTCACAGTGTAATTCCGCTGAGCAGCATCCAAAGTCCGGCTGGCGTAGTGAATGGCAAAAGGTAATCCATCCCTCCTCTGTCCAAGTACAGCCCCAACGGCAAAATCTGAAGCATCTGTCATGATCTCGAATGGGAGAGACCAATCGGGTGGCTGAAGGACAGGAGCTGAAACAACCATATTTTTGAGAGTCTCAAAAGACGCAAGACACTTATCATTGACAATAAACTCGGTGTCTTTTGTCAGCAAGTCAGTAAGCGGTCGGGCAATACGACTGAAGTCCTGAATGAGCCGTCGGTAGAAACCGACATGCCCCAGAAAAGACCGCAACTGACGCAAGCTGGACGGTGGATTGAGTTTTCTGATGATATCCACCTTGGCAGGATCGACCTCCATGCCCCTGTTGGAGACGATATGACCGAGGACCGTCCCTTGATTCACCATAAAGTGGCTCTTCTCCCAAGATAAAACAAGATTGACCTCTATGCAGCGCTGAAGCACACGGTCTAGGCAGTCAAGACAAGCATCAAAACCGTCGTCATAGACCGAGAAGTCATCCATGAAGACCTCTAAACAGTCACCCACCATATCCGAGAAGATGGACAACATGCACCTCTGGAATGTCGCCGGAGCGTTACATAGACCAAAGGGCATCCGTCTGAAAGCATAAGTCCCAAACGGACAGGTGAATGTCATTTTCTCCTGGTCTTCGGGCGCGATGGCCACTTGATTATATCCAGAGTACCCGTCAAGAAAACAATAATGACTCTTCCCAGCTAGCCGCTCGATAATCTGATCAATGAAGGGTAGCGGGAAGTGATCCTTCTTGGTGGCCTCATTCAATCGTCTGTAGTCTACACAGACCCTCCAAGAAGTAGGTACTCGGGTAGCGATCTCCTCTCCAGACTCATTGACAACTGTAGTGATACCCGTCTTCTTGGGTACCACATGTAGTGGACTAACCCATTTGGAGTCGGAGATGGGGTAGATAAAATCGGCGCTCCACCACTTTGAAATTTCTTTCATGACTACGTCTCGAAGATTCAGGTTCAGCCGTCGCTAGAACTCATGCGACGGCCTAGCGTCATCCTCAAGATAGATGTGGTGAGAGCACAGAGCCGGAATAATCCCCTGGAGATCAGCTATACTCCATCTGATTGCCTTGCGGTTTCTTTCAAGAACCTCTATCAGACGAGATTCTTGCTCTCCAGTCAAACCTGCTGAGATAATGACTGGGTGCATATCTGACTCACCCGCAAGGAATCTATACTTCAACGACTGCGGCAGAGGTTTTAGTTCTGGACAACTGGGAGGCGGCAGATCTGGCTTCTGATATGTCTGTGTGAAGGCAACCAGGTCTGCATGGGAGAACTCTCGCTCTGCATGAATCTCTGATGAAGGGCGGCCTGCTGAATCATTAATAAACTGCACTGGCTCGCACTCTGTCATGGTTGTTGGCTCAGAAGGTATCAGACAAGGCAAATAATCATCGAAATCATCCCAATCAATGTCTGAATCTGAGGGATCAGAAGAAGATGAGCAAGAATGAAAATCATCAGCACCACTCGTCCCAACACTGTCAGCCTCAGGTGTATCCTCATCCAGGAGTGTACTCTCCCGGCTCTCGACTGCCATGAGCTTTAGATATAGTGAATCTGTAGGCAAGGCGAGGGTCGGTGCAACAGGATCTATCCAGTTGGATTCATCATCAGTCATCACAAAATCATACGCATGGTGGATGTCTAGCTCTTCCTCTGTCATCTGCGCGGCTTCGCTTGACTGCTCCGAGCATTCAAGTTCTCTGGCTCTGGTTTCCTCGATCGTCTCTATTTGTATGGTTTCGCCCTCTACGCGAAAACATACCTTCCCACTATCATGATCGGTCACTGGCTTGGCTGTGGCCAAGAATGGACGTCCGAGTATGATGGGGGCATCAGTTACCGACTCAGGGATCTCCATGTCCAACACAACTAAGTCCATGGGGAATTTCAGGCCCTGAATGGTAACGACCACGTCTTTCAATAACCCCTTCAGCCTCTTAGTCGACCTGTCAGCAAACTGAAGGACTGTCCTGCTGATCGTCGAAAATCAGAATGCGTAAATCGATGTAAAAATCGAGTCGTTGTGCACAAAGATAGAGGACGAATCAATAATAAAATTTATATCTGATACTCAAATTAACAAAACACACATGAGATGTGCGCATGTATAGTGGAGAGTCACAGGTCGATCACAGGGAGGCAGATTCGATGTTTCATGATTTTTTTTTAACAATTACGGAGAGAAGAAATATCCCGGCTAATTTAAAGAAATGTCAAGTTCGTGCACTCGCTATTAGATGAGACAAAGAAATACATTAAAGATGAAAGGAACAAATGAGCACGATGCTTTGCATTGATGATGATTGCTACAAAAAAAAAGCGTCAAACTTCAGGAAAAAAAAGCTAAGTTCAGCAAAGGAATGACACTTGATCTGGAAACACGGCTCAAATGCTTTCATCAATCAAGCTTCTCGCACAAAGAGAATAAAAGTCAAGGCAAAGGAAACTTAGACTTAGTTTGTAGCCCTATTTTCTTCTCTTGAGATACAACTTGGACTCCTGAATTCTTTGCTGGGGATATGCATGCAAAGTAGAAGGGAATCATCTGGATCTGGATGTTATCGAGGCATCACTTTGCTACTCCAGTGCCTCATGTTTGTACCTGGAAACACAAGGATAACAACCTATCAACTTAGACGTTTATTTAAAGAGACATTTAAACAATAACAAAACATGAAAGAAATGACAGTAAAAGTTGAGGCAGAATGAGAGATCTGGACGAAAGAGAGGAGTCGCAAAGGGTGCTTCACTATTCTCTCTTTAGGTCACGGTGATGTCCTCGTGGTTTCCAGCCTGCTTTTGCACGCCGATCTCCTTCTCATTTTATCCTCATTCGTGCATGATGGTTGGCGGCCTATTGATACCGAATGCTTAATTTCAGCCCGAGAATCTCGTGGTTTGCTTGAGCTGTTAGTGCGAGGCGTGCAATTTTGGCAGGAATAAAAGCAGAAAAATAGGGCTCCGTCAATTCTGGACAGCGAGGGCGAGGTGTCGTGCGAATCTGTTACATGATTCTCGTGTATTCAGATCTGCCGCAAAAGGAAAGTTAATTGGCCATCAGATTTAGAAAGATTCCCCGCCATATAATTTGATCATGAATTTTTTTGCATGAGGCTCCACGATGCATGTGGGTGATCAAAGTAGATGAGATACGGCTGGCGAATTTCATGTAAAGAACATCACGATTTTCATGCAAAACCACAACGTGCGCAGAACTCTGATGATTTATATAGATTTTTTTTTTAACTAGACAGTGGCATTTATGCAGGTGGTTTAGGTGTCCAAGTCGACACAAGAGAAGGAACGTGAGCTTTATATGAGTTCCATGATCGTAGAGAAAGGGAGGGATGACGTGAGACGTTGTTTTGTTCCTATCTTTATTTCTTTTGCATGGAAATGGAGTGTGGAGAGATAGGGAGAGCTCTCTACGTGCATGGGAATGAAAGGAAATTAAGCCATGCCGTTTTGTCAAATCATTGGGACTTTTGCATTAAAGTCCAAAAGAATGGGTGAAGTTGTTGTAAGGCCTTGAGATTCCTTGATTTTTCAAGTAGGTATTGTAGAAGTATGTGGTATAAATTTGGATGAGATAGAGTTATGTTGAGACAGGGTTGCATGTGATGAGGATATAAACATGAATGGTATCAAACTCGCAAATCAAGTAGGATGCACGAAACTGACTTCAAACTGAATGAAGAACTCATCAAACCCTGACCACATGAAATTATGCTTAAATACTGACATTCGACCAGAAAATTCAACCACCAAAATATGCCTGGGAAAGCACCCTGTTCCATCGTGATAATGCTTGAGAAGACCTTACTCGGGTCTCTTAATGTAATGAATCATAGATTCATCACCCCCTTATGCTTGTCTCTTGCTAGTCCCGAGCAAGACAATTTATTGAAAAACCAAACAACCAAAATGAAAGAAGGGAACTCTAATCTTCTGAGGTTTTCCAATGAGTAAACCCATTTCATATCTCTCTACCTAACAATAGATGTGATTTTGAATCTTGAACTAAGAGTGAGGACATCTTATTTACATATAGTATGGTGATGGATTCTCTTAAGATGGATGTCACTTAAGTAAAACAGCACCTGAGTATCAAGTTGAGCTTAGAATCCAATTGACCTATGAACCTTATCTGACATTATTTTAGACCATGGTGAACGATGTTGTTCTATAACTTGAAGTCTCCCAATTCGCCAAGTGCTCGGTTCGTGTGCAAGCCCAATATTCCCTTAGCACTGATACTAACTGTGGGAGGTACAACTTCCCTTCCAAGTCGGATCACCCCCGTTAGCTTTATTAATGATTTGATTGGCATTTGTAAGCTTTATTGAGTAGGGTTCGACCATCTGCGTTCGAGATACGCCAACTCTGGCCCTACTGATGCCCTTTATCCACCTGCTCCTGTGGATTTTTAAACAGCCTCGACTATTAGCACTAGTTTGCTACCAATTCTGGCACTGCTCAGGAGTAGTGGAAGCATCTTTATTGTTAAAAGTAGAGCGTACTTACATTATGTGTGGAGGTATTTTAAAATACCTTCAATGTACGGATACTTTAGCTTTGCCAACTTAAATATATAGATGTTGGGGTCATGTTTCTCCCTTGGAAAGGCCCAACTCCCTAAGTATACGGGCCAAGAGTCATGGGTGGTAAGGGTTGAACACTTGTCTTTCTAGGATCCCTCAATTTGATAGAAGTGTCAAGTGTACTTGACAATGTTGTTCAGATGGTTATCTTCATGTCTAACAAGGGATTCAAGGTCATCTGGTTTCTAATCCAATTTGTCTCTCGGGTAATTAAGCTAAAATAGCCTGAATGGCCTAAGTTACATCAACCTCTTGAGTTTCCTATATAAAGGTGAGGCGGGGTCCTCAACAAAAGTTCATGGTTCAAAAACTCATCACATGCTTGGGTAAAAAAAATGAAGATAGATGTGCCCAAATGGAAATAAGTAGATCAGAATGAAAAGTTTTTTTTTGTTCAAAGACAAGGTTTTGGAAGAATTTCAAAAAAAAAAAATTGGTTTTTTTTAAAGCAAAAACACAAAAACACAAAATATGAAACAAGAGATAGGAGGACCTGAGGAATCCTAACTACCCCCCTTATGCTTGAGATGTGCCATGTCCTCATGGTCAACTATATGGAAGGTAAACACAACAGAGGACTCAGAATGCAGATGTGGTAAGGTGGTTCGGAAATCCAAGGTTCCATGCAAACTTTGAAAAACATGATTTTTTTTTGAAAACATGCATAAAAAAGAATTATGTACAAGGGTGGATGAAAAATGGGTGGAAATCTTTTTTTTTGGTGGATTTTTGTAAATTTTCATTTTTTGGTATTTTTGTGAAGAATGAGGGTACTCCCCTTATGCTTATCTGTGACTTAGTCCCAAGAGACATGAGTTAGCATAAGTGAGTGCCATGAAAGTGAATGGAGATATGTATACAAATGAATGAAAGAAGAGAATGAGAAGCGTGGGTTGCCTCCCACGAAGCGCTACATTTTACGTCTGCAGCCAGACGTGAGACACCCCTAAGGGTCAGTCAAGAACTCAGATGGAGTAGTGGATAGAGAGTAGATATTCTCAATACAAGGATTAAGTCTCTGCACATTAACAGTGAAGGTATGTTGTGTAGAAGGATCACAAATCTCGACAGCCCCCGAAGGAAAAACTGTACGTACAATAAATGGGCCGGTCCATTTAGATTTCAATTTACCTGGAAATAGCTTCAGACGAGCATCAAATAACCAAACTTTTTGACCTGGCTCAAATGTCTTCCTAGAGATGTGTTTATCATGCCAGACTTTGATTTTCTCCTTATAGATGCGGGAGTTTTCATATGCCTCATTCCTAAATTCATCTAACTCAATAAGTTGCAATTTTCTCTTTTCTCCCGCAGCCTCTAGGTTTAGATTGCATTCTCGAATCGCCCACATAGCTTTGTGTTCTATCTCAACAGGGAGATGGCATGCTTTACCGTAAACTAGCCGAAAAGGAGACATGCCTAGTGGTGACTTGTACGCCGTCCTATAGGCCCATAATGCATCTGTCAACTTCTGTGACCAATCTTTCCTATCTGGTCGTACAGTCTTTTGTAAGATCTTCTTGATTTCCCTGTTGGATACCTCTGCCTGCCCATTGGTCTGGGGATGATATGGTGTGGATACTTTGTGTGTAACCCCGTACTCAAATAACAATTTCCCAAATTGATGATTTGTAAAATGAGAACCTCCATCACTAATGATCGCGCGTGGAACTCCGAAGCGTGAAAAGATATTTTTCTTAATAAAATCCAAAACAACCTTATTGTCAGCGGTTGTGTAGGAATAGCTTCCACCCATTTGGACACATAGTCCACAGCTACCAAGATATATTGAAATCCTTGTGAGGGTTTGAAGGGTCCCATAAAATCTATACCCCAGACATCAAAAATCTCCACAATCAATATGGGGTTTAGAGGCATCGCATCCTTCTTGGACATTCCTCCTAAGGTCTGACACCGCTGGCATGCAGTAGTGTACATATGAGCATCCTTGTGCAGATTTGGCCAAAAGAAGCCACTTTGCAAGACCTTGGCAGCAGTTTTCTTGGCAGCAAAGTGACCGCCACATCCTGAACTATGGCAAAGGTTGAGAACACTCTGTATCTCATCCTCCGGAATACAACGTCTGATAATCTGATCAGCGCATATCCTAAACAGAATAGGGTCCTCCCACACATAATATTTGGAATCCGAAATCAATTTATCTCGCTGCTGCTTGTTCAAACCTTCTGGCATCTTGTTAGCAGCAAGATAGTTGACAATATTTGCGTACCATGGTAGATGGGTTACAGATAACAACCTCTCATCTGGGAATGTGTCACTTAGTGGTGGGGACAGTGATTGTGCATTAGATGTGAGTCGTGACAAATGATCAGCTACGACATTTTGTTTTCCTGCTTTATCCCTGATCTCCAAATCAAACTCCTGTAAGAGGAGTATCCATCGAATGAGGCGAGGCTTGGCATCCTTCTTCACCAAAAGATGCCGTAGTGCTGTGTGATCTGAGTACACAATGACTTTTGAGCCTAAAAGATATGGTCGAAATTTTTCCAATGCAAAGACAATTGCCAGTAATTCTTTTTCTGTGGTGGTGTAGTTCTTTTGAGTATCATCTAAGGTCTTACTGGCATAATGGATCACGACAGGCAGCTTGTCAATCTTTTGCCCTAACACAGCCCCTACCGCGTAGTCTGAGGCATCACACATGATCTCAAAGTCTTGGGACCAATTGGGTGGTTGGAGAATTGGGGCTTGGGTCACCATGTTTTTCAGGGTATTGTATGCCTCAAGGCATGTTCCATCGAAGTTAAAATCATGATCTTTGGCCAAAAGTTCAGTAAGAGGTCTTGCTATCTTTGAAAAGTCTTTTATGAAACGTCGATAAAAACCGACGTGACCCAAAAATGATCGAATCTGTTTGACATTTGTTGGGGGTGGCATTTTTGAAATCAAATCAGTTTTAGCCTTGTCTACCTCCATCCCCTTTTTAGAAACAATGTGTCCAAGTACAATCCCATTGGTGACCATAAAATGGCTTTTCTCCCATGATAAAACCAAATTCACATCCACACATCTTTGGAGGAATCGATCTAAATACTCCAAACAAGAATCAAAAGAGTGTCCAAACACTGAGAAATCATCCATAAATATCTCCATAAAATCTCCTACCATCTCAGTGAAAATCGCAAGCATGCATCTTTGAAAAGTGGCGGGAGCATTACAAAGTCCGAATGGCATCATCCTAAAAGCATACGTACCATAGGGGCAGGTAAATGTAGTCTTTTCTTGGTCCATGGGTTCAATGGCCACCTGATTGTAGCCCGAGTACCCATCAAGGAAACAAAAATATTCCTTGCCTGCCAATCGCTCAATTATTTGATCAATGAATGGGAGCGGAAAATGGTCTTTCTTCGTGGTTGTATTCAATCTCCGATAATCTATGCAAATTCTCCACGAAGTGGTTGTTCTGGTTGGTACCAATTCGCCCTTGTCATTGGTGACAACAGTCAACCCCGTTTTCTTGGGTACAACCTGAACAGGACTTACCCATGGGCTGTCTGAGATGGCATAAATGATGCCATTATCCAACCATTTGATGATCTCTTTCTTTACGACCTCCCGCATATTCGGATTCAATCTTCTCTGCATCTCGCGGGAGGGTCGAGCTCCATCTTCAAGGTAGATGTGGTGTGTGCAGTAACTAGGACTAATACCTCGGAGATCAGCAAGTGTCCAACCAATTGCCTTCTTATTCTTCCTCAAAACATCCAACAATCGATTTTCTTGGTCACTTGTTAGGTGAGCACTTATAATTACTGGTAAGGTTTGTTGCTCACCTAAGAAGGCATATTTCAAATTCTCAGGGAGAGGTTTCAACTCTAATTGGGTGTTTTCAGATAAATGTAAAGTGTTCTCAGATTCAGTTAAGTTCTTCTCGATATCACATGGGGTGGATAGGAGCTGATCAAGATCAGTGCTTAGCTCCTCTAATAATGGGTCATGGTCTTCAATTGGAGATCCTTCTATAAGTCTAGTGTTCAGACATGCTTGGATAACTTCTTCCTCAATCAAATCCAATTGTTGACAAGATTCAATGTATCCACAATTCTCCTCTTCTTTTTTCTTTTGTAAAGGTTTCATTACATCAATTTCTATCTTCTCGTCTCCCACAGAAAATTCAACGGTCCCTTTTTCACAGTCAACATGAGCCTTAGCAGTTGCTAAAAATGGTCTTCCTAATATGATTGGAGTGTGGCTTAGCTTTTCGGGAACTTCCATGTCCAAGACCAAGAAATCAACTGGGAAGTGAAAATCCTAAACCTTGACTAAAACATCCTCTAACACTCCTCTAGGTCTCTTAACCGAGCGGTCTGCTAGTTGGAGTGTAACCGGTGTGGGCTTTGGTTGTCCTAGGTGGAATTGATCAATCAATGATGTGGGGATAAGGTTAATGGATGCTCCGAGGTCTAAGAGTGCCTTCTCAAATAAGGTATCACCAATTTCACATCGAATCATCGGGGCTCCGGGATCACGTCGCTTTTGGGGTAAGTGATGCAAGATGGCATTGGTGGTCTCTTGGGTTAGAATGTGACGCTCGGGTGTTAGGTTCTTGGACTTTGTATTCCTCTTGGGTGTGCAGATTTCTTTGAGGAATTTAGCATAAGCTGGAATGTGTTTGATGGCATCTAATAGTGGGATGCTAATCTGAACTTGCTCAAACACTTTGTGGATTTCCTCATTTGAGGCCATTGAGCTCTTCTTGGAATGGAGCTTTTTTAGTGCCTCAGGGAAGGGAGCTGGTATGGTGTGGGAAGATGGTGAGTCAGATATACAATCGTCTTCACCTAAGATCTCTTCATCTTCGTTCTCAATGGGGTCTTTCCTTTCTTTTTCCTTCCCTTTTATTTGTGGTGGGTCTTGTGTGGTAGTCCCACTCCTAAGAGTCACGGCATGGGCACTAGCATTGCTACTTGATCCAGCTCCATTATTTTGTTGTGCTGAATTTTGAAAATTGTGAGGAGGTCTTTGATTGGGGTATTGAAATCCTGTTGGGGCAATTTGCATATTCCTTGGGTTTGGAGTAGGTTGTGAACATAGAGTTCCTTGTGTGGGTTGGACTGAACTTTTCAATTGGGTCTCATTTTGTCTCTTCAAAGCTTGTACTTCTCTTTGCAATTCAGTCATCATCTTAGCCAACATATCAAAACGGTCCTCTGAGGTAGTGGATTGTGATCCTTGGGTTTGTGTATGTCGGGACTCAGGTTGGGGTGGTGGCTTTTGCCCTTGGTGTTGGTCTTGACCTTGTTGTCTCCATGAGAAATTTGGATGTGAGCGCCAGCCTGGGTTGTATGTATTTGAGTGTGGATTTCCTTGAACCCAGTTGGCATTCTCATATGGTTGAGGTGGCGTCTCAGAAGGGTAAGGTGGGTTACAATGGAAGGCAATCGAACCTTCTTGGGGTGTGTAAGTCTGTACAATAGGTTGGTTAGTGTAGTAGACCATTTGGTTAGGAGAAAAATGTGAATAAGATTGTGGAGTATTTACAACAGGTGGATGGGTTGGAGTATGTACAAGTGCGACAGGTTGTGGGGGTTGTGGAGCAGATGAAGTTTGCTCCTGGACGTTGCTAACATTTCCCTCTACTAATTTCGTAAGTTGTTCGACTTGTTTAGCAATAACGTCCATTTTGTCTAACTTTTTGCAGACTAATTCCATTTCTAAACTTGAAAGATTCTCCCGAGTCTCAGATGTGTAAGTCTTGATATTTTTTGTTGGGTCGATTCTGCAAAAAGTTTTGATTGAGGCGTGGTTGAGAGAATTTTCGCTCATATTTTCAAAGAGTTGCCACGCACTCTCTACATCTTTGCTTAGAAAGTTTCCTCCGCAGCTTGCATCTACTGTGTTCCTTAAGTCATCTCTAAGGCCTTGGTAAAATGTCTGACATAGGTGCCACTGAGGAACATCATGATGTGGGCATTTCCTCAGCATGTCATTGTACCTTTCCCATGACTCATGAAACAATTCTCCTGGTTCTTGGGTAAAGGTCGTAATGGCTCTCCTTAAAGCATTTGTTCTACCAATGGGAAAGAATTTGTTCACAAAGGTCTTTCTTAAGTCTTCCCATGTAGTTATGATCCTTCCTAAATTTCTCAACCATTGACTTGCCTTGTCTTTTAGAGAGAATGGGAATAACTTAAGGCGGATGTAGTCTTCACTTATGTCATGGTAGACCAAGGTGTCACTTATGGATAGAAATTCATGGATGTGTTGGATGGGGTCCTCTGCACTCTTTCCATAAAAGTGTGGGAGAAGAGAGATGGTATTCGGTTTTAACTCAAAGCTCCTTTCCATGGGTGGGAGTTGGATCCATGGTGTGAGATGATGGAGACCGGGATCATAATACTCACGGATGGTCTTTGGTCTCTCATTCTCTCTCTCTCTTTCTCGTCGCATAGCAGCTAATTCCTCTCTCATTATGTTGAATCCTGCCAATAGCTGCTGATTAATTGTATTTTGGTCGGGTGGTCCTGGGATTTGAAACTCATCATCTTCGATTTGATCAAAGTCAGGTGGTGGAGGTGGTTGTGCCATCCTAAATCTAGATGATGATGTAGAAAATCTTGTGGGAGTGATGAAGTTGGGGTTGAACAATGGTGGTTGTTGGGACCGACGACCGTACATACACAATCAAACACAAAACAATTCCTTTTGCACACTCAACACGTGATGTGCTCTGATGAGCTTATCTTTTCAATTTTAAGGTGTTATCATCCAATCTTTAAAACACAATTACGCGTCCTAAAATGGGCCTCTAAATATGGGATTTGGGCTCTAGTGACCTAGTCTGCGTTGTGCTTCAATCACAATCACGTGTGCAAACCACAGTGCATCAACCAAGTTTCAAACAGATTTTTGTGAGATGATTTTTAAGGCGACCACTTGAGAATTAATTTTGATTTCAAAGAGAGGTTCGAATGAGATTAGATCGATTCAAACAATCGCGATTTTAGTGGTCTTAGTTCTTTAAGCAGGGGGAGAAAACCACAGAAATGCAAATGATGCGTGCAGGGTTAGAATTGCGTACCTGGCTCCCGCACTCTACTATGCAATATGCTTCGCAGAAATTTTAAATCTAATCAGGCACATGCAGTCCTAGAATGCTATGATCCTAGATACGTCTAGCAATATGCGTGCACAGAAGTGTTTTTGGTCTTTTTTTTTTGAAAGTTTTTAATTTGTTTTAAAAACCGCCTAGATTACAAACAAGCTAATCTAAATGCAGCGCAAGAAATAAAACCTAAGTTATTACAAAAAATTATGGAGGGGTTGAGAAGAGAAGAATGTCCAGTCCAAATTACAGATCAACAGAAAAATACAGGGAAATTTAATTTAACTAAGAAATGAAATAGCAAAAAAAAATTTTTTTTTCGTCAAATCGACGTGTGGTCTTAGACAAGTACGCCTGGTGTCAACGGATCTAAGATGATTGTCTAGCTTGTTTGACGGGCTACTGCCGGTCGCTTCGCGGACAAATCGAGATTCCTTTGAGCGTCGGGTACCTAAAAAAAAAACAACGTCAGATTGGCGAATCAAAGTGCAAATGAAAAGAAAAACAGACACATACGCTTCGCCTCCCCGGCAACGGCGCCAAAAATTGATCGTCGAAAATCAGAATGCGTAAATCGATGTAAAAATCGAGTCGTTGTGCACAAAGATAGAGGACGGATCAATAATAAAATTTATATCTGATACTCAAATTAACAAAACACACATGAGATGTGCGCATGTATAGTGGAGAGTCACAGGTCGATCACAGGGAGGCAGATTCGATGTTTCATGATTTTATTTTAACAATTACGGAGAGAAGAAATATCCCGGCTAATTTAAAGAAATGTCAAGTTCGTGCACTCGCTATTAGATGAGACAAAGAAATACATTAAAGATGAAAGGAACAAATGAGCACGATGCTTTGCATTGATGATGATTGCTACAAAAAAAAAGCGTCAAACTTCAGGAAAAAAAACTAAGTTCAGCAAAGGAATGACACTTGATCTGGAATTACGGCTCAAATGCTTTCATCAATCAAGCTTCTTGCACAAAGAGAATAAAAGTCAAGGCAAAGGAAACTTAGACTTAGTTTGTAGCCCTATTTTCTTCTCTTGAGATACAACTTGGACTCCTGAATTCTTTGCTGGGGATATGCATGCAAAGTAGAAGGGAATCATCTGGATCTGGATGTTATCGAGGCATCACTTTGCTACTCCAGTGCCTCATGTTTGTACCTGGAAACACAAGGATAACAACCTATCAACTTAGATGTTTATTTAAAGAGACATTTAAACAATAACAAAACATGAAAGAAATGACAGTAAAAGTTGAGGCAGAATGAGAGATCTGGACGAAAGAGAGGAGTCGCAAAGGGTGCTTCACTATTCTCTCTTTAGGTCACGGTGATGTCCTCGTGGTTTCCAGCCTGCTTTTGCACGCCGATCTCCTTCTCATTTTATCCTCATTCGTGCATGATGGTTGGCGGCCTATTGATACCGAATGCTTAATTTCAGCCCGAGAATCTCGTGGTTTGCTTGAGCTGTTAGTGCGAGGCGTGCAATTTTGGCAGGAATAAAAGCAGAAAAATAGGGCTCCGTCAATTCTGGACAGCGAGGGCGAGGTGTCGTGCAAATCTGTTACATGATTCTCGTGTATTCAGATCTGCCGCAAAAGGAAAGTTAATTGGCCATCAGATTTAGAAAGATTCCCCGCCATATAATTTGATCATGAATTTTTTTGCATGAGGCTCCACGATGCATGTGGGTGATCAAAGTAGATGAGATACGGCTGGCGAATTTCATGTAAAGAACATCACGATTTTCATGCAAAACCACAACGTGCGCAGAACTCTGATGATTTATATAGATTTTTTTTTTAACTAGACAGTGGCATTTATGCAGGTGGTTTAGGTGTCCAAGTCGACACAAGAGAAGGAACGTGAGCTTTATATGAGTTCCATGATCGTAGAGAAAGGGAGGGATGACGTGAGACGTTGTTTTGTTCCTATCTTTATTTCTTTTGCATGGAAATGGAGTGTGGAGAGATAGGGAGAGCTCTCTACGTGCATGGGAATGAAAGGAAATTAAGCCATGCCGTTTTGTCAAATCATTGGGACTTTTGCATTAAAGTCCAAAAGAATGGGTGAAGTTGTTGTAAGGCCTTGAGATTCCTTGATTTTTCAAGTAGGTATTGTAGAAGTATGTGGTATAAATTTGGATGAGATAGAGTTATGTTGAGACAGGGTTGCATGTGATGAGGGTATAAACATGAATGGTATCAAACTCGCAAATCAAGTAGGATGCACGAAACTGACTTCAAACTGAATGAAGAACTCATCAAACCCTGACCACATGAAATTATGCTTAAATACTGACATTCGACCAGAAAATTCAACCACCAAAATATGCCTGGGAAAGCACCCTGTTCCATCGTGATAATGCTTGAGAAGACCTTACTCGGGTCTCTTAATGCAATGAATCATAGATTCATCACCCCCTTATGCTTGTCTCTTGCTAGTCCCGAGCAAGACAATTTATTGAAAAACCAAACAACCAAAATGAAAGAAGGGAACTCTAATCTTCTGAGGTTTTCCAATGAGTAAACCCATTTCATATCTCTCTACCTAACAATAGATGTGATTTTGAATCTTGAACTAAGAGTGAGGACATCTTATTTACATATAGTATGGTGATGGATTCTCTTAAGATGGATGTCACTTAAGTCAAACAGCACCTGAGTATCAAGTTGAGCTTAGAATCCAATTGACCTATGAACCTTATCTGACATTATTTTAGACCATGGTGAACGATGTTGTTCTATAACTTGAAGTCTCCCAATTCGCCAAGTGCTCGGTTCGTGTGCAAGCCCAATATTCCCTTAGCACTGATACTAACTGTGGGAGGTACAACTTCCCTTCCAAGTCGGATCACCCCCGTTAGCTTTATTAATGATTTGGTTGGCATTTGCAAGCTTTATTGAGTAGGGTTCGACCATCTGCGTTCGAGATACGCCAACTCTGGCCCTACTGATGCCCTTTATCCACCTGCTCCTGTGGATTTTTAAACAGCCTCGACTATTAGCACTAGTTTGCTACCAATTCTGGCACTGCTCAGGAGTAGTGGAAGCATCTTTATTGTTAAAAGTAGAGCGTACTTACATTATGTGTGGAGGTATTTTAAAATACCTTCAATGTACGGATACTTCGTTGGTGTTCTCGTGGAAGGAGGGAAGAAGAGACAGAAACTGCAGCTTCAATTCAAAATGTCCGTGGACTACATGAATTTATATACACTATGTCATCTGGCCAACACCAGGATTGTATGTTTCTTTGAGAGTAGGCTTGGGAGCCTCTCTCTTGAGCACACAAGCATGCCCTCCATGATGCCCCTCTTCTTGTTCATCATCATTTCATCCTCCTCCTCCTTTGTTCTCTCACTCTCTCTCTCTCCTCAGATCATTAAACATGTTTGGAAGGAAACCTAGGCCAAGGCTTGGTCTGTCAGCTGCTGCTAGATGGCTTGAATTGATGCGAGCAACTAGGCGTTCACGACATTCTGGTCCGGTGGTTGGCCTTGATCTGGCTGTGGTGGTTATTGAGGTCGCTTCCCTCATCATGAAGTTGCCATCTCTGATTCAAAATCTGATAATATCTTGGGCTCCAGATCGGTTCTTGGTATGCAAAGAGAATGATGCCCCTATTAATCTGTATAAAAGCATTAGATGTAGAGAAATGTTCGGTGTTAAGGTCAACACAGAACTTTATTAAGGATTTAAAGTGTAAGGAGTGAAGTTTATCTCCATCCAAAAGGGACAAAGCTCGGGACAAGAGTGATCCTAGATTATTGAAGGAGAAGAATGTGGAGAGTCTGGAGTGCGGTTCGCAAAGTCCAAACCATGTTCTTGGGAATCGTCCTAAATGATTGGAGATGTCGGCTGTATGGAATCAATGTGGGTGTTGGCAGGGTCTCGACCAAGCCATCCATGACTCGACATCTTGAAAGTTAAAATAGGAAGATCGAGAAAGAATAAAAGATGCGATGATGAACAAGGAATAAAAGGAGTGTAAGGTAGTAGAAGGCTCAAAGTGAGCAAGGGTCAAAGAGGGTAAAATAGATGAAATGAAAAAAATGGCACAAGTGTGCAGGACTGATCTTTCAACTTAATTTAGATCCAAACAAATACCAAATAATTGTGGGTTCTTTAACTCAACACAAGTGAAGCCTTAAGTAATCAGTTATTTTTATCTTTTCAATTTCATTATTGTTATTCATGCAAATCTTGTAGAAAGTCCTTAGAAGCTAGCCCTATAGGAGAGTAAGTATTGCTAGAAAAGTATCTCGTACTTTCTATTTCCTTTGTAACCTGTCATCTACACCTTTTGAGGTTCTCGATATCAGTCTTTGGGGGCTACTCAGCCAAAGAATAAGAGAGGAAGACGATAAGTGAAACCACTACTTTTGCCAAAAATGAGGTACTCGGATGCAAAATGATGATACAGATACACCCATGAGGGCATGGCCTATGCTTAATATTTCAGACCAGGTCAGATGTTCTACACAATGCGATAACACCGTCATCGACAAGGCCGTACTCACCTACGTACACCTTACCTAGGTAATAATCGAGGCAACCACAAATTGGGATTTTGACTCTATTCCTTAAGTGTTGCGCCTCGCTATGTATGAAGTGTACTTGAAATAATGAGGGCTTTATGAACCCAAAACAATGATCTTCATTAAAGATTTTAATTAAGGTCAAAGTATTATTAGCAGTCCCCTTGTTTTAATTTTTGGGTTTTCACCTTTTTGACTATTTTCAGAATATTTCGCCTAATGATAGTTTTTTAATTTTCTTTAAATTCATACGTGATACAATACTGAGAGAGAAGACAGAAAAGCTATGCAAGTGGACACAATGATGGAACTCTCACTCGTGTATCAAATGATGCGTGCTCAGAGAGAAGACTTAAGTGCTTCCCAGCTCTCTCTATATAGGATGCAAGACAATGAATTGAAATTTACACTATATGCAAATGCAAATGGTGAAATCGTCATAAGCAGGAATTGCTATTTAGCGTGAAGAATCAATTTAACCTGAGCTAAGTCCAAACGTATAATCTGTAGGTGCATGATAATATTGTGTTTGGACCAATTTTACTCGATCAAGCAGTTCCTAAAATCTAAGGGCTCATTCACATAAAATAAACGAAATAAGGCAGAAAACTCAAAACACGGAAACCAAATAAAAACAAGTGGAAAATAGGGAGAATAGAAGGGTAGAAAGTGAAGAAAACACGGATAACCTATGGGGTCCCCAGGTGAAGAATCACTCGAGAAATGGACCTCGAAGTGTGAAGTGTCCAAAAATATCCAGAGTACATGTATTATTACAAATTAATACTGAAAAATATAGTTTTCTCTCACAAAACAAAAATGCTACACTAAACTCTGTTATTCTCTCTCTCTCTCTTGCTCTCTCAAACCAGCCTATAGAGAAAAGGATGATACCTTGCGACTTGAGTGCACTAGCTTCCTAAGAAGTCACCTTCGCCATACGGTACCTCGTAATAAATTTAATAAAGAAGATGGTCAGACACGGATAAAACAATTATTTTAGCAAAGAAAAAATATCTGCAAGCTATATGTACAAGTGTCATATCCTATCCATTGCTCCCTGACAATGGCGTCATTTGATAATTCCGAATGTGATGAGGTACCTAACGTCTGGTCTTGGAGGGTTTGCAGTGTCTGAGAGGTCATATTTGGCAGTCGTTGTATCGATCGCTCGCACGACACTTGTTACTCACACAATCCAAATAAATTAACAATCAACCCACAATGTATGAATAATCAATGCAAATGTACGAGTCAAAATTTATTTTTATTTACCTATAAAAAATATGTGTACAATGAATAAGTGTAAAGTATCGAACCACAAAGAGCAAATATGTGGATAGGTTATTTATTGTCTAAAAATAAACAACAAATATTTTTATACTTTTTTTGCCTTTATTTTTTATGGGTTTTAAATTATATTTATTTTTATGGAATTTTAATTTTATATTATTATGTTTTTGTGTTTTTAATTTTATAATTTTATTTTCTTTTGAATTTTCAATTTTTAATTCTTTTTTCTTTTTAGAATATATAATAAGCATATATATCTATATATAATAATATGTATATAATAAATATTCTATATGAAATATATATAATAAATATTTAAAAATTCGGGAAATATATACAAATACAACCCTTTTTATTTTTTAAAGGTTTTAAAATATATTTATAAGTTTTATAATAATAAAAATAATAATAAGTATATAAATATATAGTCAATATAGGGTTTTATATTTATAAATATAGCTATAAATACTCAAAAATATTAAAACAAAATGTTTTCCTTTTTTATATATTTTCTCTCTTTTTATGAATTTTTGGTTTTTTGCTAATTTTTATGTACTTTTAAAATATGAAATACTCCAAAATATGGAATTAATAAATAAGTTGAACCTTTTTGAGTTTTAAAAATAGAAAGTAAGTCCAAAACCACTCAAAACTATTTTTAATATATACTGTACAACATAAAGAAAATGTACAACATAAAACTATTTTTTAGATTTTATACATTTTTTTGCAAATTTTTTAGGGTTAGGAGGGATTTTTAATTTTTAAGGTTTTCATTTATATTTTTTGTGTATTTTATTCTGGAGTTATAAAATATAATATTTAATATATTCTTTTTTTTTGAAAATTTTAAAAGCGATGTTATAATTTTTTGTATTTTTAAAGCTAGTCAATAAATAAATAGCTCCTATTTGATTTAAATAAATAGAAAATTTTCATGAAAATGTTATAATAAAAATGCAGTGTGAACAAACGTAAAATGATCACCTTCAGCTATTTTTTCATAATTTTCAGAGCATGGGAGTTATTTAAATAAAATAAAAAGGCATAAAAGAAATACAATGTGCTGACAGGGGTATATTTGCAATAAAAATGAAATATCATGGTTTATATACAAAATACCCAAAGTTATAACACTTAATTACAACTTTTAAATACTAAAAAGAAATAATAAAACCTGTGAGGGGGTTTCTGCAAATTACTCAACTCACGTGGCGGACCACGTAAGTTGAGCTGACACTAGACCTGTATATAATATACAATAAAGTTTAGGGGGTTTTTGCAATTTGTACAAAATAGTTTGAACTAAAATTAATATTTACACCGAGGGGTTTGGATTTTAACCTAAATTAACAACTAAATTCTAAAATTAAAATGCAGAAGCTAACCCTAGGACTAACACTAACCTAGAAATGCTAGGAAAGGGCTTGATTTGGTCCGAAGACCAAAGATGCAGAATCGTCTGGATGGGGATCCACGATGCCTGGATCTGCTCCTCCATGCCTCCTCGCACAGAACCACAAGAATACCTCTTGTCACCAACTAGACTCTGCATGCTTTGTCTGAGGGGCTAAGAGACTCGAGAGAGGGATCAAAATGAAAAGGGAGGTGGAGGTACTCTATTTATAGGCTAACATGGGGTAAAACAACAGAGAAGTTGGAGGGAGGAAGGACAATGGTTGGTGAGAAGTAGGGAGATGGCGAGGGTGATGGGTGAGCGGGTTGCAGAATGGTGGTAAGCTCAAAGGAGATCATAGAGTGGGGAAGGCATGACAAGATGTAGAAGAGGGTGTAGGTGAAGCTCTGACACGGGCAGTGGCTGGAGTCAGTACAGTTGACCCGTTCGGTCAACAAACAACGGCCTTGGTTGGTCCACGTGAACCAACTAGAAAAATGATATTTTATAAAAAAAATACAAGAATAAATATAAAAAGTCAGATTTTGCTAAAAATATATTTTAAATAATATTTACAATTATATAAAAATATAAGAATGCTAAAAATATAAAGAATAAATATAATGAATATTTTATACAAGTAAATTGCACAAAAGGGCTTAAAAGCTAGCTTTTGCAACTTAACTCCAAATTAAATGAAACCACCTTCATTAAATAGATACTTTAATTTTATAAACAATAAAGGTGAGTTTGGTGAATTTTGAATCGGTATGGAGAAGATACGTGTCTGTAAAATTTTCTGTGTGGCCTTTTATTTTGTGTGTCTTGGTCACATTGTGCATTATTTTTTAATGAAACAATTTTTATATTTTCTTTCTATTTTTATGGACATTTTCATGTTAAGGATTTATTGATTTGAGGTATAAAAATAAGAAAATAAAATAGGCCCCAAAAGGCTTGTTGTTGATAAAAAGAAATAGGGTTTTTTAGTGTTGTCTGTACAATTTCTCTGCCATATCTCCGCTACTTTATTTCTTGTCAGCCATGTCATCACAATGAGTGGGTTTCGGGTCACTCAGTTTCTTAGACAATTCATTCTTTTTTTCTTTTCTTCCTTTATTCTTTTATTTTGTAATTAGATACATTATTTTATACAGTATTTATTGCTTAATAAATGAATGTTATTTTGTACAAATTAATAATATATACATGCATTTAGCCAGGGCCAAAATGAAAGAATAAAGGTGATGAACGTGCTTCACGGGTAAGGTTGAGACCTACATAGGGCGATGGAAGAGCAGAACAAACATGTGATGAAGATAAAGGGGGGGCCTATTGGGTGAGACATAGCGTGAGTGTGGGGGTTGGGGAGGGCGGGAGCCTGCGGTGGTCGTTGGCGCAAAGTTGGGAATAAAGATTCGCTGGAATAGGGTCAAGGGCGAGGGAGAGGGAGAATAGTCGTACGAGGGGAGTTGCGATAGAGATGGGGAATAGGCCCCTTATTCCCGAGCATATTCCCCAACCGAACATGCCCTACCTATTTCATGGGACGTTTATATATGTATTCTTCTAAAACTTTCCTATAACACATGTATTCCTACCTGTTTTATAATTACACTAGGATTCCTAAAAATTATCTATGTTAACAAGTGTGCTCTTGTCATTCACTTTCATGGGTCATATTGGCATGAATACTAATCAAATGTAAAACGAAACAAAAAATGTAACTCAAAATCGCTTGCATGGGATATTCATGGGGCGGGTCTAAGGATGTACTGATGGATACGGATACGGATATAGGTATTACCGTATCCTTATCTATTTTTTAATACAAATACAGATGCGGATACAGATATTGACGGATATTAAAACTATCTTACCATATCCTTAAAAACTGGATGCAGATGTAAAACGGATATTGATCGCATACGAGTAATGTTAGAAATACTCTATAGAATTGATTTAAATATACGTGATTTGGATGAGAAACACATGATATAAATTTACTAAATGTGTTTGTATCATAAAAATTATACAAATATGATAAAAGAAGGTATAGAATTATGTTATATGAGGTTCAAAATAAATATATGACTATATTTATATACGAAAATGGATATACGGATACAGATACGAATGTTTGCGGATATCAAAATGACATCCATATCCGTATCCATTTTAAAACGGATACAGATACGAATGTCAAAATCTGTATAAAACAAATACGGTGACGGATCGGATACGGATATATCCGTAACCGTTTGCATCCCTAGCGGGTACCCTACCAATTTGATAATGCTTTATCCTAACCTGTCATAACTGAATCATGTGTTGACTTGAACCGTTCCCACGAATACCCGATTCTAACGGGTTTATTTCCAATGCTAATGAGTACCTACGAAGATTGATCATATATTAGATAAATAGCAAGCGAACACACAAGATTGACATTTTATTTTTCCATGATTATTATCATTTATCGAGCTTGATTTTGACGACATGCTAATTTTGTCATCAATCCAACAATCTGTGTGTTGCGTCCCTCAATTTGTTGGCGAGGGTGCTGACAAGGATGACGACGAGTACACTGAAAACCCATCAATTTACCTGTACACTGAAAACCCATCAATTTACCTACATAATTATGTCGTTTTAACATGTCGTAGTAATGGATAATCGATGATGAATAAAAATAATCACAAATTTATTTTACGTGTGATGTGGTGTTATTTTACTCGGTAAAGTCCAAAGTCGAGTACCGGGAAGCGATATAGCTTTTAGTTATTATTTCCATCAGTTTATTTATGTGATGAATCCGTGGTTCACTACCTTAATATATAAATTTATCCAAAATTCATAAGCAAAGCACCACGAAAATCAAATAATGATAGAAAATAATAAAAACACACATACATCAAAAATAGATTAATTATAATTAACTCGTCATTGGACCTAAGAAGAAAATTACATGAAATGATTAGCAATTCGGAGTTGAAATCTTGTATGTTTATAACTCATATGTATTATACAATCTTCATACAATCAATTGGTCAATTTTATTGCTAAACAGTTTGTCACTAATCTAATTACTATGTTATTACGTGAATGTTCAAATCAAGTATTGCTTATACAATTTACAATAAATACAATTTTATTCGTGGATATGGATCGAGTGGATATAGCAAACTCATTTGAATAAAGAGAGACATTATAGATGATAGTCGACATGAGTGGTGGGATGCAGTGGAATAACAAGATATCGATCATTAGAAAATAAAGAAGGGATAAAAGTTTCAAATAGGGATGCAAAATGGATATGTAGCATATCCATATCGGATTTAATATCGTATCCATTTATTTATATTTGACATTCATCTTTATATATGTTTTAAAATGGATATGGATATGAATATCACAATGTATAAGCACATCGAATATATATAAATTTAAGGTCATTTGTATGATTCTATTATTATTTGTGTCTGTCCAACATTCTTTTCATATTTGTAATTGTTTCAATAAATGATAATATTTCTTTCATATTTAGTAACATATGTATTCACATCAACATTCATGTTTTAAAATTGATAAGAATAATACAACACTTATGTCCATATCCATATATAACCATTTACATACTTTTGAATCAATGGAGCTAGTAGAATCTTTCAATTTGATATTCAAATGGTGTTGAAAACATGATTATTAACATATATTTTAAACAGTAATTACATGGATCCAAAGGAATAAAAAAAGAAGCATTACATATTAACGTCATGTTAATCATGCATTTCCATTTGGTTATTCGATTACAGAATGCAAATAGGAATCGATTAATAAAACAGAAACATAGATTAGGCGAGATCCACGAAAGGTAAAGCAATAAACGAATTGCAGCAAATAAAAAGATAATCAGATTAGAAGTCACCGAAGCGTCCATGTAATGGACTGTCCTTAGAGAAGATATCGCCCCCATAATAACGGTGCGTAGGGTACTGACGATCCGCTAGAATACGGATGTACACATCTTCGTCTGCGCACACCGACGAGATCGACCTCGAATGTACCTCAAAGAACTGCAGCCGAGAGAGAGAGAGAGAGAAGCAGGTTCGTCCACGAGAGGATGAACGAGAACATAACCAAAGTAGCGTGAGAGGGGTTTTCTTGCGAGTGAAGAAAAACAGTGCTGGGGGAGAGATATAAAAAGAAGTTTGCGTGCCCTAGCGTATGTTACCTTTCGATTTCTGAAAACGCCCCTCAACGGGCGTGTCTCTTCCAATTCCAAAATCACGGCTAAAAACGAGCCGTTGCGTAAAATTCCCATTTGCAGTCGAATCCAAATTAATCCATCTGATTAATTTAATCGACCAACCAAATGAAACCCACAACAAAAATATCAAGATCTGAGATCCGAATTGACTCTCCCAAGCCCGAGCTCGAGCCAGAGACGGAGCGCGCATGCGTGCGTGTCCCTCCATCCTCCTCTCTACTATTGCTATAAGAGCTTAGGGAGTGAACTCATATATAAGCCCACCAAAAGTTTAGAAACACTAGATGTGGTACTAACTTCCATCCATAGCTTTTTCATATTTCAAATTTGAGAATTCTCAACTTTCCCTCCAAGACATTTGGTTTCCCAATTGAAACCAAATTGACTCCTATTGTAATTGCATAGGTTTTCCAATTAAAACCTAATTACATACTTTAAATACAACAATCCCACGAATTCACTAATTTGAAAAGGAGATTTAAAGAGAGTTAAAAAACATCTTTCGGCTGTCACATTTTGCTTTCAGTAAAGGTACCTTCTGGTTTGAACCTCTACATGAGTTTACTGCTTTCAGTTTAAAAGGAATGAAGTGAATTACATCTTGAACTTTAGACCTTGGTGTTTAAGTATAAGGTAGAAACAATAAAGTGTTGTTCTTGGTACAATCTTCAGGATTGGTGCTCTTAAAGGCCATGCACCATTATCCTGCTTCATAAGTGTATTCTGGAAAGACCCTCTTCCTTTAACTGCGGCCCACAGTAACACTCACATAGGTAGCATTCTCCAAGGACACATTGCTAACATCCTTCCCTCAGGCTTGAACCCATTTAGAGCCTACGCTCTTTCTAAACTTGCAGTATGTATGGCACTCAAGCTTCCAGGGATAAGACACTCATGCATAAGCATTAGAATTAAGAGTGCCAACTAGTTCTCTAAACATCTTGTTATTACTACATTGAACCTACTTTGTGGGATCTCCACTCAGATAGGTTGGGTTGTTATGGTAGAGGAACTCCTAATGGATCTCAGTCTCATCCCAAGCCTAGACTTTAGGACTAAAGATCTATCAAGTCCCTTGGTCAATGGATCTGTCGCGTTGTCTTTAGATCCAACAAAATCCACAGCCAACACTCCTCGAGACACCAAATCTCTTAATGTCTTAAGACTGGTTTGTATGTGTTTTCTCATTTTATGATTAAACTTTGAACTCTTGATCTTGGTGATTGTGGTCATGGTATGACAATGTACCGAGATCGCAGGAACTGGCTGACCTACCATGGGAAGTTCAGACAGAATTTCCCTTAACCATTCAGCCTCAATTTTACTGGTGTTCAAAGCACACAGCTCAGCCTCAAAGGTAGATCGAGCTAGAATGGTCTGCTTCACAGACCTCCAGGAGATTGCACCGTCTCCAAGGGTAAAGACATACCCAGTAACACCATTACTCCCAGACTCCTTTATTTTCCCGATCCAGCTTGTATCACTATATCCTTCTAGTACAGATGGATGTCTACCATAATGCAAACTAAGGGAAATAGTTCCCTTCAAGTACTTCAGTACTCGATCTAGAGCCTCTCAGTGAGTCGGTCAAGACGGCTAGTGTATCTGCTCAGCTTTGCAACAGAGAATGAAATATCAGGTCTCGTGCAATTCCCAAGATACATTAAACTTCCTAACGCTTGTTAATACCTTAGCTGAGCTACAACTACTCCACTTTTATTCTTAAACAACGTTTTGGATGAATCAAAAGGAGTACTTACAGCTTTGCAGTCTTGATATCCAAATTTCTCAAGTACCTTTTCAATAATATAGTGAGATTGAGAAACTACGGTCCCATCAACTGACCTTATCAGTTTGAGACCCAAGATCACATCAACAACACCCATGTCATTCATCTCAAACTTGCTACTCAAGAATGCCTTAGTCTCATTAATATTCCTGGCATGTGATCCGGACAAAAATATGTCATCAACATAAGTGCATAAGACAATACACTCATCACCTTTTACCTTGGAATAGCCACACTTATCGGATTCATGAACGTTAAAGCCACATGACAAGATTGTTTTGTCAAAATTTTCATGCCATTGCTTTGGTACTTGTTTCAATCCATAAAGGGATTTAACAAGCTTGCAAACCTTCCCCTCATTTTCTAGAGTCACGAGTCCATCAGACTAATCCATATCGATCTCCTCTTCAAGATCGCCATGTAAGAAGGCGGTCTTAACATCCATCTAGTGGATAGAAAGATCATATACAGATGTCAATGCTATGAGCATCCAGATTGTGGTATTCCTAATTACAGGAGAATATGTATCAAAATAATCGATACCTTCTTTTTGCCTAAAGCCCTTAGCAACTAATCTGACTTTATACTTTTCAATTGATCCGTCAGGCCTAAGTTTTCTCTTAAACACCCACTTGCACCCAATGGTAAGGCAACCTTTGGGTAAATCAACCAACTCCCAAGTTCCATTAGCCATAATGGAATCCATCTCAGACTTGATGGCTTCCTTCCAATGTTTTGCTTCAGATAATGCCATGGCTTCCTTGAAACTTGATGGATCATCCTTGATCTGGTAGACAACAAAGTCGCTACCCAGATCCTTGGTTATCCGAGGTCTTTTACTCCTCCTTGGCTCAATTTATTCTGAAAGATCATTGGGTTCAGGTTGAGTCTCAACCCCCACGTTCATTATCCTTTCCACTTGATCTGAAATAGATCCTGATGTGGAGGCACTCTCAATGGTCAGATTCTGAGGGATCCAAGTCTTCATAGGGAAGACATCGTCAAAGAAGGTAGCATCACAGAGTTTTATAGAGTGTTGACATCTATGCCAGGTATCTCGGATCGAATTACCAAGAAACTATATGCATAGCTATTTTTCCAAGTAACATAAGAAGACCACATCAAAAGTTTTAGGACTTAGTTTCTTTCTCTTGTGCTGTGGGACTAAAACCTTAGCGAGACATCCCCACACTTTGAGATATCTTAAGCTCGGTTTCATAATTCTTCAAATTCAAAAGGACACTTTTCCATATGCCTTGGAGGAACCCTATTCAGAATATGGCAAGCCATATTCAAGGCTTCTCCCCACATATAGGTTGGAAGTCCAGAACTCTGTAGGAGAGCATTGATCATATCAGTTAAGGTTCTATTTTTCCTTTCTGCTATCCCATTTGACATTGGTGAGTATGGAGCAGTAACTTCGTGAACTATGCCAAATGATTTGCATTATTCATCAAAAAAGTTAGAGGTATATTCACCACCTCTATATGACCTAAGGCCTTTAAGTACTTTTCATGTTTGTGTCTCAGACTCATTCTTAGATATAAGAAATTTCTCTGACTTCATCATTGGATTTCATAAGATACACATAGCAGTATCTACTGCCATCATCTATAAAAGTGATAAAGTAATTCTTATTGTCTCGGGTCAACACACCATTAAACTCACAGATATCCATGTGCATTAGATCCAAGATTTCACTATCTCCAGAGACAGACTGAAAAGACTTCCCATGAGTCTTAGCTTGCACACAAATTTCATATTTTTGAGTTTTATCAACATCATGTTTTGGGATCAAATATAAATTCATCATTCTCTTAATTGAATTTAAGTTTACATATCCCAACATACCATGCCACATATCACAAGATTCTAGATTATCCACAACATGAGGCACATAATTAGAACATTCAGAGCTTAAAACATTTATTGAATATAAGTTTACCGAATCATATTTAATTCTAAACAACAAGTCAAAGTTTGCAAGTAACCTTTTCCATAAAAAATGTCGTGTCTCAGAATAATAACTTTATTACATTTAAAGTTTAATTTAAAATCATTTCTAACTAAGATAGAGCCAGATAAAACATTCTTCTTGATGTCAGCAACATGCAACATCCTTTGCAATGTCCAGACACGTCCAGAGGAGAACCTCAAGTTGACTTTTCCTGACCCTAGCACCCTGACTGCAGAATCGTTCCTCCTCTTTGTAGTCCAACCACTGCAGGTCTGATAAGAAGAAAACAAAGTACTGTCGGAACAAATATTTGCATTGGCTCCCTGATGAATCCGCGATTCATCATCTCAATATCTTGATCTTAGCAAAATCCCCGAGTAAATTCCCTAATAAATATATTTAAAACAATAAATTAATAAAATGACTCTTGTAAATAAAACACACAAATTATTATATATTATATTGTACAAAATAAGTTAAAAATAAAAGGCCACAAAATTAAAGAGGTTTTTCACTTGTAAATAGCCCAAAACTTCATGTATTTTTAATAATTTTATTTTAACTCTTTTTTGGCTAATTCTTTCTCTGAAGTTTTATTAAAATGTATATAAAAATAAAAAAATACAAAATAAATTTCACCTCAAATAAATACTCCTAGATCTCCAAGATAAAAAGCTGCAAAGTCCAACTTCCCGGCCAAATTCCCGCTCCCTATGAACTCTAAATTCACCAAACTCACTTTTAAAGTTCAAGTTAGAAAATTATCTATCCAATGAAAGTGGTTTCATTGAAATTGGAGCTCGTTTGCAAAGTATGAGTTTTTGGGACCTCGGTGTACATTGTATATATTGTACATATTTTTGTTTTCCCATTTTTATTTTATTTATTTTTTAATCATTAAAAATCAAAAAAATGGTGATGTTGTATTTTATTCTTATTATTTTATTGTATTTTTCTGTTGTATATATCTTTTATTAAAAATAAAAAAATAAAATTAGAAAAGTAAAAAAATGTACATGTTTGTCTTCTTTTGTAAATTCTCCACTATTTCTCTTCTCTTTTATTTTATTGTATTTAAAGTAGCCTACTTTATTTTATTTTTTTTCCTTTATTTATTTCTCATTCTTTATAATAACTTCTCTTCTACCACCAACTTTCATTCAACTCAACCATCTTTCAATAACCTCCCATTCCACTCCATCTCATCCACCTTCATTTTTCTCTCTAACTTCTCATTCTCTTCTTTATATTCATCTCCACATCCTCATTTTGTCCCATTCGCCATTCTAATAGAAAAAAGAGAGAGCTCATCGAGGTCGATCGGTGACAATGTTCCACCCCGATACGAAGCGACGACCTCCTTTCAGGAGAGATCCGCGGAGCTCCGCTCTGCGTCACGAGTTCCCCATCGAGCTCACGTAGCTTCTCCGATTTTTTATTTCACCAATAGGATCGAGGCGATGACAGGAGTTCAGCGTAGCTGCTCCGCAAATCCGGCGAAATTCAAGTAAGTATTTCCTTTCATTTCTTTTGTTGTTTTATTTTATCTAATATTTTATTCCCTTGTTGTTTCACCTCATCATTTTTTATCACATCACCTTTATCATCACACATACATATTTGCATTGTTTATTTTCTATCAAAAAAATAAAAAATTAAAAAAATATTACAACAACAAAAAAAATCAACGGTGGCCATCACCGTCGTCGCCCCCTTCAGCGCCACCGCAACCGCCCCCTTCAACGCCACCGCAGCCGCCCCAGGCTCCACCCGTGCTCCTCATCGTCTGCCAGCACCCACCACCTCCAAATAATGGCATGCACCGCGCACCGCCGCGACGCGACAGGAGCACAACAGTGATCACCCATCGCTCGCCACACCGACGCCCACCGCGCGATGTTACCCTTGCTGCTGTCTTAAGCCACGCGGGCTGCTAGCGCCACCGCTGCCAGCATCCCCGACTGCCCATCTCCAAGCGCCGCTGCCCAAGGCCGCCACCGCCGACACCAGCTTCCCTCGTGCCCCGCCGCTCGCGCTTGAGAAGAAGGTCCAATTTTTTTCTAAATTTTTAATTGTAAAAGTTGCATAGTTTGCCCGCATAGTTTTTTTAATTACTAAAAGACCCTTGTGCATGCTTTTATATTGTCATTTTTCATTTCTGATTTGCAAGGATAACCGTGTGTTTGTGCGCGAATTTGGACACTTGTTTTGCATCATTTTGTTTAATGAAAAATGTCATTGTGTTGAGCAACTAGTTGTCTACCATCTTAATATTTATTTGTATTTTTTTGAGTTGTGGGTAATTATTTAAAATTGTTTAACTGATTGTTTTTATATTTTACCCAATCTGGACCCATAAATTCATATCTCACTCACAAAAATTAAGAATGATGTCTTTAAGTGTGATTTAATTACTATCTAAATTTCACATCAATTAGAGTTGTCATGTGCCTTAAATAATTGTAGAGTGGTTTTAGTAATTGTTTTTTTAATTAAATCTACACACAACCTTTTTGCAGAATTTCAAGTCTCCTGGATTCCATATGAAAATAACTATATGAAATAATTCGCTCTGTGCTTAATTTGATAATGTAGATTTATTAGGAATTAGTTACTCACTGTCACTCTATTTTCATTAAAAATCCATAAAAAAATTCATATGTTGTCAGAAAAATTTAAAAAATACTATAGCTTCCTTGCATCATGTTTATGTTCTAGTAAAAGTTTCATAATTTTTACATACTATTTGAATGAAAAATTGCGAAAAAACCCAATAAACAGTGTGCATTTTAATTATTGCATTTTAATTCCTGAAATTCTAAAAAAATATCTTGCATTCATCTCTGGATTAGGATCTAAGAAAAATATAATTTGGCTAAATCAAACTAATTTCATATTAAAATTAATTTAGCCTAGTTGTGTGTTTTCTTAGTTTCTTAATTCACTTGCATTGTGCATTTTGCATTTGTTTCCTGCATAAAAAAATAAAAAAATCCTCTTGAAAACCTATATCTAAATTTTTGAATTAACCTAAAGTTGTTCCTTTGCCTCCCTGTGTTCGACCCCGGACTTGCCCTGGATATAAATTAAAGCTGAGACACTCTTCACGGAGATCTTCTCTCAGTTATGAACGATTCGCTAAGTACACGTACTATAATGAACATAAAATATATATCATGCTCAACGAGTCCATCAGATGGCGCCATTGCCGGGGAGGCAAATGGCTTAGGGATTAATTTGAAAAAAAATAGATTTATATTTTCATTCACTCGGGTGGTCTGATCCCCGAGCCACCTTGTATTTATTCCATTTTTCTCGCAATTACTTCTCTGCTTATTTTTATACATATTTTATTGTTGATCTCTCTAACATAAATTTTATTTTCCTTACGAGGGCTTGGTGGACTTGGAGTGCATCGGAGGTCGACGGATGTGACGCGCGCCGACTGCTGAAGAGCAAGAAAATTTGAATGTATTTTCCAGAGATTTTTTCATTTTTGTAATTATTGTGTTGTAATAATTTAGGCAATTTTTCTCTTTATAGCGACTCTTGTTTGAGAGCTCGTGCTTGTATCCGCACTGGACATTGGACCCGCCTGTGGTCATGTGGTTGATTGACGTAGAATACGACTTTCACTCACGACTCTTAGAGCATTTTTATTAGAATATTTGTATTGCTTGTGCTCGTAATTTTTAGAACCACACATCACTTTTAACGAGATGCACTTAGACCGCAGAGCTATTAGTTCAAATTAACTTGTTCATCACTCGCTAATAGAACTGCCTGTCTAGGAACGATTTCTCGTTTGCATCGCATATAGTATAAAAATTCAATTCTACCTTGCATCCAGCATGTAGAGCGCGAGGATCACTGTAAGTTTTCTGAACCGGGCATGCATCGTTGATTATACTATTTGCATCGGTTTTTCTCGACTCCCCCCTTGGTTTTTGAAACTTAGGTTAAAAGGAAATCGGGACTGATCGTTAGGCGTGCTTTGTTTGGTGGACTAATCAAGTGATAACCAAACTTAAAATCGGGACTGCTAATCAGAGTTTACCAAAAAACTGACTAAAATTAACACTTGTTTTTGGGAGAGCAAAATCCATATTGTATGCTTGGCTATTGTGATTGTTGAGAGGTGAGGACGCATCCTTAGGATAGTGTCCAAAACCTACTTTTAAGCCTTGCATAATTGGACTTATACATTGATTTATCACCTAATTAAAACAGAAAAGATAAAAGGTCAGGCTCTTGCGACCATCATTGTGTTGAGTAGGTGAACTCATGGTTTACTCTTGTGTTTGTTTGTTTTGTGTGTTATTCGGTGCACTTGCACTCTTTCTCTCTCGATCCTCTTCATTTTCCCATCTCCCTTCCAAGATGTCAGAATATTGGTCACCATATCCATGTCACTCTTCCTCGACCTCATTCTGATCATCTCCACCTTCTTATTCCTCCTCATACCCCCACCACGGTCGCGAAGTCAGAACTCCGACTGACTTCCCCAGTTCTTCATCCTTCTCACCTACCCCATATTCCTACATCCCTGACCCACAACCACCCTGGATTAACTCACCTTATTCTCGTCTGCTTACTGGAATGAAGGAACCAATCAAAGAGCAAGCCACTGTTGAGATGAATGATTGGCAGAATTAGTTGACCCCACATACCTCAGTCTCATCTCGTGTTGGGACCAGAAAACCATTGACCTATACACATCTCGACTTATCCTTAGGGTACAACAAGGTCGATCAAACAAACTGAATGAAGAGGCCTACACCATACAATCTTCCTGACTTGATTGACCTGAGTGATCAAGTCCACATTGATCAGCCTTCATATCACCCATTCGGAGAGCCAACATATACAGGGGATTGGATTCATGCGACCGATTTACATACCCCCTGTCTACTGACTCCACCTTATGAGGCTCCAACCAACATCTGCCATACAGACGAGTCATACTCAACCCAGCATTACACGGCTGAGTCAAGGTGTATTGAGTATAATAGCCCGAGTTCTCAGCGGTATCCTCCAACTGAGCAGACTTCTCTCATGATGTGTCATGAAAATTTATTGGAGGGTGGCGTTTATAGACTGATCAAGAGTCCAGGTAGGAAAGGGGATCATGGATTTCGCGGATTGAATCTTGAAAATATGAAAGACACCGGATTAACAACACGTCATGTACAACTGGAGTCCCTTCTACCTCCCTCTTCTACTAACCACTTTCCCTCCAAACTTGAGTTTGTACATTCTCCTATTCCTCCACCTATCAAAAAGACCAAAAAATGGAAAAACCAGAAAATACTATAAAAATTGAAAAAGGAAAAGATATAAAAAAATTAGATCCTGCAGTTAAGGACGCACTTGATAGAGAGTTGATTTTTGAGCTTCCCTTAATAATGGCCATTGAACACTTTCCCGACCTTAGAAGATCCGTGCGAAGTAAATTGATGCCTAAAAGGTCGGAAAATAAGAGGACAAGTACTGAGAAACATGTAGTGTCCATGGCCACCTCTTTGATGACAGGGAGAAAAACCAAGAGCCACGGAGTGAAGTGGTTGCCTAGATTTGATTGTGAAATCAAAAACACCACCTTCATCCATGCAAGAATCGATGATGACTCACCGATTACTATCCTCCCGACCTTTGTGTTTGCCAAGCTCAAACTCAGATATGCCAAGAAGTCAAGAGATATCATTCAATTAGCAGATCGGTCCATTAAACGGCCGAAAGGAACTATTTCAGTCATCATAACTTTCCAAGGTGCCCCAATGGAGATAGACTTCACGATCATTGACATTGAGCACCAAGGAGAGTTCACCCAGTCTCCGATCATTCTCGAAAAGCCGTTCTTAGCCTTGGCTAAGGAAACTATAGATTGCGAGACTCGGGAGATCGATTTCACTGCATTGGGAGCACTTTGACCTCACCCGATCTTTGAGGACACACGATATTCCAAGGTAACCCATAAAGTCGCAGACAGTCGTGACCTTCGAGTGACAGTTGAGTCCCATCTCTCTACTACACCTGCAATACCAACTGTCCAGACGACCATAAGTTCAGAAACTCCCTACACCTCCACACTGACTACTGCTTGCATCACCACCACCGTGATAGCTTCTAGAGAGGACTCACGACCAGAAGCTTCCCCTTAGTCGGACACAATCATTTCTGATTTCTTTGATTTTTTAGATGATCCGACGCATGAGCTGATAAATGCCAAGCCAACTGATAACACCGTACCATACCAGAGACGTGTGCTGACCCTGCAGGAGTATTACAACGCATATGGTGACTCATCTGATGATGAACCTCTGGTCAGCACACCACACACACCACATCTAGGACATACACAAAAGAGACAACTGGGATCAAATTGACCAATCTTGATAAATTGGTTGCTCCATCCTCTAGTCGATCATCTGGTAAGAAGAAGACGGGTATTGATTCCTCGAGGTGTTCCCCTGAACTCCTCAAGACGTATCGCTCTCCTCTTCCTCTTGATGCTTCAGGTTCTAGAAAATCGGCTAAGAAAGTTGCCTTCGACTTACCAGAGAAGGAACTTTCTGAGGAGTCCTCATCAGGTCCGGATGAGGTGATCTATATGAGTGAGCTCAGTTCGGCTGCTCTGAAGCCATATTTGAGCAAGCAGCCGTGTGTCGACCCTCGCTGGACGTTCCCCACACCTCACTATTATTCCTCTACGGACGATTCTGACAGCGACACATGTGTATACTACCCACCCCCTTGCTCCCGCAAGAAGGTCCATCACAAACCTTCTTGATCTTTGTATATTCTCACTCCTCCTTGTACAGATTTTTCTTCCTTTATTCCCCTTCCTCCCTCATGATTCGCATCACTCTCCCCAGTCCCGTATCATTTTCATTTTGTGGCTATACTTAGGATGACTAGATCCTAAGTATGGGGGGGGGTGAGTGACCCGAGTTGCTCCATCTCTTCTTTTTATTTTCTTTTTGTACATTCTTTCCAATCTTAATCGGTCCCCCATTCTTGTGTTCTTTCCAATACTTAGGCTGACCAGAGCCTAAGTATAGGGGACGATGCCCGTTGTGTATTATCCACACTCTCATATTCTTTTTCACTTCTATTCTTTTCACCCACATATTTAGTACGAGCTACGACTTTTTGTCACCTAGTGCCATGAGGACATAGCACATGCTAAGTATAAGGGGGTTTGTATTTATTACGTATATACTTTACCTATAGCTCGTACTTTGACTTGTTTGTAATCAAAATAAGGGGTTATGAGTAAATTGTTGTAAATAAGAGGTAAAAAAATTGTATAAAATCGAACTTTTTCAAAAAAAAACTAAAAAAACTAAAAAAAACTTTTTTAAAAATACACTTTAAAAAAAATCAAATTTTTTCAAAAAAACTCTTTTTTTTTAAAAAAACTTTTTAAAAAAATTGTCTTCTTCCTATTTCTTTTTAATTTTTTCAGAAAAAGTCTTTTCTTATTTACCTTTTTTTTCAAAAAAAACATTTGAAAAAAAACAAAACCTTTTTCAAAAAAATCTCTTTTCTTCTTTTTTTTTCCATTATTTTTCAAAAAAATTCAAAAAATCAAAAAAAAATAAAATTAAATCGCAAAAAATAATAAAAAACTAACTAATAAGTCGATTTAATCCCTGGCACTTACACTTTCACACAAGACTAGTGAAGTTCAAGAACACTTGATTTATGAGGTCTTGAGATTTTGAGTTAACCAACCTTAGTCATTAGGGTCTTTGACTTAATTATTCACATTTCCCTAGTTTGAAAGATTTATGTGCTATATTGCATACTTAGTCTCTACCTTAATAATATGATCAGCACCTCACATGCACGACAACAGTTATGACGAGATGAGTTGAAATTTTACTTGAGGAACTGGGATGAGGGATTTGAGTTTGGACTTGATTTAATGATACTCGAGGATGGGATAAAATCAATGAAGGCTTCATGAAACCTGAGTGTCAGCACCTTTAGCCAGTATGAGAACATTGTTCTTATACTATCTCTTGACATTTACCTAAGTGTCGGGGTATGATAAAATAAAAAAATATTGATCAGTGTGCGCCAACTCTTGGTAAAAGCAGTGGAGCTAGCCAAAAATATTACAAAGCAATGAAATGTGAAAGAAAAGCTCTCATTCCACAAAGTCAAATATCAAAGAGCTTCCACCAAAGGCAAGCGCTCCCAACCATTTCAAAGTGTCCATTTTGACCACCGCTATTAGGATCAGGAGTCAGACTTGCACCAAAAAAGGGCTCTACATCGTAAATGTTATAAGTCTGGGTGTAGAAGGTATGATATGTACTCAAAAAAGGCACACCCTGATGTATTCCCAGGAAAACAAGTGCAGACGACTCCAACATCTCTTGACGGACGCACTGATCAACCTCAAAAATATACGTTGAGTAATAAGGCACTCGAGAGGATCCTTGTTCCAATGAGAGGGAGATAAGAAATGACACAATCATATGCCCTCCATCAACTGGCCTTCCATCTACATTTTCAAGTCTGACAACTAAAGAGGTGATGGATTGGATGTAAGAAATGGTTTATTCCCTAGTGTTGAGGATTGAGTTCTTAGGAGAGTCTCTTGGACTGGAACCTTGGGTGACATTATGACTCTACTTTTGTAACTGCAGTCCATACTTAAAGTCATATCCCTTATATATATGTATACAGAGAGAGTCTGATGATTAAGGAAATTGGATACCTTTTGACTAGAGCTTGGTCCAGCTTAGAATTTTAGGATCTATGAAACTGAGAGTTCTTGAACGGATCAAGTCTTGTATTCACATGAGTCAGGGGCTATTCCAACTTATTCGTTCTTTATTTGCTCGAGGACTAGCAAAGTTTAAGTATAAGGGGGTGATGAATCCGCGATTCATCATCTCAATATCTTGATCTTAGCAAAATCCCTGATTAAATTCCTTAATAAATGTATATAAAATCAATAAATTAATAAAATAACTCTTGTAAATAGAACACACCAATTATTGTATATTATATTGTACAAAAAAATTAAAAATAAAAGGCCGCAAAATTAAAGGAGTTTTTCACTTGTAAATATCCCAAAACTTCATGTATTTTTAATAATTTCATTTTAACTCCTTTTTAGATAATTCTTTCTCTGACTTATTTATAAAAATGTATATAAAAATACAAAAATATAAAATAAATTTCACCTCAAATAAATACTCCTAGATCTCAAAGATAAAAGCCGCAAAGTCCAACTTCCTAGCCAAATTCCCGCTCCGTATGAACTCCAAATTCACAAAACTCACTTTTAAAGTTCAAGTTAGAAAATTATCTATCCAATGAAAATGGTTTCATTAAAATCGGAGCTCGTTTGAAAAATATGAGTTTTGGGACCTCGATGTACATTGTATATATTGTACATATTTTTTGTTTTCCCATTTTTATTTCATTTATTTTTTTAATAATTAAAAATAAAAAAAATATGGTGGTGTTGTATTTTATTCTTATTATTTTATTGTATTTTTCTGTTGTAAATATCTCTTATTAAAAAAACAAAAAAATTAAAATTTGAAAAGTAAAAAATGTACATGTTTGTCTTCTTTTGTAACTTCTCCATTATTTTTCTTTTATTTTATTGTATTTAAAGTAGCCTACTTTATTTTATTTTTTCCCTTTATTTATTTCTCATTCTTTACAATAACTTCTCTTCTACCGCCAACTTCCATTCAACTCCACTATCTTTCAATAACCTCCCATTCCACTCCATCTCATCCACCTTCATTTTCCTCTCTAACTTCTCATTCTATTCTTTATATCCATCTCCACATCCTCATTTTGCCCCATCTGCCATTCTAATAGAAAAAGGAGAGAGCCCATCGAGGTCGATCGGTGACAGCGTTCCACCCCGATACAAAGCGATGATCTCCTTTCAGGCGAGATCCGTGGAGCTCCGCTCCGCATCACGAGTTCCCCATCGAGCTCGAGTAGCTTCTCCGATTTTTTTATTTCGCCAATCAGATCGAGGCGATGACAGGAGTTCAGCGTACCTTCTCCGCAAATCCAGCAAAATTCAAGTAAGTATTTCCTTTCATTTCTTTTTTTGTTTTATTTTATCTAATATTTTATTCCCTTTTTGTTTCACCTCACCATTTTTTTATCACATCACCTTTATCATCACACATCCATATTTGCATTGTTTATTTTCTGTCTAAAAAAATTAAAAAATTAAAAAAATATTACAACAACAAAAAAAATCAAAAAAGCAGCGGTGGGCATTACCGCCGCCGCCCCCTTCAGCGCCACCGCAACCTTCCCCTTCAGCGCCACCGCAGCCGCCCCCGGCTCCGCCTGCGCTCCTCGTCGTTTGCTAGAACCCACCACCTCCAAACAGTCACAGGCGTCGCGCACCGCCGCGACACGACAAGAGCACAATGATGAGCAGCCACCGCTCGCCACACCGACGCCCCACCGTGCGGCGCAGCCATGCGGTTGTCTTAAGCCGCGCGTGCTGCTAGCGCCACCGCCGCCAGCATCCCCGGTCGCCCATCGCCAAGCGCTGCCGCCCAAGGCCGCCACCGCCGACCCCAGCTTCTTTCGTGCCCCGCCGCTCGCTCTTGAGAAGAAGGTCCAAAATTTTTAAAATTTTTATTGTAAAAATTACATAGTTTGCTCGCATAATTTTTGTAATTACAAAAAGGCCCATGTGCATGTTTTTATATTGTCAGTTTTCATTTCAATTTTTGCAAGGATAACCATGTGTTTGTATGCTAATTTGGATACTTGTTTTGCATCATTTTGTTTAATGAAAAATGTCATTATGTTGAGCAACTAATTGTCTACCATGTGAATATTTATTTGTATTTTTGTAAGTTGAAGTTAAATTAATTAAAATTGTTTAACTGAAATATTTTATATTTACCGAATCTGGACCCATAAATTCATATCTCACTCAAAGTTGCTCGAATAATTTCACAAAAATTAGGAATGATGTCTTGAAGTGTGCATTAATTACTATCCAAATTTCACATCTATTAGAGTTGTCATGTGCTTTGAATAAATTGTAGAGTGCTTTTAGTAATTGTTTTTTAATTAAATCTACACACATTCTTTTTGCAAAATTTCAAGTCTTTTGTATTCCATATGAAAATAACTATATGAGATAATTTACTCTCTGCTTAATTTGATAATGTAGACTTATTAGGAATTAATTACTCGCTGTCACTCTGTTTTTTTATTAAAAAATCCATAAAAAATTCATATAATTGTCAGAAAAATCCAAAAAAAGCATGTAGCTTCCTTGCATCATTTTTATGTTCTAGTAAAATTTTCATAATTTTTGCATACTGTTTGAGTAAAAAATTACGAAAAAACTCATAAAAGTGTGCATTTTTAATTATTGCATTTTAATTCCTAAAATTCTAAAAAATGTCTTGCATTCATCTCTGGATTAGGATTATAAGAAAAATATAATTTGGCTAAATCGGACTAACTTCATATTAAAAATTAATTTAGCCTAGTTGTGTGTTTTCTTAATTTCTTAATTCACTTGTATTGTGCATTTTCCATTTGTTTTCTGCATAAAAAATTAAAAAAATCCGCTTAAAAACCTATATTTAAAATTTTGAATTAACCTAATGTTGTTCCTTTGCCTCCCTGTGTTCGACCCGGACTTGTCCGGGATATAAATTAAAGCTGAGACACTTTTCACGGAGATCTTCTCTTGGTTCTGAACGATACGCTAAGTACACGTACTACAACGAACGTAAATTATATATCGTGCTCAACGAGTCCATCACTCCCGTATCCATGAACCATCATTTGGATCATGAATATGGTATAGTTCAGGTTTTACAGAGACATACCCCTCGTTAGCCCCAAGTCCCATAGTGATCATATTCACTTGTGGACTCCCATATGTAGCCTTAGGTTGATCCTTTAAGGACGGACAATCCTTCTTCCAGTGGCCAACCTGATTACAGTACTAGCAGGGTTTATTTTTTGCCTTTTCTGGATCTTGCCCTTTAGTTTCATTTTATTGTTGTTATTACCCTTTCCCTTCTTATCATTGTCCTTTGAGGTCATGAAATTGACCTTAGCCTGAATATCGATAGGAACCACATGCTTTTGTTTCCTGTGTTCCTCCTCTATGGCAATTGCTACCATCAAGTCATCCATAGAAAATTTTCCCTTCCTATGTTTTAGGTCATATCGAAGTCTTCCCAAGACTTGTAGAATTTTTCTATTATACACATGACCTGGAACTTCTCTGGAAGTTTCATTTCGGCATCTTCTAAATCATGGAGCAAGAGTAAAAACTCGTGTACCTGCTCAGAAACCGACTTCCCTTCAGTCATAGAAAACTTTATAAACTTGACCACAGAGTATTTCACAATACCGAGGTCTTTGGTATTATACTTCCGATCCAAATCTTCCCACAGCCCCTTCGCAGTCTACGTGGATGAACAGTATACGTTAAACAATGTGTTAGACAGAGCCAACATGATGCAACCATGACATATACAGCCGCGTTCCTTCCACGCAGATTATGCCTTGTGCTATCAGGTGAGGGGTTTTCCTTTTCCACCGCAGGACAATCGGTTTCAAGCATAGAGATTAGTTTTATTGTGGTTAACTAGATCTTCATGCGTTGTCGCCAATGCTTGATGTTCTGACAGCCGAATTTCTCAAGCATACCCGTCATATCCACCATCGATTTGAACATTGTTTCCGACATAGTTTTAAAAATAGTTCCGGATATCCTCTCTAAGATTGTTGAAAACAAGATCATTAGTGCATATTTTAAACAGTTATTACATAGATCCAAAGAAATTGAAAAAGAAGCATTACATATTAATGTCATGGTAATCATGCATTTCTATTTGGTTATCCGATTAGATAATGCAAATAGAAACTGATTAATAAAATAAAAACATGGATTAGGGCAAGATCCAAGAAAGGTAAAGTAATAAACGAATTGTAGCAAACAAAAAGATAAACAGATTAGACTACAAGTCACCGAAGCGTCCATGTAATGGACTGTCCTTAGAGAGGATATTGCCCCCACAATACCGGTGCGTAGGGTACTGGCGATCCACTCCCAGGATACGATGGTACACGATCTTCGTCTGCGCATACCAACGAGATCGACATCGAATGTACCGCAACGAACTGCAACCAAGAGAGAGAGAAGCATGTTCATCTGCGAGAGGAAGAACGAGAACAGAGCCAAGGCAACGTGAGAGGGTTTTTCTTGCGAGTGAAGAAAAACAACGTCAGGGGAGAGGTATAAAAAGAAGTTCGCGTGGGCATGTGGTACCTTTCGATTTCCGAAAACGTCCCTCAACGGGCATGTCTCTTCGGATTTCAAAACCATGGCTAAAAACGAGCCGTTGCGTCGAATTCCCATTTGCAGTCGAAACTAAATTAATCCGTGTAATTAATTTAATCAACCAACCAAATGAAACTCACAGTTAAAGTATCAAGATCCGAGTTGACTCTCCCGAGCCCGAGCCCGAGACGGATCGGAGCGCGTGCGCATGTGTGACCCTCCATTCCTCCTCTCTACTATTGCTACAAAATCTTGGGGTTGAACTCATATATAAGCTCACCAAAAGTTTAGAAACACTAGATGTGATATTAAACTTCCATCCATAGATTTTTCATGTTTCAAATTTGGGAATTCTAACTTTCCCTCTAAGCCATTTGGTTTCCCAATTGAAACCAAATTGACTCATATTGTAATTGGATAGGCTTTCCAATTAAAACCTAATTACATACTTTAAATACAACAAATGGTACTACTTTTCTAAAAGGACTTTCCGAACGGGTCACAGGTCATGGAATAGTGGATACCCGATCCGGTATTTTTCAATGGGTACTTGAGAATTTTAGAGTTGGAATGTATGGGTCGAATTGAGTACCCGATAGCCCGGATTTTTTAATACCCCTACTTGCCTATATTAAATTCTTAGGCAAGATTAAGACATTCAATAAGACAAAACGATAAAAATTACTTTTGTTTAAGAATCGTTTAAGACATTCAATAAGAAATAATATAACATGAACAAGATTATCATCAACTACTAATCATTTAAAACAATAAAAAATTATCCTTTGTTGATCTTTTTTTATTATACACAAAACGACACTCGTCCAACCTCCGCCATGCAATGAAAGCAAATAGATGAATAACCACCTCTATGACAATTAGCAAAACATACATAACCACATGCTTCTAATCACATGCTACCAAGTTATGAGTTGTTATTGTGACGAAGTCCATGTATGGCAACTTCATATTCACACTTAGCTACTCTATCTTTCTCTTATTATATTCATTTGTGCCTTTCTCCAAATATTTCCGTACTCACCATAGTGCATTTTATCATGAGCCACCACTCATTCTACCTAAGGTTGCTTGAGCACATAACAAATTTCAGGTTGATTATTTTTCATTAATACAACATGCATTCATTGCCAATATGTAATATTACTATCACTTCTAGGTTTTGATGATCCTATTTACCATGACTATACATATTCATCATTACTATAGAATGGTGTTTCTATCTACTAGTGTAGCTTTGAACTCATGGCATGCAGAGGATTAGCAAGCAGATAAGCATGGAGGAAACCTAATGCAATGATTTTGAGTATTTAGGTTAGCTTGGACTAAGATGGCTCTTTATTTACCGTATAAATATGACATGATATGCATAGTTGATGGGCACATAACTCACCATCGTAATTCATAATTATAAAGTAAAATTCTAATTAAATATTCACAATGAAATCATTGATAAGATACCAAAAAAGATAAAAAAATTTAAAAAAATATAAAAAAACACAAAAGGTCTAAAAATAAAATCAAAGACTCACTTGTATATAGTGTACAATGCTGAAAATAAAAAATTCAAGAGTAAAATAGAATTTATTTGAATTATATTTTATTATATACATTCCAAAATATAAGTTAGAATAATTTGTATAAAAAGATAAAAATCTACAACAATAATATATGTATATTTTAGGTTATTTCGGCTTCCTTATTTTTGTATCAAATATATGTTTATATACAATACCGAAAAAATAAACTATGTAAATAAAATAATAAAAATAGCCTAAGAAACTCATAAGTAATATATATATATATATATATATCATTAATTCATATCTTAAAAAATACTTGAATTGGGCATCTTTTTCTTTACCAAAGGCAGTCAATTATGTTGAAATATTTCATACAATTGATTTCATGTACTTGTCCACATAGATTGCAATATTTTCAGAAAGACTTCGTCAGTCGAGTCCAAATCCAATAAGATGCATTTGGCTCAAGCAACCACAATCCGACTTAGTTAGAAACTGTATGAGAAACTACTTGAATGTAAATATGATTTAAATCTAAGATAAGCGTGTAGACTTAATTCAGTAATTTTGTTTTGATATAACTACTTGGTTTTGATGCTAATTAGTCAACACTTACTAAGCCACATAATTTCAGGTTGAATTTACATCATGTGAAAATAAGTTGAGATCTAATTTATTCTTTTGTTGTCAACTGTTATGTCAGAGATAATGATTGGATTGATATTTTCTAAAAGGCAAAAATTGAGATAATGGTGCATGAAGGTGGCAATAACTCTTATTAAGATTCTACCATCACCCTTGTTTATTTATAAGCAACACTAAAGATACCATCTTCTTATTTTCAAATTCATCACCTTCTCTTTACCCACATGAAAATATTTTCCCAACATAGATTGAAGGAGAAATCATAAAGAAGATGTTCCCATCCATGGCCATTATATAGGAGGATTTTTTTCTCAAGCTTATTATTCCCCTTGACTTATCAATTTTGTGGTAAAATATAATGCAATTAGGATCTTTTTGTTTCCATGTGACTTATGATATGAGGATCTATATGATTACAATATAGATCATTATGTTTATTGTGATTTGATACAAAATAAAATATTGTGACTTCCCATCCTAATATGATTACGATATAGATCATTGTGCAATTGTGATTACGATATACATCTCAAATATCAATTATAGACATAACAAAGGAATGATGGCTAGTGTAGTATCCTTGCTCCGATACCAAACTATGACGAACCACCTCATGGGAAGAGCGTTGGATCTAGCTCCCTATGATACAAATACTTAGCAATAGAAAGAGTCATACGTCATGATTAACATTCAGAATGCAAAGTAGGAAAAGTAAAGAATAAAATATTCCAACAATATTTATATATTCATGGTTCCAAAAATTTTACAAAATTTCAATATAGTCCACAATATATTTTTACATGATTAACAACTTAAACTAAATAAGCTACAAAAGTATAACAACTAGTACAACTCTACAAGTGAAACTATGCCCTGAGTCTAATACAAACTGCGGAAGCTCAAGTCCCTACTGCTAACCAACAACCTGAAAATCTGGATGAGTTTCCAAAGAAGTATGTACGAGCAGAAATCATAACTACACTAACAAAAATGTAAAAGAGTAAAGAGAGGGATGTTTACATCCCATTATTATCCTTACACTTGTTGTTCACTATCCCAAATCATCTGTAAATATTATTATTGTAAGTTGCATGTATTTTACTACGTGTACTCAAAATTATTTGTATTATCATACATGGATGAGGTCATCAATTACATATTTAGCTACATGATAAGTTGGGGTTAATCAAATATATATCTAAACACCATATTACTATTCAAAGCATCCTCCCTCATTTAGTTGTTGAGTTCAAAAATCATAATGATATTATCTCAACAATCATATATTGTGCACTATAGTAACCAACCCAAGCAAATAGACCCCAACTTTCAACTTCGACCCAATTCCCATAGCTTACCCGTTACAAAGGGAATACCCGAGAATAAGTACACCATGGATAAACAAGATCACACTGGACACACCCTTATGACAAAGCAAGAATCTCCGATGAGTATCGTACTAGAGACACATAACATAGTGACAGAACCAGTAGCACTACGTTCAACTGATAGGATCACGAAACACACCGGCAATACCCGCAGAACTAGAACTAGCACTTCATCTAGGACTCACGAGAGTTGCACCCCTCTCTCGAGTATGCTAACTTCTCTAAGCATAACACATACATACAAACATACATAAAGTGGTCTACAACCTTAATTTCATTTATATGATATTTTCATCCCACCATGACTAACTCCTTGTGACACCGACATCATGGATAGTATGTGGTCTTGGTTCTCGTGAAACCTCACACTATAACTCTAACCCTTGGATATCTAGGGTTGGGATGCCTCCGTAGGTATAAAATGAAGTACATCATCCTAACTAAGTTCCCAACACGTCCACTAGTTGCCTTGATTTAATTCATGAAGCCCCACACTTTACCATCATTATACACATTCTCTCACTTGGCTAAGTCCGACAGGTGAGGTAAACCACTAGTCACACAAACATCTTCACGAAACCACCTAAAAACAACAACCCATCGATGAAGATACACGATGACGTAGGTCATGAGTCAAGGCATAACATCCTACACATTGATCATTTGAATCATACTCCCAAGTAGTGGAGGGAAAGTACAATTTTCTTTATTTCCTTCTAATAGCAGAAATCCACACTCATAATCATTCAAGTAAATGTTAAATCACCATACATCTCATTATCTCATCTTGATCACGAAGATTTACAGTGTGAGTATTCATATGATCCAACTTAGCCCCTTTAAGTCAACTCTACCTTTATTAGTACACTTTACAAGCCAGTTAATTGATCCTCTAGGATACTGACACTTGACCTCTCACGATGTATCCATTTAGTTATCTAACTTTAGCGATATGGATAGTTTGCAATCTTGACCCATACTGAGCCTCACGCTATGACTCCAAGATAGTCGGTACCTTAGGATTGGGGTGACTCCGTAGGCATGCGATGAGGAACACACATCCTAAATAAGATCTCAACACTACATATTCTTCATTGGTTCATAAATATATTAATATACATACACACATACACACACATACAAGTTTGTATATATGTATGATCATTAGGCCTTAAGTGTACATCATCATATTTCCATTCATTTGCCTTATAAATTATATGTGGGTTTATCTCTTCACTTAGTATGACATCATATCATTAAAGTTAGCTATGTTGCATAATATTGTTGTGAACAATACCATTACAAATAGCTAACTTTAAAACAAATCCTCTTACAACTCTTTATGGATTTGAATATTCTTAGATGTGTTATATAGATATCAAAACACTTTACAAACTTCATAAGGAAGTTTTATTATATATCATACATTAGAATTCGGTCTCAAAGTCAACACATTCTCATATTCTGCTACTAAAAACTGCATATTACCTTAAAACTACACCATCTTTCAAGTCATATTTCAAGCACATTTATATACGGTTTGTCTTGATTTTAATTTCTCTAGAAAGATCTTTAGATTTTCTACATAATATAGTCATTAAACATGAGAATTCAACTTGAATTACCCTCGACCCGTGAGATCAAAAGTTGACACTTTCTTTATTGTTTCTGCTAACATATAGAATAATCATGCAACATTTCAAAATCAATCCCTATACCATTTCTCATTGAAATCTCTTGATTTTGAAATTCTAGAAAGATAGTTAATTCAATATAATTTTCATGAGGGATGATTTGCATTTCCATCACATTAATCCTTCAAATTTCAAGATCAAGGTGCTACCTTGAATTTGCGAAACAGTGAGCTATTCATATGACCATATTATCTTAAAATTCACATTCTCGTTGAACATGTTAATGAAATAAGATCATTTAGATCCACATGAAAGGTAGTTGATAAGGCTATAACTTTTGTGAAGAATGTTTATGATTTGAACTCATTTAGATCTCTATTTTCAAGTATGAACAAAACCTCAATTTATCCTCAAATGTCATTCCGATTCCATATTATATCACAATCTCATCATACAATCGAGTTGTATACACATACTTTTAAGTATTTCAAATTAGGAACATGAACTACAACCCAAAACACAACATCAAATAAGAAATCCACCCAGCAAGTAGGGCTATGTTCGAGCATGTTCTCATTATCACGTTACCTCTAACTCATAAGAAACTCATAGTTATGGTAGATCCACAAGAAATACTACCAAAAAGATGGATAATGAGAGAGAGAGAGAGTCTTACATTTCTAATGGGGATTCACGTTGATGATGGTGAGGGACGTTTCTCTTAAAAAATGACGGAGATAGGTCAACTCTTGTGATCTATGCGGCTTTCTGACGGAGCACCGGTGAGCTTAGTGGTGGAGGAAGGTTGAAAGATGGCTTGGAAGCAAATGAGGAAGAAGAAGGCTTAATCTTAGGTTTTATCACCAAATTTTTCATATTTGGATGAATCATTAAGAGGATCCTGCTCAAAATCCAAATTTGATCCATCTTCACTAAATTGGTCACAACTCTCTCATCCGATCTCCGATTTACAAAATTCTAGATGTATTGGATTCATGATGACAATATGCATCCAATAAGCTATTATTTGCCGCTATCAGATATGAATGAGATTTTTATAAAAATTTTCTAATGAGATGCAACCATTTGATCATTACCACTTAACCAATTGTGGGGCTAAAATTAGGGGTTTCATAGGCTTAGTCAACGTCGAGTCCTAGAACCAACATGGTATCATTTATACGATTTTTGTCATAATTTGAAATCTTAAAAGAATCCTTAAAATTAAGTCCAGAATCACCCCATTTGACTTTATGAATGTCTTGATGAGATACATTTCATGACAACATGTTCTCCATGATTCCCGATGATCATATTTCTTAACCCTTGTCATTGAAATCTCCAACATGATCCCTTAAATTCTCAACCCAACACCGGTTCATTGCTAAGTAAAAACCACCATACCATGATTGGAAGGACAAGACAGACAAGATTATTTCAAAAATGCATTATTTCTTTATAGATGCATCTTCAATGAAATTAATGTTCAAAAGCGGACCTAAGTTTTGAATTGCTGAATACTGAAAGCGATTTGAAAATTAAATAAAAAACTAAGATGCGGAGAGTCGGTCATACTATACCTCGTAACAAAGAAAACTTAATAGGTTCAATAGTCATATATTTATCCAGTGCATCTCATGTGAGCATGCGATCCACGATCACTCTATATAAACAATAAGTGAAATTTGTGAGTTTCTATTGGAGTCCATTCCACATTTTTCCCATTATTGATTGGGAGATTCATGAGTATACCTGGTCAAAATGCGGGTTAAGTCGATCCATGGGCTGAGAACGGACCGAGGTTTTAAAACTTCTGTTCAAAGTTCGCCACAAGCCAATCCATGGACCCATTTTTTTTCTCCATTGATTTTTAATGTTATTTAATAAGTATAAATGATTTTATTACCATTATTTATACTTTATATAACTAATATAAGTAGTTTATATATTACTTAACATGCAAACTATTAAATTTTATGTAAGACCAACATCACATTTGAAAACCTTGAAGTATATCATATTAATACACGACTTATCAAGCTTATGTATATTATATTTTGGAAAAAATGGGGCTGCCCCTTACGGGCAGCCAACATGGCTGCCCTGCTCCATTTTTTCCGTATTTTTTTATTTTTTTGGAAAAATATCACCATGTATATTCATCCTATATGCCTCCTATATGTCATTCGAATTTCATCAAAAACAGAGACTCGCACGGCCTCTATCCAGACAATAATTTTTTAACGGTCGCATGATTTTTTTAAATCGACCCTATCTGGATGGAGGCCGTACGAGTCTCTGTTTCTGACAAAATTCGAATGGCATATAAGAAAGAAATATAGATGAATATACATGGTGAAATTTTTCAAAAAAATGAAAAAAAGCGAAAAAATTGGGGCGGGGCAGCTCCATCAAACCCTTATATTTTTGACGGGCCGGATCGGTCCAGCCAATATCTCAGCTCTCCTAGTCCAGACCCGGTCCATGAGCAAGATGGGCAGACGTCGGGCGAGCCTCGACCTATTGGTCAAGTCTATTCATGAATGAACATCTCCTATTGTAGTTATGCAAAGCCCTAAGCCGTCCACCCACATAGAGAGGAAAGATGTGGAGTCGAGGACTCCATCTCTTAAATCCCTCACAATCTCACCTCATACAATACAACTGCATCAGAGCTCTCCCATAAACATTTCGGCAAAAGAAAATCTCCCTTAACCCATCAAGCAAGCCCCAACCTAAACTGGTCAAAATCCAGGTCCATGACCGCTACCAACAGGTTCTCTCGATCCGAATCTTCTGGAAACCACTCCGCAAATCCGATCCCAACACAGCCGACCCCTCAAACCCTTCCCCTACAAAACCCCCCCATCTCGAGCTTCACTCCCCTAAACTCCACAGCTCCCCTTCCTCTCCGCCCTTATCCTCAATGGCCTCCGCCAACGCCCTCTCCTCCGCCGCCGTCCTCCGCTTCCCCCGGCCTGTAAGGACCCTATCCTCCTTCTCTATGCAGGCCACGTGCTCAAGGCCTGACTTGACGTTTGGGCTTGGATTTCGCAGGAGGGACAGAGGAAGGCGTCCGTGAGTCACAGGGAAACGAAGGTGGGGGGCGGGAAGAGGCTCGTGGTGCGCGCGGCGGCGAAGGAAATCGCGTTCGACGAGAAGTCGAGGAGCTCTATCCAGTCCGGGATTGACAAGCTCGCCAATGCCGTTGGGGTCACCCTCGGCCCTAGGGGTATGCACGCATGGTTGAGAGCTTCTAGTTTGCGGTCAATTTTGTTTGTGCTGCTTTGGTTGTCTTTTTAATTCGGATTGTTCAGATTTGGGGGACGATTTTGATGCGTATGATCGTCGTAGTTGAATGTGTTGGTGGAAGGTAAGATTTGGAGAAAGTGGTTATAAGAAAAACTATTTTCGTTGGAGTTTTTGCGAGATTTTTGGCTTATTAGTTGTAAAAATGTAATTGAGCGGAGTCCGGAGTTCCTATGTGGATGGAAGCAAGGATCTTGGGAACTGGTTTCGTTGGGTGGACGGAAACAAGGATTTTGATAACCAGGTTTTGCGAAAAGTCTGATTATGGGGGAATTTGTTATAATCTTGGTATGATTGGTAATACAAGATGCAACTAAGCAGAATATGAACCTATTTCCGTGAGGTATAAAAATCTTGGTACTTGAACCGGACTTGGAGCGATTCTTTTAATTGGAGCGAAGGCATGGTTCACAAGAAAATACTTTTGCTTGGGAATATTCTTCGAGTTTGGTTTTTTGGTAGCAACAGATGTGGATAAACGGGATCTGAAATAGATTTTGCGAGCGACAATAAGCGTGGTGATGAAGTTGGCTGCGGAGGATGTATTTCTGATTATGCCTTCCATGTAATTGGCTTTCTTAAGTTGAATGCTGCTATTAAAAGCTGATTTTGGCATCTTAAGATGATTAACTGGACTGGGAGTCCTCCACGGTTAATTATCCGAACTACATTTTTAGACTACTTAATAAATTGTGAGAATTGATTCATCTGGGGCATATTTTATTAGGTGATGTGATTTCATTCGATTTCAGGCTACTTATTATAGGTGGTTAATGATTACAGAAACTAATGATGGTTATTTCTCATATTATCCAACAACTTTATTTAAACTGAAAATAGATATCACATCTACATCCCTCCTTATACCATGATTTTCTAACATTTCCTAGCAAAGCAGTCTTCCATTCGGCTTTTTCAACTGTAATTCTGTACAGATTGTCTTATTGTATTCTTACTCTGCTTTTTAAAATAAAGCTAGTATGCGCTTGCTTTGACATGCTTTGGCTTTTGCTCTCTTTTTTCTAAGTTTTGTGTTGGGTTAAACATCAGTACACATTTTGCTTTATATATGCGATACCCTTAGGTGAATATATATTTTTGTAAATATAAAATTGTACAATACCACGTCAAGGGTCTGGACTCTTATTGTCTATTATGATCTATCATAAAGGGAGGAATGTTGTTCTTGACGAGTTTGGGAATCCGAAGGTCGTTAATGATGGCGTTACCATTGCTCGGGCCATTGAACTTGCGGATCCCATGGAGAATGCTGGTGCAGCATTGATAAGAGAGGTGCTTTTTTCTCATTGATGTGTCTTCTTGAACCATCATGTTCATGGTAACATGAATCTGTTACTAATTCTGGTGAATTATGTTGTTTGCGGATGTCTAGGTTGCCAGCAAAACAAATGATTCTGCTGGTGATGGAACCACAACTGCATCTGTGCTTGCTCGTGAAATCATAAAACTCGGTCTGCTGAGTGTTACATCTGGTGCAAACCCAGTTTCTATCAAGAAGGGTATTGATCGCACTGTGGAGGGCCTGGTCAATGAGTTGGAAGGGAAATCTCGCCCTGTTAAAGGACGTAATGACATCAAAGGTGTGTCCCTGTCTAGTTGAGGCCACGTCTTTTGTAATCTTTTTTGTGTATTGATTTCATTGATGTTTCTGTTAGCCGTGGCGTCCATATCTGCGGGCAATGATGAAGAGATTGGAACCATGATAGCTGATGCAATTGACAAAGTTGGCCCCGATGGTGTGCTGTCCATCGAATCTTCATCATCTTTTGAAACTACAGTAGATGTTGAAGAGGGAATGGAGGTATAAATTTTCTCTATAGTCTTATTCATGTTGTCTGATCTTCTGCAATTCTCGGATGACCACTAATCTTCACCAGTTATCTTTCGGCTCTTAAAAGAAAACATCTAAATTGCCATGCTCTCCTCTCACAAAATATGTAATATTTATGCAGATAGATAGGGGTTACGTCTCTCCCCAGTTTGTCAACAATCCAGAGAAGCTGCTTGTTGAATTTGAGAATGCTCGAGTTCTTGTAACCGACCAGAAGATATCAACCATTAAAGAGATAATCCCATTGCTAGAGAAGACCACACAGCTAAGATCACCTCTGCTCATAATTGCTGAGGACATTACTGGTGAGGCTCTTGCTACTCTTGTCGTAAACAAGTTGCGGGGCATACTCAATGTGGCTGCTATTAAAGCTCCTGGGTTTGGTGAGAGGCGCAAAGCTCTCCTTCAAGACATAGCTATAGTAACAGGTATGCCAATGCCATTATCCACGCTCGTTGCACCATTTCAATCATTATTCCCTGGTTAATTTCAGTGGAATATTTCCTATTAAAAGCCATGCCCACTTCAGAAATATGTATTTTTTATATACTAGTATTTTTTATGTGAAACCAATCAAATTTTGACTATAGTTATTATCGGATTTTGGCTCAAAAAAAGTTATTATCAGATTCATGATGTTTCTCTTTCTTGGATAAACATATAGAACTTGAAGTCCGAGTTCCTTTCAGAAATCATGTAGCCGGAGTTTAACTTTTATAAGTTCGTTTATGTATCTGTATTATGATCGCAGTTTTTTGTGTTAAGTGTAAACAGTTTTTTTTCGTTGAGCAGAAATAATGATATGGAGGATACATTTCGCGGCAATTTTGTTACTAGCTCTCCCTTAATATTAGTTAGTTTTTACTTTTTAAATGAAATTATTGTTATGATTGTCTCTAAGAGCACAGATTCTGTCCTAAAAATGTTAAAGCAAGGGTGATATACCATAGCTTCAAATTTCAGCGAAATTCGGTCGAATTTCTGTCGAATATCGATATCCAGTCGAAATCGAAATTCGACCGAAATGACCGAAATGACCGAAATATGGGGGTCCTAGTACAAAAAATGACCGAAATGATCGAAATTTCGACCGAAATTTGACCGAAATTCCATCGAAATTCTATTTTGATCGTCACCGAAATGGTGACCGAAACCGACATTTAAGGCCTTTACATCATCATTGGCTACTTACCATCTTCATCTTTTGTTCTTATTTTCTCAGGGGCTGAGTTCCAGGCCAAGGATCTCGGTTTGCTGATAGAGAACACCACTGTTGAGCAGCTTGGCAGTGCAAGAAAAGTCACGATTTCTCAGAGTTCAACCACAATCATTGCTGATGCAGCAACGAAGGACGAAATCCAGGCCAGGATTAACCAGATCAAGAAGGAGCTAGCTGAAACAGACTCTGTTTATGATTCTGAAAAACTTGCTGAAAGAATTGCCAAGCTCTCCGGAGGAGTTGCAGTTATTAAAGTCGGAGCTGCAACGGAGACTGAGCTTGAAGACCGCAAGCTCCGCATTGAGGATGCTAAGAATGCCACATTTGCTGCCATAGAGGAAGGAATTGTCCCTGGTGGAGGTGCTGCCTATGTCCATCTTTCTACTTGTATCCCGAAGATCAAGGAAAAGATTCAGGATCCAGATGAGAGACTTGGAGCAGATATCATACAAAAGGTATCCAAGTATCGCTAAAACTATTTTTAAAGATGAAAAGATGGAACAGACATAACATTTCACGTGCTTGTGCTTGTTTGTTGTCCATGTTTATACCAGCTGTGATCTTATCGTCCGCTTCTGTTTCTGTACCAGGCACTGCTGGCACCAGCGTCCCTGATAGCACACAATGCAGGTGTGGAGGGCGAGGTGGTCGTAGAGAAGATAAGGGAGAGTGATTGGGAGGTTGGCTACAATGCAATGAATGACAAGTACGAAAATCTTGTAGAAGCTGGTGTGATCGACCCTGCAAAAGTGACCAGATGTGCGCTGCAGAACGCTGCTTCAGTTGCAGGCATGGTCCTGACCACTCAGGCTATCGTGGTCGAGAAGCCGAAACTCAAGGCTCCTGCTGCTGCAGCACCCCAGGGTCTCACTGTCTAAGCACCCCATAACATTCGGCTGCCTTCGGGCCGGTTTACCTGGAGTTTTGAGTTTAGAGAAGCTTCTAAAGGATAGATAGTTCGGGACTTTTTCTATTATAAATGTATGGGTGAGATTGGCAGCGATTTTCTTCCTATGCATACGGGCATTTTCATCATGTGAGTTGATCACTTAAATTCACACCTAATTTAGTGGAAGCCTGTTTGTATTTTCAATAAAATTTGCCCATTGTATGTCCTTGGGGGGGGGGGGGTTTCTTTACAATTGGATGGGTTGTTACACTGATACCTGCGTTTTGCACCCCCCCTATCAAAGACATTATCACCTTTATTTTTCTCTCAAAAAGTGAGACGATACGAGAGGCTCTTATAGTTCGTCTTATCCCCGTTTATCGCCAGTCGTTCGTGCATTCTCGGCCTTTGGATCAGAGAAGTAAATCCTTTTATCAGCATTCGTGCATCAGTTCTACTTGTGATTTACTTTCACATCTATTTTTAAATCCTAAGTTGGTAGTTAATTATTTGTTTTAACGAGCTTTAAAACTATGAGATTATACGAGTTTTATAATTAAAAAAGAGTTTTTATCAGTGATCAGTTATGCCCTCTTTTTTTTGGGATTATCAGTTGAGCTCCCGATGTCTTATTGTTCTATCACTTGTGTCTTTTTATTACTTTAGCCATCAATAAATTAAACTTAACTACGTTTTTTCAAATCACGGTGTGGTCAAGAGGGCTCAAGTGTCCAGATACTCCCCGCTGAGTTCTGTAAGATTCACACCATCCGCATCGAATTGCCTGTCAGTGAGCTCAACATCCTTGGGGGGGTGGAGTAAATATGGGAGTAGCATCACGCACCACCCTCCCAACTCCTTCGTTGTCGCTTCTCACGTAGATCTGGTAAGGAGGACTGGAGCCCAACTTGATGTGACCCCGTTGCCCTTGCACGGTTGGTCGAGCTTGATGTGGCGAGGCTCGTCCTTGCTTGGGCCTTCGCCTTCCCATCGAGCTTCCTTAAGCACTCCTCCCCACCTCCCATTTTGACTTCCTCTACTTCGTGAGAGCTCTCTGCTGCTCCCATTCCCAGTTGGAAAAGACTAATGGTGACATCTCCATTGGTGTTCTCATATTCTCCACCCACTGTCGATGGCGGTTGCCTTCATCCTCCTGATGGAGGAAGGAGGACAAGTGATCATTGTAGAAGAAGTTGGGGGCACAACTGATATTCCAAAAAAGGGAGAGACATTACTCATATTGTAATATCTTAGAGATACACAACTGATAACAATCCTTAAACAAGTGCATCTCACGCCTACCATTACTGATCTATCAATGGCTCTTTTTTCTCAATTGAATTAGAGGAAACAAAAAAAGAGACTATTTTGTTATATATCAGACATACATTTGCTACAAAACTGGTACTTGCACCTAAAGTATCCAAGTAAATTAAGATTTATATGAATATAATGGAACTGGTATCAATACAAGGATGGATACCTTTTGGAATATGGATGGCAATACAATTACGCTACAATGGATATGTATGGAATATGAATGATAATAATACTTAACAAAAAGAGTGTAAATGCACTTGTATCAAATAGTTTATATCTGAATATCATGTATGGATTTTATAATACTTTTACTAAATACACTCGGTAAGGATGAACTATTGGAGACATAATGCATGGTCTTTCAAAAATGTAACAATGTAACAAATTTTAGAAGTGTGTTTGATTGATTCAATCAATGAATCTTGAAAAGCGAGATAAAGTTTGGAATGAACGTATACCGATAACTCTTGGAATTCCTTGAGGGATTCTTGATTAGTGCTAATCTAACCATAGCTTAAAATCGTATCTCTTTGGTTAATAAGATCCAAGAGGTTTCTCGATCTCAAGGGGTACATATTCATAATAGACATACCGAGTGGGCGAATTTTCCTCCTAAAGACCTCTTCTACAAGTCCCCCCACCAAGAGAACCCCCTCCGCCGTCATTCCTCCTCCACTCCCCACCCCAATACATCCTCCCCTCACGCTTAGGGATAAAGCATTGGGTAGGATCGACCCAGCGTGTAAATCGTCCCATGACCTCGACCTGACTAATTTTTCTTGCTATTATACGCACTAATTTTCCTCCTTCAACATAGGTATCTATTCATAATATATAGGGACCTCTTCAAATGAGGTGGGGTCTCATCATTTCTATGGTGAGCGTACAAGAAGAACCGTTGGATTTCAACCTATGTGTATCTTATCCAAAAGCATATTCCAATCACTTCATTTAATAACGCCAATTATAATTTTCGGCTCATTTTATTTGTAATTTTCGGTTAATTCCTTTATTTATCATTTTTAAATATATTCTCAACCATTAGATCATGCATATTTTTATTAACCCCAATTAGTTTATGTGGAATCTAACAATACCTTTTTTTTACATTTCAATCAATAGTTTTTAGTAAATGAGTAATTTTCTTTTATAAAATTGTATTGCCCTTTGTAAAATGAATTGTATAATTGCAATATACCATCCATGTCATTTGCCAAACACTTTTTGAAAGTAACATGCATTAGTCTTTGTAATTTTTGTGCTCCTTTACAAAATTCATGATTCTTTGTTAACCTTTGTATGTAACACATCATAATTGTGATACTCACGCTACCCTTGTAAAGTTCGTGCTCGTTTTGTGATGAATTAATGATTCATCATGCTAAAATGCCAACATTAAGCAATTTTCGAGTTTGATTCATTGCATTTTCGCTTCATTCTTGCATATAATTTGCATTTGGCCCCCTAGGGTACTTCCTCCTCACAGATTACTATTCACCCACCCCAACCCAGTCCAACCCAACCCAGTCCAACCCAGCAACCAAACAGGCCCTAGGATTCGTTTGGTTGCAGGGTTGGGCAGGGTTGGGTTGGCCCAACCCGGGTACCCCTCCTTCCAACCCTCCCAATCCTCCTCACAGTTTACTATTCACAGGGGTACCCCAACCCAACCCAACCCTGCCCAACCCTGCAACCAAACGAATAGAGTTCGAATGGGATGTCCGACCTTGAGGACTCCATTTTTGAGGGCTCGAGAGGCTACCACTGCCACTGCTTCTTCATACTGCTAGGGTTCTGCGAACTCAAACTGGAGATGATTTGGGAAGTAGGATTTCAACCGAACCCTAGTTGGTTAGAACCGCTGCCTGGAATGTGGATCCAAAGATTGTGTACGTTCCTAAATCGAATGTCTTCAGAAAATATAATAACCAGAATCAGACCTAGAATATTCGAACCACTCTGATCGTTATTGGCATCGGTGGAGGTTGCACAGAATTAGGGCTCCATCAGGAACCCTAGAACAAACCGCATTGAACAAAAATTCTTGAACTTGAATGGATCTTTGATAATAAAACAAGAACAAATCTGTAAAATGGAACCAGCTCTGATATCATGTAGAAAACAAGAATGCGGAAACGTAATCAGAGATAAAGAATGATAAAGAACATGAGATTTTACGTGGAATCATACTCAATAAAGAGCAGTATGAAACCACGGAAAAAACACGTACAAGGGCTGAATATGTATAATGAACTCTTTCCTCTCAATTGTTGCAGGTGGTGCGAGGCTTCTTGTATAGCTCCACCAGTAAGATCAAGTCCCACTCACAAAAATGTAGGACTAAACTTGTGGATGTGATAATTGGACTCCGACACATGCTTTAACACATATATTAGATCCACCATATTCTCCTTTACTTATACTATATTCGGGTGATGGTTTAGGCGTCCTTGATATCTTTTCACTAGATTCCACAATGCAACATGACGCTTATGGGAATCCTAGTGAATCATTAATGTTAAAAGGGTTTCTACAATTTTGCACTGCTTGTTGGCTACCTATCTCACAAATGGAAGGGGGAGTGTTGATAGGAATTAATCCCCCTGCCCCATTACTCGAGTCATAATCATTCAAAAATTAGTCATATATTTTGCACTACACCCGGGTAACAATGTATGGCCCTTGCCGACTTTTCACTGGATTCAAACAATGCAGCACATCGCTTAATACCGATGCTCCAACAAGGTTTGATTCTATGCAATAATCCATGTTGAAAGGGGTTTTCATAAATTTACACTGCTGATCAGCTACAAGGCAGTTTTATAAATGCTTAGTTATTTATAAAAAAATGTCGCTTGATGACGAGAGTCGGTGAATTGGGTGGGTGTTTTTACAAGCTGTCTTTGCGACAGACGCATTTGTCACATGGATTTTGCTCTTGGTTTTAATATTTTTCTTTATGATGCTCCTTCTGCCATGGTCAAAGTTATGGTTGTGTATGTTCATAAAAGACCGGAGGTATATCTTGGCTGTGGACAACTAGCATTAGGTGCTGGGAATACTGTTGTTATCTTCTTAGGTGATGATTTATTGCCGCTACTATAAGTCTATAAGTGGTCATTGCGAATAGTTTCAATTCACTGACAGGAAAGCGCAAGAATAGTTTCCATTCACTAACAGGAAAGGGCTCCTCTCTTGAGATAGGTTCTCAAGGTAGTTGATCCAACAAGGATATGCAAGAGCTGCTGTAGGTCTATCTCTTGGTGACATTTGATGGGATTATTCCATTGAGCAAAAATGGAAACAATTCTGCTTGCAATTTTTGGCTAATTGTGGTGTGGATGCAGGCCATCTTTTGCAGATTAAAATGACATAAAAATGGGAATTCGACAATAAGAACACCGGATCTGGTTTGATGAATCTCTTGCTACTGGTTCAACTTTGTTCAAATGGTTAGGGAGGCTGAACTGTATCTGTACTCCACGAACTTAAACTGAGTATATACTGAAATGGTGATAGCAGGATTATGTCCCAAATGTTTACTATTGCCAAGGTATAGCATCAGCACCTAACATCGGCGCAACATCTTTGCGGCTCCTCCATCCATTGCATTGGGCTAATCTTGTTGTCTTCTTTTTCAAACATCCCTTGTTTCTGTGCTTGAGCCATCCTACAATCTCTCCAAGGGTCTTCAAAAAGACTGGGTATTTCAATCATATGATTTAAACGAATACTTCCAACTGAAGATCCTTGCTAAATGAACTTGATCTGCAAATTTTGATCTTCAAAATTGCTGAGTAATGTATCTAGCATTCTACTTGTTGAAAAGTTTCTCTCAGCCAATCGTAGAACGACAATGCTTATCTGGTTAATAGTTCTTAAGCACATCAAGTTTGACACTGCTGGTTTTCAGTGTCTACTCGCAAGTCAACAGGATATGTTATTACTGTTCCTGTCTTGATAAGATGATTTATAGGTTATTATCATCACCTTTAGCATTAGTATGATTTTGGGCATGACTAATGGTAAGATTATTGATTGTGAAATATGAACTGTAAATAATCATTGTTCTCATACACTGTTTGAAGCATATTTTCATTGATGTTTCCCAAAGTTGTCTTGATCCTTTCATGTTCAACCGATGTCGACGGTTGTAGGGTAACCAAATACAAAAAAAAGGACAAATAAATCAAGACATATTACAACGAAACTGTTGGGAGACGGGCAACAAGCTACGCCGCCAATCCCTTTTGGATGGCAAATCCAATTCTTCGGAACACAACATCCAAAGACCTGGGAACCATGACATTGCTATGCATAATTTTCTGGACCCTCTTAAGGAGCTCTACAGCTTCGGACGCCAAGAACCCAAAGGTATCAAACCCGAAAGGGATGAAGACATGTTGATTGTCAATACAAGCCTTCTCATGTTGTGTCCCATGAACGAATTACACAGTTTACATTTAAATGGTTGCAGATTTTCCCGCAGACCGATTTAGAAGAGGTTGCCAAAAGAGTGAAGGATGAATTCCTTGGGTGCTACAAAAAAGTGCTAACTGTGGAAAGCAGCTTCGGCGAGCGATGGATCGAGGAGAACCCGTTCGGTATCAGATCTGACTGGGAGCAGCATGTTTTGTACAGAATTATGTTGCAGAAGGGAATGGTGTTGCGAACAATTCATCTGATGCTCTGGCCTAGTCTGTGGTGCGCTGACAAATAATAGTTCTTTGTAGGCCTTCTCTTTTAGCCAATTTTACGGTGAAATGTAGGCTGTCAACAGTTTGTTCTTCAGATATAAAATAGAAGATATTTACAGTATTCATTTTCACCTAATTATAATGCCACTTGGCTATGATGGAGCATGTCTCTTGTCTTGTGGGTTCAACTTTTGATTCTAACATGGAGTGACCTAACACGTGTGGCCACGTGGTGAACGCCTACCCCGTGCATCATTATTGCACCACATGGTTTGCCGTGTGCTATTCACTAATAGGCTCGATGCTTGTGGGTGTGATGGGTTTTTTTACTAGTAGGGGGATTCGAATCCTGATCATTTAAAGTGGTAGCCAGTGCTTTTACCACCAGACCACTAGAGGGGCTCTTTCAATACATGTTGTTTTAAGGGATTTTTACCCGGCAGACCCTGTAATCTTTTGCAATTACCGCTACGACCTCTGAAACATCCTAATTCCTCCCGCAACCTCGTAAAGTTGCTAACCCTTACCCTACAGACCCTGCGGTTAAGACCCGTTAATTGACCCGTTAAAGTTGACCAGATTCCGTTATGTTCCTTTATACTATACCCATTTTATTTATTAAATTTACATTGAATGCCACCATCCAACACCCCCCCTGCGCTGCCGTCGCTGCTCGGCTCCCGCCCCCAGCTGTCGCTGCTATGGAGGCCCCCCTGCTCGGTGCCCGGCCGACGGAGGCCCCACCCTGCCCGCTGCAGCTGCTCCCCCCCCGCTGCTGCAGCTGCTCCCCCCCCCCCCCCCCCCGCGCGCCGACGAGTACCCGCTGCTGCTTCCCCCCACCCCCGGCCGCCGCTGCTTCTCCCACCCCCGACCGCCGCTGCTTCCCCCACCCCCCGGCTGCCGCTACTTCCCCCACCCCCCGCCCGATGGAGCCCCCCACCCCGCGCGATGGAAGAACCCCGCCCCCCCTCCCCCGCGCGCGCGCGAGATGGAAGACCCCCCTCCCCCCTGCGCGATGGAAGACCCCGACACGATGGAGCCCCTTCCCCCTGCGCGATGGAGCCCCCCACCCCCCGCGCGATGGAGGACCCCGCCCCCCCCCCCCCCGGCCGCTGATGCTGCTACCCGCGCGCCGCCGCTGCGCCCCTGCTGCTCTCCCCCGATGATGCAGCCCCCCCCCTCGGGCTTCCCCTGGCGATGGAGCCCCCCCCCCCCCATGCCTCCCCCGGCTTCCCCCGTTGATGGAGTCCCCCTGCTCCGTTGATGGAGGACCGTTGTTGTTCTCCAGACGATGGAGCCCCTGCTGCTCTCCAGACGATGGAGCCCGCCCACCCTGCTTCTCCCGTGGATGGAGGCCCCCTGTGGATGGAGCCCCCCTGAGGATGGATCCCCCCGTCTCCGTCGATTTATTTTTTCTTATTTTTTTCAAGGGATTTTTACCCGGCAGACCCTGTAATCTTTTGCAATTACCGCTACGACCTCTGAAACATCCTAATTCCTCCCGCAACCTCGTAAAGTTGCTAACCCTTACCCTACAGACCCTGCGGTTAAGACCCGTTAATTGACCCGTTAAAGTTGACCAGATTCCGTTATGTTCCTTTATACTATACCCATTTTATTTATTAAATTTACATTGAATGCCACCATCCAACACCCCCCCTGCGCTGCCGTCGCTGCTCGGCTCCCGCCCCCAGCTGCCGCTGCTATGGAGGCCCCCCTGCTCGGTGCCCGGCCGACGGAGGCCCCACCCTGCCCGCTGCAGCTGCTCCCCCCCCCGCTGCTGCAGCTGCTCCCCCCCCCCCCCCGCGCGCCGACGAGTACCCGCTGCTGCTTCCCCCCACCCCCGGCCGCCGCTGCTTCTCCCACCCCCCGACCACCGCTGCTTCCCCCACCCCCCGGCTGCCGCTACTTCCCCCACCCCCCGCCCGATGGAGCCCCCCACCCCGCGCGATGGAAGAACCCACCCCCCCTCCCCCGCGCGCGCGCGAGATGGAAGACCCCCCCTCCCCCCTGCGCGATGGAAGACCCCGACACGATGGAGCCCCTTCCCCCTGCGCGATGGAGCCCCCCACCCCCCGCGCGATGGAGGACCCCGCCCCCCCCCCCCCCCCCCCGGCCGCTGAATCCCCCCTCCGGCGATGCCGCTGATGCTGCTACCCGCGCGCCGCCGCTGCGCCCCTGCTGCTCTCCCCCGATGATGCAGCCCCCCCCCCCCCTCGGGCTTCCCCTGGCGATGGAGCCCCCCCCCCCCATGCCTCCCCCGGCTTCCCCCGTTGATGGAGTCCCCCTGCTCCGTTGATGGAGGACCGCTGTTGTTCTCCAGACGATGGAGCCCCTGCTGCTCTCCAGACGATGGAGCCCGCCCACCCTGCTTCTCCCGTGGGATGGAGGCCCCCTGTGGATGGAGCCCCCCTGAGGATGGATCCCCCGTCTCCGTCGATTTATTTTTTCTTATTTTTTTCAACTAGATAGTAAATTGGTTATGTTAACTCAAGACTAACCCAAGTAACTAACTCAAATATAGTTAGAATTGACGGCAGGGTTTGTTGGGTAAGACGGAGCAAGTTTACGAGGTTGCGGGAGGAATTAGGATGTTTCAGAGGTCGTAGCGGTAATTGCAAAAGATTACAGGGTCTGCCGGGTAGAAATCCCTTTTTTTCAACTAGATAGTAAATTGGTTATGTTAACTCAAGACTAACCCAAGTAACTAACTCAAATATAGTTAGAATTGACGGCAGGGTTTGTTGGGTAAGACGGAGCAAGTTTACGAGGTTGCGGGAGGAATTAGGATGTTTA